>JAZKJV010009965.1:450000-809718 GCA_037367405.1 Ottelia alismoides
GTTAAAAAGCTTGGATTGGTTGGATTATCGTTCACTTACAGTAAATATGTCGTTTCATTATAGGCGGGCAATAGGAATCGATCAAGAAATAACCACACAAAATTTAGTCAATTTTAATCGATGCAGTTTTATGTTAAATTTACTTGGACAAGTAAAAAGGTCGAACACAAGGAGGCAAAGGAACAACCTTGTATTGTGTCTATCAAAGTTGTACATGGTTTTCGAGGTGGTCTTTTTTGTAATTTTTAATGCAATTAGGGATGCAATAAGCAATTTTGGCCGACTTTAGGGACTAAAATGTAAAGATCAATCAAACAATGTCCGAAAAATATAAAACTTGGCCAAGATGATAATTACGATGAAATGAATGCATTGTAATATTTTTGGAATTTTTTAATGCAAGATGAATTTTTTATGAATTTTTAAATGCAAACAAAGAGAATTTCAATATTTAATTATAATAAGAAATAAACCTAATTATTTTCAAGATATAAAATTATCCAAGATCTATTACTAGATGATCAACCTCAGAAAAATCCCAAACCTCGAAAATATGAGATTTAATACTTACTAAAAATAAAATATTGAAATATGCAAAATGATTTTTACAAGGCAAACCATAATGTAAATGCAATTCTTTTTTGCCACAATGTTAAACACAATTAATTCCACAATCCGTGATTTTTCGATAATTTTTAGAGAAACGGGTAATCATTATAAATTTTAAAGCACAAGATAGGCAAAATATGCAATTTCCCACAAAATAATTAATTATTAATTAACTATGTATCACAAAAATGTCAAGCATATGTTGTCATCTAGAGAATTAATTAACGAACATCATGTTATTTCTGGATAATAAAATAATGCAATGCAGCGGTCCAGAATAATGGGGGAACATAGGGGTAATAATGCAATATTACAATAATTAAAAATAAAATGCAAAGAAGGGCTATATTTTAATTACCGAAAAGTGGGGGGTATTCTGCAAAATGGCTAGAGGGGCATGTACCTCTGGTCGGCGGGACTGGCGTGTGAATAGGGGTACATCGGGGGGTTTCTTGAAAGTTACCTAGCAAACACGTGCCCAGCACGTGACCCGTGGGGATGGGATGTTCCCCCATGCGCACGTGTCTTGCACGTGCGCGGGGGGTCTCGGGATCACCTCCCGACTAGCGAGAGCAGTGGAGGGTGGTGAAGGGCCGGAGTTTAGCCATTGGTGTTTTTAGAGGAGGCGATGAAGCTTAAATAGAGCTCGATTCAGCCGGAGAAGGAAGGTCGCGGGATGGAGATCTGATTGGGTTTCGATTTGAGGACGAGATATGAAGATGGGATTCGAGATCGGAAGAGATCGCAGAAGGAGATCTCGCGAGGTCATTGAAGTGATCGGAGATCTAGGATGAGGAAGAGATTGCAGAAGGGGGGCGGTGTCAGAGATTTCACAGGGGTGCGGCGCTCGATTGGGAAAGGTGAAAGGGGTTGAAGACAATGATCCCTGGTCGTCCGATCGACCGAGATCGGGTGACCAGAAGGGCGCCACGTGGTAGCAAGATGCAGGCCCGGGCGGGGCACGTGCGTGGCACGTGCGTGGGAGGATCGTGCTACACACGTGCGACAGTTTTATAATTAATTACTTTTTTTAATTTTTTATAAAATGAAAATTAAAATAAATTCAAAAATGGGTTACACGTGGAGGCTCCAGGGTCGGCCACGTGTCAGCCCCACAAAAATCGGAAAATAAATACAAAGAAAAATAGATAAGAAAAAGCAAATGACCTTGGATCGAAAAAGTTTCTTCACAAAAATTGCTAGACTTGATGAGATCTACAACTTTTATGAAGACATTAAAACCAAAATCGATCATTTGCACAAAGTGATGTTTTTGGGGTATTTCATGTACATTATATACCACGATTTTTTGGGTTTTTTATTTTTTTGTCATTTTTAACCCAGATAAAAATCCGGAAAAAATATGATAAAATCAAAGATAAATATATACACATTAATCTATTTTTTTGGATTTTTATTAAACAAGAAAAAGAAGAAATAAAATAAAACATCAAAAAGACCAATTTTGTACAGACAATTAGTGTAGACTCAGTTAGTTTCG
Source organism: Ottelia alismoides (assembly GCA_037367405.1). Taxonomy (NCBI): domain Eukaryota; kingdom Viridiplantae; phylum Streptophyta; class Magnoliopsida; order Alismatales; family Hydrocharitaceae; genus Ottelia; species Ottelia alismoides. Next base: position 452,111 of record JAZKJV010009965.1, read on the forward strand.
TTGATTTCAAGCTCTGTTTGGATCTGGATTTTTACGCATTTCAATAAAACTTTTATTAAAGAAGACAAATGAAAAATAAATAAAATAAAATAAGTTAGTTATGAACATAAAATAATAGGTCAAAAATCGCTAAAATACGAAATGTACAAAAGAGGCCCAAAACCCAACTTTCACATATGAGCTCCGATTCACTTGAACTTGGTCTTGTTTTGAAGATAATTGAATGTATATTAGTTCAAAAGTGAGTAGGATCAAAATGGACACTGGATGAGGAAGATATAAAGATTTTAGTATGGGAATCCTAGAACTAGGGTTTGGGGTTTTGGTTCACTTATTTGGGTTAGTGATTTTTGTGTATTTTTCATTTATTCTTGTTAGTGACATGTACACAGTGAAGATGGTTTTGGGTAAATTGGAGTTAGCATGAATTAGTTAAAAATCAGGGAAGTTCGGATATTTACAGGTCAATTTTAGTTGGGATTTTTGGCTTCTTATTTTGTGCAAAAATAAGTGATAAAATGAAATTCTTATCAAAACATGCATGAATGCTAATTATGTAGAATTAATGAAGAAGTTCTAATGATTTATAGGGATTAGAGCTTAATTAATGACTTTTATAGTGATGAATCTAAGATTCAGCATCCCCCTATACTTAAACCATGCTCGTCCCTGAGCATCGGAAGAAATGCCATGAGATGAAATGAGATTGAGTTCCATACCAAGATCATGAGCTGAAGGTAAAAATGAAACTAGAACTGACCTTTGGATTATTAGTTTGGTGGAACTTCTGTGAGACTTAGAATTTTAAAATCAACAGCCTTCAAGTTCTACACATCATTGTCACAGTTTCGACGAAGAAGTCATCATAGATCAATCCTCTTCCCAAAGCATACCCTATGAATATTGAACAATCAACTCACGTATCTAAAAGGTTTTAGCTCTTCCCATTCATAATGCCGGACTACCATGCAAACCTCCTCTCCCGTAACTCGTCCTCGGGGAGTCAGGTATTTCCTTCTAAGGTCTGTCGCGTTGTGTTCACAATCGAAATGGGGGAGAAGTTAGATAAAGGAGAAAAGAATTGGAGTGTGTCTAGTGTAGTCACCTCTCCTTGTGAAACTGGCCAGTGTAGCCGAGTCTTCACCAAGATCTGCAGGTTTTCTTGAAGCTTTGACCTTTTTGGTCAAATATTTATTTGGTAGTGGTTCTTTGTATTTGTATTTTTTGTGGTTCTGCTTGGATCTTGTTGTGCCCTTACGGATATAGAATTTTTTTATTTTCGTACATGTTTTGGGGTCTTAAGAAAAAATTGTGTCTAGCCATCCATCCCTTTTCTGAAGCTTTATTTCAACCCGTACTCCGGTCTTTAGCTTTCCACGGTACCAAAAAAGAAACTCACACAGTCTTCCAACACCCCGTCTGAGCTGAGCTAAGTGTATAGTGTGAGATTGCAAATTAATTTCTTATTATAGAGTTGTACCCATAATGAAGAGACCACATTAGACACTAAGAGTCAAACGTTGCACATTGTCATGTGGAACTCAAAGAATTAAGTAAAAGACCTAGAGTTTCTAAAATCCTTTTTCTCGGTGAAGTTCCTCTGAAAATTAAGTGGATTAAGGTCAAGTCCAGATCACTCTCAGTTTCTACTCATAACTCGGTTCAGAACCCAAGGACTTTTCACAGATGCAAATGAATGTAATGTTGGATGAAGTGCAGGTGTGTGAAATGCAGACACAATTTTTTTTGTGAATTTTTTATGCAAGGGATTTTTTTTGAAAATTTTGTTTAATGCAAAAATGAATAAGAAGCCTTTTTACAAAATGTTTGGTTGGACACAGTCAGTGTTAGTAGTAAAACTCTTTTTTCTTTTTTTTTTCTTTTTTTTCTTTTTGTGAATTTTTTTTGTTTTGTTTTTTTAAGTTAGTTATCCACCTCGTAAATACATATAGACTTACATGAAAGTATGAGATATGGGTAAAATATGTACATAGTATATATACAGGCCCCCAATACTTAGAGAGTGTTGTGTCCTCAGAGCACAAGAAGCGTAAAGAAGAAATTGCTCGGGCTAAGCGTAAGAGAGTAAAAGAAAAAGAAAAAGATAGATTGGTTCGCCCCCCCTATACTTAGACTATGAACAGTCTATGTATAGAAGAAGAGCGAAAATGAAGTGATCGGGATATGTAAATGAGGAGAGTATAAACAGATGGGCATCGATTCCCCCTATACTTAGGCTCTGGTCAACCTAAGTATGGAAGAAGGGTGGAAATAGAATTATCATCAGATGGGGAGAATGGTATATACAGATGGCATCGTTCCCCCCCCCCCATACTTAGGCCTTGGACTAAGTAGAGGAAGAAGATGTACAAGTAGACCGATGTGGTCGGGAGGGAGGGTGGGTAGCCAATGATTAAGGCAGTTTTCGGCCGATCTTATTGTGAGCCTGTGGTGGGAGATCGTAATGAAGAGAACGAGATGACGCGTATGATTCCCAACTATTATCAGTGTTATCCTCGGAGAAATCATGTTGGATATTAGATTAAGCATATGAGTCAGATGAAAGGTAACCATCATCAGAGTTATCCTCAGAGGAATAGTATTTGAAAGTGGACACACTGCAGATATTCTTGTCTTTTTGTTTCTTCTATTGTTTTCTCATAATTCGTTCCTTCTTAGGATCAAGCGATTTATCCTCAGATGAATAATCAGAAGCATCAGTCTCAGTCAGCTCATAAGGAATAATTCAAGTGTATTTGATGAGAGCAGGAGCATCGGCTTTGGATGAATAATAGTAAGGAACGGGAGTCGTCCAACGGGAATCGAAGTTTGGATCCTTGCGAAGATATGGTTTTATAACAGTAAACAAACTTCACTCATGTAGATCACCTTTTCCGGAACTGATGAGGGATCATCAGATGATTCCTCTTTCGGAAGTTCAAAGGTGACTTTCTTTTTTGATGAAGGAGTAGTCATTTTGTCTCGTGAAGGTGTTGGTCCACTTGAGTCTCCAGATGAGTAGCCATTAGAATTCTTCTCCTTGGTCGATATTCGTCATGTGTGCTAGTTCTTAATCTTCTTGATGTTGGTGCACTCCTAATTTGGGATGATTTGGTCAAGATATTCAGAGTAGGTTGACCCAGGATGCGACCATGCATATGTTTCAGGATCATATAAGAAATATTCTTCTATTGTGATATTCGCAGTTATTGAAATAGTGGGGAGAGTCTTTGCATGTTCATTCTTAATTGATTTGACATTAGAGAATTCTTATATAGAGTTTATGTGATCAAGGTAGTCAGAATAGGTCCTTGACCCAGGGTGCGACCATGCATAAGTCTCCGGATCATATGATTCATATATTTGATTTTCCATGGTGAGAGCAGCTGGGAATGGAGCAGGAGGGAGAGTCTCTAAACCAATACTTTCATCAACAACAACTATCTCAGGTGTAGCAACGGGGTAGAGCTCTTCTACCGCTTGATGGTTACGGCTGTCGAGGACTTCATGGGTTACCTCAGAAAATCGTGGCTCCTCAAAGACTTGTTTAGATCGAAGTGCTTCCAATGCTGTAAAATTGATTTCCCGAGTCTCACACTAATAATTGCCTTAGTCAATGATAAGAATGGCTTTCCGAGAATAATTGGAGACTAGATGAATTTTCCTTGATGCTCAATATCAATGATCGTGAAGTCTACTTTGAGCGGAGCATCTTGGAATGTCATGATGATAGAAATGATTCCTCTCGATCGCTTTATCGATCGATCAGCCAATTGAACGATCTCTTGTATCCTCCTGATAGGTCCGAGTTTGAGCTCATAAAATACAGAGGTTGGAAGGATATTGATTGGTGAATCGTCATCAATTCGAGCATGGGTAAATATCATGTCTTTGATTCCACAGTCAAATCTGGGTAACCTCTTCACTATGCGGCTCTTGGTTTTTCTCCTCAACACCAAGGAGGAGGTCATTGACAAAATATGTCTTTCGGTATTTGTTCTAATCCTGTCCGACTTTTTCATCATTAGTTTGTCCATTACAAATCCTTTAAGGTCGAGAAGTGTTCAATAGCCTGTATAAAGGGAAATTCAAAAATCAATCTTTTCTCCAATGCTTCCCGTAAAGTTGGATACAAATTCTTCATATCTTTTTCAGTCTCAATTTTTATGAATTTCTCTAGATTTTCGATTTTTTGGGTGTTTTTTAATATTTCAATTTTTGGTATTTTTTGTGTGGTGTGGTGATGTGGTGTTTTCCGTAGACAAGCAGGGGCTTTGATGTTTCGAGTAAGAGCTAGAGGCATAGTCATTCCTAGGGGAGTAATATGCAGAATTGTCGCTGTCAGAGTCATCCCTAGGGTGAAAATAATCTTTGGGATCCTGAATATCCTCAAAATTTTCAACATGAGATCCAATTTTTTTCCTTATTTTTATGTCCGCGCTACCTGGGAGTGAAATTAATCGGTCGGCAAACTTTCACAATCTATCCTCCATTAAATCAAATCTCTTATTTATCCTTGAAATATCATCCTCAAAAATCTGTTCATGATCAATCATGGGAGCAATCGGGGTGTGTTTTTGCATTTGATATTCAATAAATTCATCTTTCATTTTACTATTTAAGCTGGGAGTGGAGTCTCTTGGAATATCCCACATATGATCATTATTTTATGAAAATTTCTCCTCAAAAATTATGGAAGGAGGCTACTCAGTGGAAAGATTTTGTGGGAATTTATAAGTCTCATACTCAACATTTTGTGACTTAGGCATGTAATGCTGGTTTGAGTAGAGTCGACTTCCATGGTCATGATATATCGTATCCACAAATAATGGAGTTATACAGGGTGCATATGTGTCGATATCATCCATTTGGTCCTCTGTATGTATAGGCTGATCAATGGAGTGGTACTCAGGTTGGTCAACAGGGATCTGATCATCACGGTCAATCCAATGTTGATGATCATTAATTCCGGGCCTCTCCATGTGGTGTGATCGGGTTTGGTCTCTGGACCAATCATGACTCTCAAAAGTGATTTGATCTTGAAATGGTTCATTAGTTTCAGTGAAAAACTGAGAATAAGACACTTTAGTCCAGGACGGTCAGTGGTCATGGGTGGCAGGATGATTCGAATGGAATGTCTTGGAATTCAATGAGGGGACCGAATTCATCTGAGAGTTAGAATCTCTCTCAAATGTTGGGAGATTATTGAAAGAAGAGGATTTAGTCGATTTGGACCAGATCGAGACAAATTCATTTTCATAATATAGATCAGATGGATACTCAGACCATTGTCATGTCTTTGTCAAAGGACGTTGATGATGAATTGGCATGGTTGATCTTGGTGCAAGTGCACAAGATATTCAAAAGAAATTTTTATCAAGGAGATTGATGACACAATTGTGCGGCTTTTGATCTTTGAAATCAGTTCACCCACACAAATTAAACACAAATCAAACCCCAAGTTCACCAACTCACACAATCAAGCCGCAAGAGTTCGGCAATTATCTTTTCAATTTTAAGTTGGTGATAAATCAATCTTGGAAATAATTTAACGAGTTGTTAGGTGACAAAAATTTTCTTAAAGCCTGTCTTGAATTCTTACGACTAGTTGCACCTACTTTCAGCCAGTATAGGTATAAGTACGAACCATAAAACGGCTACCCGTGTTACTTAAGGACGGAGCCTTACACAGTGTCCTTTAAACCACCCACTCTGCTAAGGAAATCTGGGTTGTTTACAAGCTACCCGTATTCCTCACTGAGAAGTAGCTAATCATTTTTGGTAGAATCAACAGTCAATATGAAAATATTGGAGTTTGGCTCTAGCCTTAAGTGTCGTCTCTCGCTCCGTTAAAAAGAAAAGAATCCAAGGTCAGAGTTGCTCTCCCGAAAAACTTTGATTTTATGGGTTATTTAAAATCAGCTTTATTTAGCAGTCCCAATTTTAATTAGGGGATCACTGAAAAATTAAGTGAGCACAAATACACGTCTACCGTCCAATCCTGATTTCCTTTAAACTTATGCGACAAAATGGGAGGGAGAAATTCGAGAAAAGTCGATGCACGTGAAAACTATGATGTATGCTCAGTTAGAAGACTTATAGTGATTCCTCACAATCTCTATGTGGGATGCAATATAAGAATTGAAAATTTACTCTATATGAATGCAAGCCGATGAAAAATCGCACCTAATAGAAAATTGTATTAGCGGCGAAGAATTTAGTTGAATTTGACTAAATTGAACGATCTACTGTGGTTCTCAATTAAAGTGAATTGTGGCCCTAGGTCCTATGAGCACAATCAAAAATTTAAATGCTCTAAGATCCATACATGTAGGTTTATCCTAAGCGCCACTCAAGTCGGGCCCCATCCTCACATAGAGTGAAACAGGCCACGACACACCACAAAAGAAAGTTCAAGGTCTTTTTATACACGCGAGAGTCCAAATGGACACCGCTATAAATGAGAAATTAATTACATAAAATAAAAATTATAGAAAAAAAACCTATATTCTATGCTCTCTCACGACTCGACTCGATCTTAATTTTTAATGTGGATTTTCGGAAGTCAGTGAAGATGCTTCGATTTCCAAAAACTGCTCCATGTACGTCGGGTAACTTGTAAGAAAAATAAGAGAGAAAGTTTAAGAGAGTTACTCGAAAATAAATAAAAAATAAAGCAAGAAAATAAATGCTAAAAAAAAGCTAAATGCAGAAAAAATAGAATTTACAGTGGAAAATTCGGGGGTCAAACTACCCGAATGCGAAAAACCGAATAAAAAATTTTTATACAAAAAACAAAGTCGTTTACATCCCTAGCAACGATGCCATTTGACGAATCGTAGATTGCCTATGTTAAAAAGCGTGGATTGGTTGGATTATCGTTCGCTTAAATTAAATATGTCATTTCGTTGTAGGTGGACAATCGGAACTGGTCAAGAAATAACCGCACAAAATTTAGTCAATTTTAATCAATGTGGTTTTATGTTTATTTTACTTGGGCAAGTACCAAGGTCGAACACAAGGAGGAAAAGGAACAACCTAGAATTTTTTCTACAAAGTTCGTGCATAGTTTTTTAGGCCATCTTTTTTATAATTTTTTTAATGTAATTAGGGATGCAATTTTGGTCAATTTTAGGGACTAAAATGTAAATATCAATCAAACAATATCCGAAAAATATGAAACTTGGCCAAGATAATAATTACAATAAAATGAATGCATTGTAAATTTTTTGGAATTTTGGGATGCAAAATGAATTTTTTATGAATTTTTAAATACAAACAAAGTGAATTTCAATATTTAATTATAATAAATATTAAACCTAATTATTTTCAAGATAAAAATTATCCAAGATATATCACTAGGTGATCGACCTCAGAAAAATCCTAAACTTCAAAAATATGAGATTAAATAATTATTAAAAATCAAATATTGAAATATGAAAAAAAAATTTACAACGCAAACCATGCATGTAAATGCAATTCTTTTTTGCCACAAAGTTAAACACAATTAATTCTACAATCCGTGATTTTCGGCAAGTTTTAGAGCCACGGTTAATCAATTATAAATTTTAAAGCACAAGATGGGAAGAATATGAAATTTTCCACAAAATAATTAATTACTAATTAACCATTGATCACAAAAGTGTCAAGCATATGCTATCATGTAGAGAATTAATTAAGAACATCATGCTATTTTTGGATAATAAAATAATGTAATGTAGCGGTCTAGAACAATGGGGGAACACAGGGATAACAATTCAATATTACAATAATTAAAAATAAAATAAAATGCAAAGAAGGGATATATTGTAAATACATAAATGTTGGGGGTATTCTGCAAAATGGTCAGAGGGGCACGTGCCTCTGGTCGGCGGGACTGGTGTGCGAATAGGGGTATTGTTGGGGGGTTTCTTGCAAATTACCTAGCAGTCACGTGCCCAGCACATAACCCGTGGGGATGGGATGTTCCCCCGGGCACACGTGTCTCGCACGCGCGCGGGGTGTCTCGGGATCACCGCTCGACCGGCAAGAGCAGTGGAGGGGGTGATCGGCCGGAGGGTTGGCGTCGAGTAGTCGTTGATCTGGCGGAAGCTCCGGCATGCGCAATGAACGGAGAGGACGCGGCTGAGCAGCTATAACCGTCCTCCGGCCGACACACAGCCAAGGGGACGGTGGGGCGGAGACGTGTGATTGGCATCGCTGGTGATTGAGGTGGAGCATTAAATGGCGGTGTAGTCTATGAAGGTTATCAGAGGAGAGCTTGGCATGCGAGTCTCCTGGCGATTGGGGAAATGGCAGAACCCTCTTCGATGATGTCAGAACTGCAAGGCGGAGGGAGCTCCTGATGGCGATGAAGGTGATGGTTCACGGTAGGGCGGTCAAGAAGGGTGAGCAACGGAGAGAGATGGCTATGCTTCTGGATGGCGATGTGATGTTGCCGCGGAGCAAGGATGTTATCAGATCTTGATAAAGATGAACGTAGGTACTCAACGATGGTTGTTGGAGGTAGAAAGTTGTAGTGGCTCGATGGTGACGACGCCGAAGCGGGACAGGCGATGAGGCGGCTCTGCAGCAGCTGTGATGGTCGGATCTCATGGGAGGAGATGCTTCATGGCGTTGTTACCACTACAAGGTCGTCCATAGGTGAAATCGACGGATTGGGTTTATGTAGGAGGCGATGGAGCTTAAATAAGGCTTTGGGGGATTCAGCTGGAGAAGGAAGGTCGTGGGATGGAGATCTGATTGGGTTTGGATTCGAGGACGAGATATAAAGATGGGATTCGAGATCGGAGGAGATTGTAGAAGGAGATCTCGCGAGACGATTGAAGTAATCAGAGATATGGGACGAGGAGGAGAGGCGCCGGAGATTTTGTAGGGGTGTGACGCTCGATAGGGAAAGGTGAAAGGGGTTGAAGACGATGAGCCCTGGATGTCTGATCGGCTGAGATCGGGCGGCCAGAAGGGCTCCACATGGTAGCAAGATGCAGGTTTAGGCGGGGGACGTGTGTGGCACGTACGCGGGAGGCACGTGCTACACACATGCGACGATTTTATTATTTATTTTTTTATTTTTTTAGAAAACAAAAATTAAAATAAATCCAAAATTGGATGACACGTGGCATCTCAAGGAGCTGCCACATGTTAGCCCCACAAAATCAAAAAATAGATACAAAAAATAGAAAAGAAATAGAAAATAACCTCAGATCGAAAAGGTTTCTTCACAAACATTTCTAGTCTCGATGAGATCTACAACTTTCATGAAGACATCAAAATCAAAATCGATCATTTGCACAAAGTAATATTTTTGGGGTATCCTATGTACATTGAATACCATGATTTTTTGGGTTATATATTTTTTTGTCAATTTAAATCGGATAAAAATCTGAAAAAATATGATAAAATCAAGGACAAATATATACACCATAATCTAATTTTGTATACATGAAAAAGATCAATTTTGTATAGACATTTAGTGAAGACTCGAACTCGGTTAGTTTCTTTGATTTCAATCTTAGTTTGGATCTGGATTTTTGTGCATTTCAATAAAAATTTTATCAAAGAAGACAAATGAAAAAGAAATAAAATAAAATAGGTTAATTATGTACATAAAATAAGAGGTCAAAAATCGCTAAAATACAAAATGTACAAAAGAGGCCCAAAACCCAACTTTAAAATATGACCTCTAATTCACTTGAACGTGGTCTTCTTTTGAATGTAATTAATGTATATTAGTTCAAAAGTGAGTAGGATTAAAACGGACACTGGATGAGGAAAATATAAGGGTTTTAGTCCGGGAATCCTAAAACTAGGGTTTGGATTTTTGGTTCACTTATTTGGGTTAGTGATTTTTTTGTATTTTTCATTTATTCGTGTTGGTGACATGTACACAGTGGAGGTGGTCTTGGGTCAATTGGAGTTAGCATGAATTAGTTAAAAATCAGGGAAGTTAGGCTATTTACACGTCAATTTTAGTTGGGATTTTTGGCTTCTTATTTTGTGCAAAAATAAGTGATAGAATTCAATTATTATCAAAAAAATCCATGAATGCTAATTATGCAGAATAAATGAAGAAATGCCAATGATTTTTAGGTATTAGATCTTAATTAATGACTTTTATAGTGATGAATCTGAGATTCATCAGACATGTGGTTGAATGACGACCCTCGGATCAGAGCCAATCCGAGGGCCGTTGCATAGTCTGAAGATGTTTGTGCTCTTCCCTAATTTCAAAGATGTGGAGTTAGTGCTCGACGGTTCTAATCAGAGGAGTTCTCGATGATCAGAAGATGGAGTTTCACTCGCGGCATGCTTGGAGCAGCAAGGGGACGGTGGTGTTTGAAGATCGGATTTCAATGGTGCATTTCTCCGAGACGAATCTCCAAATTTCACTCCATATGCTCGGTCAACAATGATACCAAATCCTCGTGTGATTTTCAAATAAAGTGATTCTTAGATCCAAAGTCATTGTTGCGACCCTTTTCGATTCTTTCCAGGTGATGTCTCCAGGTGCACGCTCTCAAGGTCATTGCAGGTGCAGTTGATCGTGGAGTTAATCTCCATGTGGCGAATCTGTAGATGCCTCGCAGTGACTGCGGTCCTGCAAATGATTAGAGAAGGCTCGATGCCACATGGACTTCGACCAAGCATGATTATTAAGAAGTTAATGGGGAATAAGAGTGAGAGGGGTCAAATCCTTAATAGATGTTTAAATCGAATCTAAACAACTCAGAATCGAAGATCTGAGGGGACCAAGGTGGAAGAAGATTTGAAGAAATCGATTGATATCAGAAGGTGAAGGTGAACCAGACGAATGAAGAATCTGAAATTTAGAGAGGGATTGAGAAGGGAACGGGGAACAGAGGGGAGTAAGTAGAGAAGAGAAGGTAGAGATTGGAAGGTGAGAGTGGAGCATAGAGAGGAGAAGAAAACGGAGGAGAATATGAGATCTATGGGGGTACCTGGAAGATGGATAGGATAGTTGCCTAAGGAGTCAGAGCTCGACAGGGCTCTGAGGTTTTCACCTCGACGGTCAGCTAATGCCGGAGTCTTGACATGCGGCGGGATGAAGCTCGACACCAGCGAAGATCGCACCCTCCTCTCTCCTCGCTTCAACGGAGGTGAAGCCTGCTGCCACCGGTCAGCTTCGGAGGTCACTAGGGAAGAAGATTTAGAAATGATACATTAATGCAGATGATGGATTAGATGCCATATTTATAGGGAGTGTTTTCATGGAGATCATGTAAGGTGGTCTCGTCACCAGAGAAAGATGAGGACACAGGTGATCGGTTGGACTACCGGCCTAATGGTCGCTAGTTGGAGGCGTTAGGAGCTTATTAGTGGCCATCGGAGGAGAGGAAGGGGGAGAAAGTGGGTGGAGGGTCTGCTTTGGGAAGAAGGGAAAATGGAAGAGAGAAAAAAGGGGGAATAAATAACAAAATTAATTAATATAAATAATAATTAGTTAAATAAAGAATTAAGTAATTTTAAGATATTATTAAATAGTAAATTAAGTAATTAAATAATTAAATAAGTTAATTAAGAATATAATTAAATTATTATTTAATTAATAAATAGATGATAATAATAAATAAGTGATTAATTAATTAATTATATAATTAAATTTAAGAATTGAATAGTAATATATTAAATATTAATTTAAATTGCAATATTGTGCAATATAGCAATACAGTCTTGAAACCCACATTTTTTCATAGTAGTTGTGTCACTTGATAGATAACTCGATAAAACATATTTTAAAATTGAGTTTGCCTAATTTGGAGTTCATACAACCGAGTTATGAGGTCCGGAAAATTTAGATAATGGCTTCGTGCCCTCGAGATTTATTGAAATTTTGGCTTAAATTATATATTTATTTTCTATACATTTTTAGAAGTATATTAGAAAAGAAATCAAGCTAATCGGAGTTACTAATAATTACTTAAAAATACAGGAAGATTTTACATATAATACATACAGACAATGGGGACCAAGCACCAAAACTTAGCCGTTTTATTCTAAAATTTTTTGCATATTTTTAATAAATAGAATTAAGTATAACACAAAGTTTAAAAGTGAGTTTGGTCTATTTGGAGTTTACTATAAATAATTATGAACCTCTAAAGTTATATTTTATTGGTTTTTATGTTCATTACAATTAATTATTTTTATATTGGATAATAATATTGATATTTTTACAAAATACTATATACTTTTCTGAACAACATTTGTAAAAGAAGTGATTTCATTTGGAATTTTCTTGGTGTTTAATAAATTTGGTGAAATATTTACAAAGATAAAAATATGTTTAATGTATTTTTATTATCTTTATTTTCTGGTATTTTTATACATTAGGATCTTTTTCTCCCCCTACTTATTTATTGTGTCGACCACGTCAATATTGACCTGGTCTCGAGGTTAGGATTAGTCTGTATATATTACATATCTACATCCTTCTTTTCTTTTATTTTTCTTTTTCTCTTTATTATTTTATTTTGGATAAAATAAATGTTAAATATGCAATATTATTATTTGCGGATAAAATGTTAAATAGTGGGAATTAGTGAATAAATACATACATTTTACTAAACATTTTAGCCAAAATGAAAGAATAAAGCCGATGAATCATAGATTCATCACACATTGCATAGTATAAATCTCTCGTGTATTTGACATTTTAATTTTATTTACAAAAAATCAAATCCTATTGATTTCTTCAAGACAATTCTCAAATAATTGTGATTCTTACATCAATTTAATATCCTTCTCATTGCTTGATAAACTCGAGTTGAAGTCACCTCACAAGTCATTTGTGATCCTTTAATTTGTCGATCAATCAGTAGTAAAGTCACCATAGTGGATGGTCTACAAATGGGCATCCCTTTGTAGTTACAGCTCAACTCGATTGTTCGTGCAAGGTATTTTTTTGGGACACCAAACACCTTGTTCGATAATATGATCCGAAGAAAGTACATTTTTCCGTTCATAATGAGAGTGTAGAATTGTATATATTTGAGAATGTGATATTATGATTCAACTCATTTATGTGCTTGAATTACTGAAGAAATCGATGCCATTTAACTCCTGCTCCATTTTATACATAATTTGCCCAACATATGCATCTCACATCTATCACGTAAAACCCACTAAAAAGATCAAAAATACTTGCAAATGCTATAGATCACACATTTGTGCAAATCATTGATATATGACTAATCAAATAAAGTATATTCGTTACATAAATTTCACTATCCTACTTAATCTATAATTGCACTAATAGAACTAACATATCTTCCAAACTTTTCTATATAAGCAAATGTTGTGTTTATATGTCACTTTAGATAAGCGTATAGATATAAATAAATAACCATTACAAACTAGGCTTCATGCCCATGCATCCCAACATAAAAAAATTATTGTAAAATTTTAAAGGCATATATATAATTTGAAGAATAATTGTGAAACATGATGAGTGAAAATAGAACCTTGAGATACCATATAAAAATTGAAGAAGTTAAGAAGTCACATAACATAAAAGAAGATATAAGGAAAGACTTAGAAGAAGCGGTTGGAACAATCTATTGATGTAATGCTTATATGGCATAATTTAGGCTAGTATTAATAGACGAAAAAATATAACTATGAGGTCAGACACAAAAGTGTATATGGAAATCGGTTGTTCTTCATGAAATGTTTCATTCATGGAAGTAAAAGTTATGTTTTAAATAGGACGGAAGATAAGAAAGGAAGATAACTTGTGCCTTAATAAGAAAAAAAAGTGAGTATTGATAGAATCGGAGGAAAATCATAGGAAAATTAGAGGAAGTATAAGAACAAAATTTCAAATATTAAATGTATATGTTGCTATATACAGGTCATTATAATTTATTTATAAATTTTGATAGGAATCATTAAGGAATTAATATGAATATATTACATGAGTACATGATTTTATATCATAAATGAAACAAATTAAAAATTATTTTTTCCCTCGAAAGTAAATGTGTAAAATTGAATTTAACTAAAAAAGTATAATACTATTACCATTATATTGATAGATAATTAACCAAAATATTATAAGTTCAAAATATATCAAAATAATTGATGTTTTTATTATTAGCATATAAACTTGTGATTCACTACAATAGACCTTTTATCTTGTTTTTTATCATATTTATTTAATATTCACATAAATGTATTCATAATCTTAAACTTTTAACTATTTTGCTAAAAATAAATATAATTACAGTATTTACACTTTTCATTAATGTTCATATTTATGATTTTTTATTGTTAAATTTAAATGTTTCTATAATAATATTATATTGACTTCAAATTTGTTTTTAAAATGAAGTGATTTCATCAAATTATTTTAACTAATGTATTTGCAAATAATCCACAAATGCAAACTACTTATTAAACTTTCCAGTATTTAATACTTTTGTATTAAGTTTTATAATAATAAAATTATTATGGATTATAGATGACTTGGACCTTATTATCATATATCAATCACTAATTAAAAAAATATTACAAAAGAATTATACTCATGACATAGAACCATCTAAATGATTTTACTCAGAATGATTCATTTGTTATGAAAAAATCATGTATTTACAAATAACTACATAATAATGGTGTCAAGAGTAGTTTTGAAAATTATTTTTTAGTTTTCTTAAGATAGTATGTTTAAATGGAAAATAATAGTTTTCAAAGGAAAAATCAAATCTATATTTTTTAGATATTATAAAGGATATAAGTAGCTGATAACTGAAAAATCGAGCAGAGTCAGGTGGATTAAATTAAGAAAGTATCATTGTCCTAAATCGACCAAAATCAAATAATGAGAAAACAAACAACCAATGAATCAAAACAGTTAAATAGAGTAGCTTTGCTACTTTTATTAACCTGGTATAGCAACCATGGTCGAACTCAAGGAGTGTAAGTATACACTAAATAGTCGATTTCAGAAATCAAAGGCTTTTTATTGCACTTTTTAGTGGTTTTAAATTTTTCAAGTTTTAAATTTCTTAATATAAGAGAAGTATGCACAAGGAATAAAAATATGCACTAACAATACTTTTTGTATTTCTCAAATGGGTAAAAAATGCTTAGAAAAATAAAGTAACAATATTTTTGAGTTTTATCTATTTTTTAGTATTTTTGTTCATTTTTGGTATTTTTCATGTGTTTTTGTAACTTTATAAAAAGCAAACAGTGATAAAATGAGATAACAGTGCACAACCAGAAATGTTTTGCAATTTAAAAATAGATAAAAGATATAAAATTTGTAGAAGTGAATTTTATGGTAAATGAGAAAGAAATATCTACAAAACAGAAACTGAAATCAAATTTTTTTTAATTTTTATCAATTTTGTATGATTTTTATAAGTTTTTGAGTGTTTTGCAAATTTTTAGGTTTTTATAAAATATGTTTCAACAAAATTTTTATATAAGCTAAAAGATGACAAAAGCAACTACAGTATTTTTTATAGATTTTTCAAATTTTTAAAGATTTTTCAAGACAAACAACAACTTTTTAATGTGTTTTTGAATTTCTAATTATAGAAAATGCATGAAAATCAAAAGCAAAAATTACCATAAATAGTACATGTAATCATGATTCTCAAGTAAATTTAGGCAATTTTTGAAGTTAATTTGCTATTTATTGCAGTTAATAAAAGAAAAGAAATTAAAAACAGTTCATAGGGACCATTTGCAAGTATTGTAAGTACTTAGGCCTAAAGGATATACAATCAGAAACTAAGAGGGCTACACACACGTAACACATGAATCATTGCTTACTGGGGTATGTGTGTAATTATCAAAACTATCACTTCATTCCATAACTAGTTCAAAACAATGAAGAAATATGTAAATAACCAAATCCTGCGTGAAGTTACGTGTGACTTTAGTTTAGATGGACTAAAATGCAAATATTAAAACTACTGGGTCCTTACTGCAAATTATTTTAACTACAAATTGTTTTTATTTGACTAAAATAAAATAAACAAAACTACGAGACAAAAATAGAAATACACCCTTGAGTACATGGGCATGATGCATGTGTATTTCACGGTTCTAATCATGTGCTGAAAAATTCTGACAGCAACAGAACGTGGCGCTGGTGTATGGTTTGGATGACCGTTACTAGCCTGATCTGACGGTCTGAAAAGGGGGTTGTGCGGTCAGATGAGCCCAGTAGTATAATCTAATGCTTTGAATGAGGTGCTATCAAACAGCTCAGATCAGAAATGGTATACAATGGTTGATCAAACAACTCTGAAGGATTCTGGAAGAACTGAATCCTGGCGAGCTTCTATCAAGGAATGTTGTCAATCCAAGAGGATGATCGGCTCGTGTTGAAGTCCAGCACCTTCGTAAAGATATTCCACGTCGAATGGTTGGCTCCGATGAGAAGGTGGATGGTCGGATCAGTGTAGCGATGCTGAGCACCTTGGGGTGCTCTACCACCTTGGATGGAACTCCTTTTGAGCCCTTCTTGCATGCACAGACTCTTACAAAGGATGAAGATACTTGGAGGCTTTGCTCCGGTCGGGTTATTGCATATAAAAGTAGGGAGAGGCAATGGGGATTGGTGGTTTAATCTCCTACGTCAGTGGTGGAAGGAAATCAGACATAATACATCTTCAATGTGGAGGATGTAGGGGGGTCAGGGTAATTGGAAGATGGAGGGTAAGAAGGGGATTCGATCGGAGCATGTAAATGGGTGCGAGTGGGCTCCAACTAGTTGGTCGGAGCAGATGAACTAGCGGTGGCACTGATGAATGGAATCAAAGTGAAAGAGGAAACACATATAAAATGGGGGGTACATAAGGTTCATGATGGACTCAGCAACATCAGGCTAGGGGAAGGTGAGGTCCTGGTCTCGACTCTGGTATGGAAGGCAGAGGAGGTTGTACGTGGTGGAGGAGCTCCAACCACATTTGAGCAATCGGCCAAAATGAATGCCAAACTTCGCTCCAAAGGTCTCTCTGGAAGCTCGTCACTCTTCTGGAGGTGTCTAGGTAGGAATGATATGGAGAGGCACGAGTTGTGGAGTGCGAGTGGTAGAGGAGTATAGGCAATTCTAAAGTTCCAGAAAGATCGAAGGGATGCTCGCAACCCTAGAAAGATCTAACTCATCCTAGGGAACCACGAGGATCACGGATCCTAGGAGGTGAATCGAGCACACAAATTAAAGAAAATGGAGGCCAAACCCACACTAGGATAAGTGGGAGAAAATGGTCTGATGACAACATTGTCAGGTCGGGTCTAGTGGAGGAGAAGGTTGACTCGGGTCAATTGACTCGAGCCAGCCAATCAAAAAAGTTGAGGTCAATAAATACAAGAATAAATAAAATAAAATAATAAATGAATTCAAAATAAAAATGGTAAAAATGAAAAGGTATCATTTTTCAAACTATTTTTCTGAGATGTTTAATTATTTTTTTATGAAATTATATACATAGTATATATAGTATAGGGCACTATGTATAGGTATAATAAACCTATGTATTTTATTATTTTTATTCATTTTATTATTTGTACACATAAATGCTTTAATATATTTATTTACAGAAAAATTTGAGGAGTACAAAAAGATATTTATTTGACTTTTACAATTTAAATAAAGGTATTAAATAAATAAGTATTGTATACAATATATACACATGTAGCTTTTGTACAATGAACTTTGGATTTTATTTTTATTTTATTTTGTGTTTTCTAATTTTTGTTTTATTTTTATTTTTTACTAGGAATATGTACAAGTGTTTAAAATATAATATGCACAAATTATAAATTAAAATACTTATGTACAAATATTTACAGGTATAGGTAGCATATGACTATACAAGGCACCCAAAAAGTCAATTTTTACCTCGTAACTCCAATATTTATGGAACCAATATCATTTAAAAGATAATTTAATTTATAATTTAAAAAAGGTGATTTTAGATTCATATGGAGCTAGAAGTGATCTTTTATGTTCTTGTTGTGCAGCTTTTGGATGAGTGATTTTAATGGTATTATGTACAACGATTTATTTCACAAGTATTTTTATTATTTTAGAGAACATTTTTATGTACTACTTTTATTATGAAAATAATTGGATTTGAGGTCTTTTTATTTAAGAATAAAATATAGGAATGTTATATGTACATATAATGCATAGTAAAGAATATAAAAGGACCCTATCTCCCCCTACTTTAATCCTTATCGATCAGATCAATGATTGACCTTCTCTCAGGGTTTGGGTTCGTCTGTACTTATTTCAAAATTACACCCTTCTTTGTTTTTCTTTTCTTTTTATACTTTTATTTTTGGAGAGCATGTGTTAATTATGAAATATTAACAATGACATGCATAGTGATAATTTATTGAATTTACACATATTTATAGATGTTTTTACTAGATGATAAAGCTAAAATAAAAAAATAAAGAATGAGATTCATAGATTCATCACCCCCGTATACTTTACCTTTGATAGTCCCTTAGAAAACACTTATTTGAAAAAGAAGTGAAAACAAAAAGAAAAGAAAAAGGAAGAATCAAAGTTTATTATTAAACTTTTCTTCATAAAAGTGGAGTATGGAGCTCAGTCACACCTTTGGATTATTAGCTTGGCAGAACCTTATTGGGAAACAGGTTTAAGACTTATCAGACTTCAAGTTCCATAATTATATGGTTAGATCTCCTTAACAACCAAGTCAGAACAAATCTACATACGTAAACTCTAATGACTATGAATCTTGCCTTGTACAGTGTAAGTAATATGTAGCTCCCCACCTTAAAAATGGTAAAGACACAGCCTCCGTCAACAAGGTAACTCTAATCCCCCAGTTTAGGAACTCCTTCCTTGAGGTGGGGGATATTCCCATCTAACTTCAAGTACCACTAGCTCAAGAAGAGGGGAAAGGGAGCGAATGGTAAGTGACTAGTATAGCCACGTATCCCTTGGAGCTTAACCAGTGTAACCAAGTATCTAGCTGGAATATTCCTTGAGATGAGATGGTGAAATACATAGGCTTTGCTTATTCAACTGTAAACATTCTGACATGTACTTTATTTTCAATCAGGCATGTCCCCTTTTTTGGATTTTTACATTTTGCACATATTTTTACATATATACAACATATCTACAAGGTGTAGCATTTAGATAAGGAGTTTTTCTTCTTGAGCTAATAGACTATCCCTCTTTTGAAGCTCCTGTAGTTAGGCCTCAATGCTACTAGACCAAGTTGAGGTGCACATCCCTCCCTAGAGGAGGATGGGAGATTCCGGCCAGCTCTACTATCCATGTATGCTACTCCAAGCCAAAGCATTTTGCCTCCTCGCCACCTCATATGTGTTGAGCTACGTGTAAGGTGTGTGTCCAAGTCAAGCCATTATACCTGAGAGTCATGTGTGCATTGGTAAATGTTCTACTTAGGCTAATCAAGACGAGATGTGAACTAGCCTAGTGGACTCAAAGAATTAAGTCGCTATGGACCTGAAAAGTCTTAACCCCAAATCCTATAAGGTTCCTCTGAAGTTAAGTGGATTAATGTCTTAACCAAGCTCCATTCATCAATTTTATTCCATACCAATTTGAATGTCAACAATGATTCAAAAAATGAACATCAAATATTTACAAAAAAATTACTGGGAATTTTTCAAACTATGTAAATTTTTATCCAATTTTTAATTTTTCAAATTTTTAGGTATTTTTGAAAAAGGAGTAAAAGGAAAAAAGTTTCACAAAGATATATATGTATTTGCAAAAAGTTTTATGTTACAGGTTTTATGTACAAATCGATTTTGTTTAAAAGGTCTTATAACGGCTTTTGAAGGTTACTTAAAGAATTTATGGGTACATTTAATATACACATATATACAAGTGATTTTCATACCCCATAATTATTTCCAACGTGAAAAACCAATTTTGCAAGCATTTTTCAAAAGATTTCTTAAAATTATTTTTTTAAATATTTACAAACAATTTTACAAACTATTTTTTGAAACATCTTAGTTCCACACAATTTCTAAAAATCTTGTACAGTATACCTAATATTGATACAGAAAATATTTTACAAATATTTTTGTAAACAAAATATTTTTAAAAAATTTATACAAAGATAACTTTTACAAAAGATTTTAAATTTTTACAAAATAACTTTGAAAACATTTTTCAAAACATTTTTATTCTTTTTTTATAAATAATAGCCATGTTATAAACATAGACAAAGTATGATTTATGGCTAAAATATATATTCAATATATAAGACACCCCCTATACTTAGCTTGAACGATGTCCTCAGAGTAATCAGAGAGTGATGAAGGAAGACATAACTCTTGTTGAGTATAGAGAAGTGAAAAGAATACTATATTACAATGACTCAAAAGAATGAAAAAATAGAACCAATAGAAGTCAGTGATCCCCCTATACATAGGATCAAGTAATCCAAAGTATAGATGAGTGTACACAAGAGGGCAAAACCGAGGAGTAGAATGTACAAACATTACCTCCCCCATACTTGGGGTAAAATATCCCTGAGTATAGGCAGCAAACGTAGGGATAATGGGGAAAATGAATAACCTCATGTCTAATACTCCCATACTTAGGATAGAGTGCATCCTAAGTATATAGAAATTATAAGATGGACTTGGGGTATTAAACAAAATGAATGAATGATATAGACAATATGGATCTATACAGAGATGAAGTAGGTATGAGATGTAAATGATGTGAGTCAAGGATCACATCTCATACAAAATGAATAGAGGCAATGCCAACAGTCTCAAGATCATGATCACGATATGGCTTCAGGCATTGAATGTTGACTGAAAAGGTAGACTCAGAAGACAACTCAGATATATCAATGCTACCATTGTCATGTACCTTTTTGATCAAGTACGGTCCCTTCCATTTACTCTATAATTTCCTTGGAAATAATCTTAACCTAACATCAAATAGACATAATCTCTAGTTGGGCTCAAACTATTTATGGTTGATGTGAGAATCATGCCATATCTTAACTCTGTCTTACATTGTAGGCTACTTAAGAAGGTTGTATCTCTGGCTCTTCTCTCCCATCTCACATCTATGTGAGCTCTCTCCTTACCTCTGCCATGAAAACTCCCTGGTCTTAGATCTGTCTCTGCATGGTCTCCAGGGAAGCTAGCAATGTGTTGTTGGTGGCATCCTAGTCTAATATAAAAGATGAAGTCTGAGGCTACTCATCTATCCTGTCATCACTAGCCATCTCTCCAGTCTCTACAAAGGAAAAAGACCCTAGTTATGGTGTTGTCAAATGTACATATAGATATGATGTCCTTTCACATTGTACCTCATGATGGAAAGAAGGGTGTCGAGGGTGAACAGGGTGGAGGCGAATTCGAGTTCACAAAGTAGGTCTAAGCTCTCTGAAGCCTCCCTAGATGAACGGGGAGGAGTGTTGGAAAGAGGTTCTGCCAGAGGTAGCCTAAGGGACCTCCTACCGATCATCTTAATATGGTGATTTATGAAGATTTGATCCAGACTGAAGCAAGATGAGAAAACAAACCCCCGATTCACCAACTCAATATATTGTGATGACCGTGAATGCTCGGTTGTTTATATTTTCAGATTTTATTTTTGGTGATAATCCAATCTTATAGAGCGAGTTTAATGACTTGTTAGGAGCCTGATTCTCCATGTAGACTATCCTAGATTCTTACGACTAGTTGTGCCTATTTCCAACAAATATGGGTGTAAGTACAGACCGTTTCCGGCTACCTGATTTACTTGAGGACAGATCCTTACACAATGTCCTTTAAACCACCCACTCTGCTATGGACGTCTGGACCGTTTACCGGCTACCCAAAAATCCTCATTGGAGAATAGCTATTCGTTTTTGTTAGAATCAGTAGTCTGAATAAAGTTCAAGTGTGGCTCTATCCTAGTGTGTGGTCTCTCAGCTCCTAGCATATAAAATCAGACAAGGAGGGGGTTACTCTCCCCAAAACAAAATTTTTGAGGTTAAGTCTGGTTTTTGGTCAAGTGTGCTTTAACGAGTTGTTAGGAGCCTAATTCTCCCTGAAGACTAGCCCAGATTCTTATGAATAGTTGCGCCTATATCCAACCAGTGTAGGTGTAAGTACGGAGCATTTTCGGCTATGTGATTTACTTGAGGACGGAGCTATGCACAATGTCTTCTAAATCGCCCACTCTGCTAAGGAAGTCCAGATTATTTACCGACTACCCGGAAATCATCACTAGAGAATAGCTAATCTTTTTTGTTAGAATCGGTAGTTTGAAGAAAGTTCAAGCATGGCTCTATCCTAGTGTGTTATCTCTCAACTCCTAGCAGATAAAATTAGACAAGGAGGGGGTTACTCTCCCCAAAACAAAATTTTTGAAGTTAAGATTGGTTTTAGGTCAAGTGTGCTTTTGTAATCCCAATTTATTAATCATCACTTTTTATGTATTTTTTCTGAGTAAAAACAACGTCTAACGAATTTTCAGATTTTATTTTTATTTAAAAAGCCGATGTGCGATGAAATCAATGATGTATGCGGAGTAAGAATTGTGTACCTTACTCCAGCAGTCTGCATGCAAAGTGATCTGCACGTAAATTAAACACATAATTTAAACTAATCTAAATGATGCACGAGGAAATCTCTATAAGACAATAACTTCTATTACGGGAAGAATTGGTGCTAACTAACTAGAAAAGAGACTTGAGTCCGATCTTGGAGGAACGCTTGGTGCCCGCCACAATGGGTCTTGCAAATGCTATATGAGGCCTCTCACAACATGTGGTTTCTAATCAAATTAAATTAACATTTTATTTGACTAAGTCTAATCATGAACTATAGGAACAAATTTTCTATTAGGGTGTTTGGACCTTAGCTACTACCGAGCTCAATTAGAATAAAACCTATGTCTAGGGGCTAAAATCTTGGGAAATAAATGAAAATAAAAGGTGAAAAATTACGAAAAATATGGTGAGTTCCCATGAGTACAGTGTCACTTGGTGAAATAGACCAGAATGATGTTCAAGTCCAGAAGAGTTCAAAAGTTTAAGTTATTACAAGATTTTTTGCAAAAAATAATTGAGCTAAATTCTATCTAATATAATTGCTCCTCCCATTCTTCATCAGGTGCAGGTCACTCCAAAGCAGAACGAGTCGTATTCCAAGTGGTTCCTCGCATAAAAACAAAATAGAAGATGGTCAGAAATAGTTACAATAGAGAAAAGCAAAAATAAGCCCAAAAAATGAAATCTAACTACTTAGTCGTGTCCCGGGCAAAGGTGCCATTCTGTTTATTGAAAAATCAAGCCAATTCAGGTGGAATAAATTAATCAAGTTTTGTTGTACTAAATCAACCAAAATAAGTAATGTCATTGTCCTAAATTAACCAAAATCGATTAATTAGAAAAAAAAACCACTAATGAATCAAACAGTCAAATCGAGCAGTTTTGCTACTTTTATAAACATGGTATAGTGACCAGGGTCGAACTCAAGGAGAAAAGTTATACACTAAGTAGTCGATTTTAGAAATCAAAATATTTTTATTGTTATTTTTAGTGGTTTTTAATTTTTCAATTTTTAAATTTTTCAATATAAGAGAAGTATGCAGAAGCAATAAAAATATACACAAACAAAATTTTTGTAATTTTCAAATGAGTCAAAAATGACAAAATAAAGTAAAATTATTTTTGGGTTTTTATATTTTTAGTGTTTTTGGTCATTTCAGAGTATTTTCAGATGTTTTTATGATTTTATAAAAATCAAACAGTGATAAAATAGGAAAACGGTGCACAACTAGGAATGTTTTGCAATTTAAAAATATATAAAATATACGAAATTGCTAGAAGTGAATTTTATGATAAACTAGAAAGAAATATCTACAAATAGGAACTAAAATCAAAATTTCTGAATTTTTTATAAATTTGTATGATTTGTATTTTTTTGAGTATTTTGCAATTTTCTAGTTTTTATGAAGTATTTTTCAAAAAATCTTCAAAGAAGCTAAAAGATGACGAAAGGTAACTACAATATTTTTATAGAATTTTTAAAAGATTTTTAAATATTTATAGATTTTCCAAGATGAACATGGACTTTTTAGGTGTTTTCTAATTTTTATTAATATAAAATGCACGAAAATCAACAAGAAAAAATCACCATAAATAGTACACATAATCATGAATCATAAGTAATTTTTACGCAATTTTTAAAGTTAATTAGCTATTTATTATAATAATAGAAGACAATCAATTAAAAATAGTTCACAGGAACCATTCTGCAATTATTGTAAGTTTAGCCTAAAGTATGACACAATTAGAAACTATGAGGGCTACTGATGGAAATTGTCCAGACAAAACGTGCGCAATGCGTGAAGTAGTGCTCAAAGGGGTATATGTGCAATTATCAAAACTATTACTTCATTTCATAACCAGTTCAAAACACGAGAAGAAATATGCAAATACACCAAATCCCACGTGAAGCTACATGTGACTTTAGTTCAGACGGACTAAAATGCAAACATTAAAACTACAGGATCCTTACTTTAAATGTTTTTAACTATAAATTATTTTTATATGACTAAAATGAGATAAACAAATCGATGGGATAAAAAGGGAAATATACGCTTGAGGACATGTGCATGGCACGTGTATATCTCAAAGCTTTGATCATGTGCTGAAAAGATTTGATGGCAATTGAACGTAGCGTAGGCGTACGGTCTAAATGAGCGTTACTAGTCTGATCTGACAGTCTGAAAATGGGGCTTTATCGTACATTCAGATGAGCCCAGTAATCTAATCTGACTCTCAGAATGAGGCGTTATCAGACAACTCAGATCAGAACCGTGAGATGATGGTTGATCAAATGGCTTGAAGGATGTCGGAAGAACTGAAGCCTGATGAGATTTTATCGAGGGATGTCGTTGATCCAAGAGGGTGATCGGCTCATGGGAAGTTCAGCACATTTGTAATGGTGTTCCGCGTTGAATGGATGGCTCTAATAAGAAGGTGGACAATCGGGTCGATGTGACGATGCTACTCACATGTGGGTGTTCTGCCATCTCGAGTGGAGCTTCGTTTGAGCCCTTCTTGCTCATACAGGCTCCTGCAAAAGGTAAATGGACTCGGAGACTTTGCTCCGGTCGGGTTATTCCATATAAAAACAAGGAGAAGCGATGAAAGATGGTAGTTTGATTTCTTACATTGACAGTGGAAGGAAATCGGACCTAATCCAGTTCTGATAGCCAGATGTAAAGGTATCAGGGTGTGCTGGAAAAAGGAGGGGGAGCAGGGCATTTGATCAAGGCGAGTAGATGGGTGCGAGGGGGATCTAATCAACTGGTCAAAGTTCATGAACTGGCAGCGGCACTAATGAATGAAATCGAAGTGAAAGAGGAAATGTGTGTAAAATGGGGGGTTCTAAAAACCACACCTGATCTAGAGATAAAAAAGTTGTTCTATCGACCGGGTGGATTTTAGCAGAAAGATTTATTTTTATTATTTATACTCCTACACAAATGTGTATAGTGTTTTGTACGAGATTGTCAAACTCAGGGAGGCAAACTGTTGGAAAACAAGGAGGAAAAGATTGAAAACTAAGGTTTTATTGAGTTTCCTAATTTTTATTTATTTTTAAAGTTTGTATCATGTTTTTATTTAATTTTTTTGAATTTTATCTTGTTTTCATAATTTTAAGTATTTTTATTTTTTTTAATTTTAGAAAATGTTTTGTAATTTTTATTTAATTTTTATTTTTTCCTTTTTTATGTTTTAATTTTATTTCATGTTTTTATGAATTTTTAGAGGTTTTTAAGATTTCTACAGGTTTTGTATTATTTTTAAAGTGAAAAACAATTTTTTATTTAAAACTATGAAGTATTCTTTATTGTTAAAATATGAAATAGTATACAAATATTTTAATTTTATTTTTATTGAAAAGTATGTGAAATTATCTTTAAAACGATAGCTTGTGCATTTTTATGTGAATTGTCTTGAATTAGTTGTGATTTTTGAAAGTTTTTATGTATTTTGTATTTTTTAATGTTTAATTTTTATGTTGTTTTTAGTTTTCTGTGTAAAATATATTGAACTATGCTAAAGCTAATTTTTATAAGATTTTAAAATGTTTTTTTATATTTTTATGATTTTTAAAGTTCATTATATTTTTTAGGGTTTATTAATGATTAAAAATAGAAATATTTTTATTTTTAAAAACTCATTTAATATTGTATATAGTGTAATATTAAGTATTTATACGTATTTTATTTTTATATTTTGTATTTTTTATGACATATGGGATATGTATAGTAAAGTTTATACTGTTGGGTGTTTTTTTGTAATAAAGTAGGACAACCATGGGTATGTGTGTAAAATAGGTAGAAATTATGGGGCGTGCATGCAAAATTTCATGTAATGCACGTGTTGGCCACATGAATTGAAGTCGTCAGCACATGAATACAATATCAAACAATTTAGAGACCATCTGTGCAAAATGCC
This sequence comes from Ottelia alismoides, assembly GCA_037367405.1. Taxonomy (NCBI): domain Eukaryota; kingdom Viridiplantae; phylum Streptophyta; class Magnoliopsida; order Alismatales; family Hydrocharitaceae; genus Ottelia; species Ottelia alismoides. The sequence continues at coordinate 478,594 of JAZKJV010009965.1, forward strand.
CAAGTAACCACGTGCCATGCACGTGACTACTCAATTACTAGACTTGTTCGAGAATATGAAAAGAGTGGGAGTATTCCTCACAACATTTCTAGCATTCACGCTCGTGCTCATGTGTCGCAACTACTAAGGATCATGTTCGTTAATATCCCAAACGTCTGAGGGTTGTTATCGCAAAATGGCTAAAAGAAATCGCAGCATGCGCGCTTTGCATGTGATATTCCCAAGAGGTGGGTCGGTGAAGTCGATCTGGTTACGACGTGAGTCAAGGTGCTAATGTCGTTGGATCTCAACTCAATTGAGCAGCTTTGGTACAATCTAGAGATGTCATGTTCTTCCCTAATTACAAAAGGGTCCAAGTAGCAGTGAAGCTCATGCACGGCAATTGTTGGTGCTTCGTTCTCAATTTTGAGTTCAAGGTGTTAGAACTCGATCTCAGTTTGCATGTGCTACGTGTTGTGATATTTGATTCAGGTGCTCGTGCGACCTCAACAGTTCATTGTCATCTTTAGGCAAAGATTTGCATCTATGATCGTTGCTCGATTGAAGTCCGAAGCTGATTGTGTTGCTCTATATATGATGACTCGTCTTATAAGAGGTTCATATGCAAGTTCTCTGCGCACGTAGATTGTGATGCTATGATCCACGAGATGCTCCTTATGTTGCAGATCAACCAGCATTGTTGTATAAGATAAGGATTTGTTCCCACAAATAGGAACTGAAGATTGAGGGTTCTAAGCCTCGACTAATTGTTAGGCATAGGGAAATCGATGAATGGAGGAGATCCATACGTGTAGGTCGGATCTCCAAGATCCGATCATAGTGTATGATCGGAGATGAATAGATTTGGAGGCCAGATTTGGAAGTGTAGGAGTTCGCGAAGGTGATGATGATCTCAATGATTGGAAGTGGATGTAAATCTGATGATCAGATTAAAGTCGAGATTGGAATAAGAGAATTGAGAAAGGGGCATAGAGATAGATGAATCAAAGAAGAGAAACGGAGGGGTTGAGAAGAGAAAGGAAAAATAGATGGATTTGGGCTATGAACGGAGTTCGGCGAAGCTCCGTTGTATTATCGCCTCAACTCGCAGTGACGGAGGAGGCTGGGCACAGCGACAGAATGTCGCCGGGATCACGCCCTCGTTCAACCTCTTGACCTCGCTCAATGGTGGAGTTGTGAGCTCCTATCACCATCTCGTTTACCAGAATCGATGGAGAAGAAAGGATAAAAATGGCGGATACACTAGGATGAAGGAGGGTGGATCCCTTATATAGCTAAGAAAACTTTGATGGTAAGGAAGCGGGTGCGATCCCTAGATATGGGATCCGGTGATCAGAGTTAGTAAGGATATCGGCCTAATGGTTGGTAGTTGTGTTAGAAGAGGAGACGAGGGAGATGGTGGCGTACCCAGGAGGAAGATAAAGTAAAAAATAAATAATAAAATTAATTAAATAATTAATAATGAGTTAAAGTAATAATTGGATTGAGTAAATTGATTAAGAAATTAAATATATAATTAAGGAATTAATTAAATAAATACTTTATTTAATAATGAAGTATATAAATAAATAAATAAATAAATAAATTATAATAAATAAATACATATATTATTATTATTTATTTTAATTTAAGAATATAGATTCAATAAATATATAAAAACTATAAATTAAGGTACACTATAGACTATATGCCAATACAGTCCTAAAACCCATATTTTACATATAAAATTTGATTTTAGCAAAATTAGTGTCATTAGGTAGATAATTAAATAACATGAACTTTAAAACTATGTTTGCTCAATTCGGAGTCTGTATGGCTATGTTATGAGGTCCGGAAAATTTAAGTAAAGGTTTCGTGTCTTCAGGATTTATTGGCATTTTGACTTAAGTTATATTTTATATTTTCGATTGATTCTTACAAGTATTTTAGAAAAGAAGTTATGTTAAATGGATTTACGGATAATTAATTAAAAATTCGAGAAGTTTCTACATATAGTACACATAGACAACGAGACCCAAACACCAAAACTCACTCGTTTTATTCCAATATTTTTGTATTTCCAATAAATAGTATTAGTTATAAAACGAAGTTTCAAAGTGAGTTTGGTCATGTTAGAGTTTTTGATAAATAGTTATGAACCTCTGAATTCGGCTTTTACGGCTTTTTCAGTTTATTGTAATTTTTTAAATTAAATTATTTTTCTGATATGTTTATAAAATAATGTATATTTTCATGAACAATTTTTGTGAAGAAAGTATTTTGGTTTTAAATTGTCTAAGTGATAAATAAAATAGGTGAAATATTTACAAGGTGGAAAATATGTTTAATGTATTTTTGGTCTTGATTTTCTATCATTTTTATAAGTTATGATCCATGTGTCCCCTACTTCTTTATTTTGTCGACTAAGTAAATATTGACCAGGTCTCAGGGTTAGGATCAGTCTGAATATTTTATATACATCCTTTTTTTCTTTCATTTTTCATTTTTCTCTTTATTAATTTATTTTGGATAAAATAAGTGTTAAATATATAATATTAATATTATTTGTTATAATATTAATTAGTGGAAATTAATGAGTATTTACATGTATTTTACTAAGGGTATTAGACAAAATGAAAGAATAAAGGGGATGAATAACGGATCCATCAGGTACCTAAAGCTCCAGATGGACTTAGCAATGTCAGGCAAGAGGAAGGCGGGGTCCTGGCCTCGACTCCGATGTGGAAGGCGTCGGAGGTTGCATGTCGTGGAGGAGCTCCGGCCACATTTGAGAAATCAGCCAAAATGACTACCAAACTTCGTTCCAAAAGGTCTCTCTAGAAGCTTATCACTCTTCTGGAGGTGTCTAGGGAGGAATGAGGTGGCAAGGCATGAGGTGTAGAGCATGGGTGGCGAAGGAGAGTTTATATAGGCAATTTCAGGGTCTTAGAACGATCGAAGGAAAGTTTGCAACCCTAGAATGATTCCACTCCTCTAGGGATCCGTGGGGATCATGAATCCTAGGAGGTGAATCGATCACAGAAATTAAAGCAAATGGAGGCTGGACCTGATCGACAAAAGTGGGAGAAATTGGTCTGACGACAACATTGTCAGGTCAGGTCAAGTGGAGGAGAAGGTTGACCTAGGTCAACGGACCCAGGCTATCCAATCAGAAAAGTCGAGTCAATAAATCAAAGAGTAACTAAATTAAAATAATAGATGAATTAAAATAATAAAATGGTAAAAATAAAAAATAATATTTTTTTCAAACTATTTTTTTGTGTTTTAATTATTTTTATGAAATTATATACATAATACATACATTATAGGATACTATGTATTGGTATAATAAACCTATGTATTTTATTCTTTTTTCATTTTATTATTTTTACATATAAATCCTTTATTTGATATTTTATTTATTTACAAAATAATTTGAGGAGTATAAAATGATTTTTATTTGATTTTTACAATTTAAATAAAGGTATTAAATAAATAAGTATTGTATATGATATATACATATGTGACTTTTGTATAATGAACTTTAGATTTTATTTTTATTTTTATTTTCTTTTGTATTTTCCATTTTTTATTTTATATTATTATTTGGAATGTATATAATTATTTCAAATACAATATGCACAAATTGCAAAATTAAAATAACTAAATATAACTATTTTCTAGTATAGGTAGCATATGATTATACAAGGCACCCAAAAAGCCAATTTTTACCTTGTAACTCCAATATTTATGGAACCACCCTCATTATAAAGATAATTTAATTTATATTCCAATAAAGGTGATATTGGATGAATTTGAATTCATATGGAGCTGGAATGAATCTTTCATATTCTTGATGTGTGGCTTTTGGATGAGTGGTTTTATTGGTATTATATACAATGATTTATTTCACAAGTATTTTTATTATTTTAGAGAACATTTTTATGTCAACTTTATTAAAAATAATTGGATTTGAGGTCTTTTTATTGAAGAATAGAATATAGGAATTTTATAATGTACATATAATGCATATTAAAGAATATATAAGGATCTTATCTCCCCTTACTTTGTTCCTTGTCCATGAGGTCAATGATTAACCTTCTCTCGAGGTTTGGATCCACCAGTATTTATTTCTTAATTACATCCTTCTTTCTTTTCTTTTATCTTTATTCTTTTTTTGAAGAACAAGTGTTAATTATGCAATATTAACAATGACATGCACAGTGATAATTTTTTTACACGTATTTATAGATTTTTTCTAGAAGATAATGCTAAAATAAAAGAATAAAGAATGTGAATCTTAGAGACATAAATATTATATCTTTTATCTATATTTAATTATTGTTAATAGAATTTAAAAGTTATAAAGAAGAAATGAGAGAGGCAAAATAGGAATAGGGGTGGTGGAGGCGTATTGTATTGTGGTAATCGAGAGGAGAGAGCGGGGGGGTGTGGGTGTCTGTGTTTGTGGAGAAAGGGACTGCCCTGCCTTACCCCTCTAATATGCCATTCCAATTTCATCAGAATTGGAGACTCCTGTGCATTCCAAATAAAATAAGTAATTTTTACGATCTTAGAATTGATGTAATCGATATAATCTAGATGTAGGGCATAAGAGTCTATGTTTTTTATAAAATTAGAATGAAAAATTAGAAATATAATGGTGAAAATACATGGCTTTATTTTTTAAAAAAATAAATGCCGAAAAATAAGGTGGGGCAACCCCATTGAATCTTATACATATGTGTGTGTAGAGGGTTGATCCTGTGAGAGCCAACTCTGTGAGAGTATGAGAGCAATGATTTTGGACAGACATTTTTTTATAAATATTAAAAAAATCCTAATTAACTAGGGGTGACATTTTCTTAATTAAAAAACACCATCTATGGGAACCTTAGGTGTTGATTTGTGGTGCCATGTCCAAATCGGTACCTTAGGTGCCGATTTGGCGAGAGAGCCATTGCCAATGGATCCTCTAAAACCCTATATATACACCCAAATACCCCCCTTAAACCTCACTCATTCACTATCCATTCTTCTCACTTCTTCCTTCCCTAATCTTTATTTTTTAATAGTCTTCGTAATCTCTCTTAGATAATCGATCTTCACCGCTCTTAGTCAAGTAAGAGCGAATCAATTACATTCTTTTTTTGTAACATTTTTTTACAGATTTTATCTCTCTAAAGAACATATTATTTGTAGATTTCTGGTTATTATTTTTTTGGATCTACTCATTCACTTTCAAGACGTTCTTCACTCCAGGTAACTTTAGTTATAAACATATGAAAATTCAATCATAGTTATCAATGAGATGTGTCATTTTAGTTAAATAATTCTTGCTACCATTTGGATAGTTATTACATTTTGTGTCTTCAAACATTCTAACCGTTTAAAAATTATATTATTCTGCACAGTAATTTAGCTAATCATCTCTTAATATCTGCATAATTATATTCTAATAAAGTAGTCAAATTTATATTTTTAAAATATTGATGTATTATAAGGATATTTTAACTTCATAAATTAAATCAATTTTTACCTATCTTTTAAGGATATTTTAATTTGAAATAATAAACAGAATGCACTTACAAATATATGAATGTCTAATTATAGTGACCTATCTCTAAAATAAAATTTATTTACTTTCATTTATTAAATTTCCTAGTATCTTAAATTAATGACTTGAAAAATAAAAAAATATTTACCTATATTAGGAGTAATTCTAACTTCATAATTAAATTACATAATAGACAAAATTGATAAATTAGTAGATTTAAAATAGTTACGTAATTTTAAAAATGATTATAATTAATAATAATTAATTATATAATTTATAAATTACATAATAAATTTTATAATTGGTTAAATTACATAATTTATATTTCCAAAAATAAATTATATATTTAAAATAAAAATTAAAATTTGAAAATACTTACTTATTATAAGATTAAATTTAATTTAATAAATTAAATTTAATTTAATAAATTAAATTACATATTAAATTAATTATTCTTATAAATGTATATTAATCATGTTCTTTTATTCGTGAACTATATCTAGTCATCAATATATGTAATTTATCTTTAGATATGGCATCCAACAATGTTCTGATTTTATTATATTAGGATGGAGCAGTGAATGTGACCGACGATCATGTAGGTTATATCGAAACGCAAAAATATATGGCTATATTCCCATGTTAGATTGCATATTTTGATATGTTGGGTCAAGTTTCCAAAGCCATCGGTATTCCACTATATCGATACATCCTTACATTAACTTGTAAGTGGTTGTATGATGGGTCGATTTTTTTATCTAGTACCAATTTATGATGATGAATCCACTTTGGTGATGACGGATTCAATCGAAAAAGTGAGATTCACTGACCTTATCGTTGAAGTTGCTCCTCTTAATCAAGAAAACATGTCGTCATCGTCGATGTAATATAGTTAAAGTTAAATTACGTAATAATCATGTTTTCACAATGTCTAAACTAATAAATATATAATTTAATCAGGCCAACATCTGATTTGGTGGTTGACAATGTCGATGACCAAGATATTGATTTTTGGACACAAATATCCGAAGAAGATAGCGGTAAAATTGAAGTTGAATTTGATTCATCTGATGAGGATAACACGAATACAAACGCATGTCATGATTTTGGATTTATTCCATTAGCATTGGCCTTAGACCACGAAGATAGAGGTCACTCTTATTATGCCAATGATGAAGATGTAGATGAAGTACTAATGGAAGAGTTGCCTAATGTATTTGATCATGAAATTGCATAGGTATGTTGCTTTTATAGATAGACAAGGTGCTCCTACCACCGACGATTCAGGACTAGATTATTTGTATGGTAGGAGTTAAAAGTCAAAAAAAAATATTTGCAATATGACCTTAAAAAATGGAGTATGGAAAATCATGTCCAATTTAAGCCGAAAGTCTGAAACAAGAAAATCCTTATGTTGTGTGTATTTATGACGACTGTGGATGGTGGTTACATGAATCTGATAGGAAATCTCGTGAAGATTGGTCTGTTTCAGGATATGGAGGAAATATCCTGGCCTCCGTTGAGATTCGGATTGGAGTTACATTTACCAGATCGTGTTTTACGTCGATTTGGGATGTGACAACATATCCTGGCCTGTAGATTGGTGGTTACATTTACCGGATCGTGTTATGCAACAATTTGGGATGCGGTAACATATCCATCCTCCGTTGAGTTGATACATGTTATCTCTCAACGAATACGAAACACGGACATCCTAGACTGATCAGTTCTACATCAGCAATATGTATAGCGATGGGAAGAAAGAGAAGAATTGATAGTACTTGAGCTTGCAAATGCAAACAATGCTTTGTACATGCAATGGTAATGGAGCATTATAATAATATGGATTCATATGTAGATTCTAACTCCTACATTAGCTTACCAACCTCATGGACCTGTAGAAAGAAGACTGGTATGATTTATGTTTATTTATTTAATTTTATAATACTTTATTAATTAATTGAATCATAAATTAAATAGGTGGATATAATTCTACAAGGAAGGACGAGTCTTGATGAAATTAGACGATCAATAGACTTACCTTCTACGACGAAGGCAAAAGTTGATACTACAACTGCATACTTTGATGACACAATAAATATGTTCTCTTTAATGTATCATTTCCATCATTATGACTAGCAATACATGCCACAACAAGATTTGCATACCATCGAAGCATTAGGTTTCATCATTTCAATTGATTTAGTTAAATCTCTTTTGTTAGACTAACTTTGATAAACATATGATGCACATTCCTATAAATATGACTTACGTAGGATATAGCGATGAGGGTTCTCAACACAACAACTAACGTTTACTACTTTAGATTTACCTTACGCAAATTTCACCGGACGCGGATCTTAACGACAACAATCAGCATCTGAGACTTCATGTGGCAATATTTCTTCCTCTGATTAGTAAAAAGGTTCATTTTAGTTTTTTCAAATCAAAGTATTGATTATAATATAAATCTTTTAGGTATGCATTATACGGGATTCATCGGACAAGGATCTCAATAACAACAACCAATGCTTGAGACTTCTAGTATGCATTACATTTTATTACAAAATGATTCAATTTAGTATTCACTTTTTGATAAAAGTCAATATACTCCATATCTTATAGGATTGCATTATGAGGGAATTAGCGGAAAAGGGTTGTCACAAGAGCAACCATCTTTTGGACCTTCATGTTACATTAAATTAAATATTTAATTATCTGAGAGTTTAGTTTTTTTAATTACTTGGTTAATATAATGTATGTATTTCTTTCTTATAGGAAATATTGTAGCTTCGAGTCAATCACAGTTCGCAAGACCATTATATGATGGTTCTTCAAGTCAATTTGATTATGTGCCCTAAAAGCTCACGCAATCAACTCAATACAATTCAAAAGTCTTCAAGCATAGATATTTGCAATGATTGGTCAAACTGAGTCAACTGAAATGGAGAGACAATTACTTAGAATTTCCATGGTACAGCCGCAAAAACCTACATATCTATCTTGCAGTCCATCGGTAGGAGTAAGGATCATAGAGCCTACATAGACAAGTTAATTTACTCAACTGGTTGAACCTCTGAGGAAGTCCTTAGCTACATCGCATCCTCAAGGTCATGTACTAACTCATTCAAAATAGAATATCAAGAGGAAGGCAGAAAAACTCATGAAGATATTAATAAGAAGATAGAGAACAATACCAAAGGAGGTGAAGCAAGAGGAGGAGGAGGCACAAAAGGAATACTAAGGAAATGGATACCATGTATCAATATAAATTATTTTATATTTTATTCTTGAAAAATTGTGATTGCTATATGATTTTTATGGAATATATGCACATGTTAATTTTTTGTTATATGTAATTGTTGTGTTTATGGTAATTTTGGGATTTTTATGGATTTTTGAAGTTTAAATTACACAAAATAAAATAAACAAAAACTACAAGAGCTTAAATGGATTTAATAAATAGGGATTTATTTAAACACTTTAATAAAAATATGCGTGATATAGTATCATATAATGTACTTAAAATAAATTTTATAAATATTTTGGAGTATTCAAGGGATTGGTAAAGGGGAGGGGAGAGGGAGGGGTGATGAATCCATATTCTTTCATTTTAGGTAAAATCCTTGGTAAAATACATGTAAATACTCACTAATTTCCACGAATTAAAAATCTAACCACATTATTATTATTATATTTTTAACACTTATTTTATCCAAAATAAAATAATAAAGAGAAAAATGAAAAATAAAAGAGAGAAAGAAGGACGCATATAAAATATGCAAATTGATCCTAACCTCAAGATCATGTCAATGTTGACTTGATTGACAAAATAAATAAGTATGGGGAGATAAGGATCTTAATTTATAAAGTTCAAAAAATTTAGATCAAAAAATACATTTATTCATTTTTCATAATGTAAATATTTTACATATTTTATTTATCATCAAGAAGACATCAAACCCAAATACTTTATGTACAAAACTTGTTCATAAAAATATATACTAATTTATAAAAATATCAGAAAAATAATTGAATATAAAAATAGTTATTTATGATGAACCCAAAAAACCGTAAAAGCCAAATTTCAAAGTTCATAACTATTTATGGAAAACTCCAAAATGACCAAACTCACCTTTGAGCTTCATTTTTATAAATAATACTATTAATTAAAAATATCACAAAAATATTAGAATAAAACCGGTGAGTTTTGGCATATGGGCCACTTTGTCTATATGTACTAAATGTAGAAAATTTCCGATTTTATAATTAATTATCCATAACTCCATCTTACTTAATTTCTTTTCTAAAATGTTCCTAAAAATATACAAAAAAATATAAAAATATAACTTAAGTCAAAATTCCAATAAACCCCGAAGCCACGAAGCCATGACCTAAATTTTTCGAACAACATAACTCGTCCGTATGAACTCTGAATTAAGTGTAGTAACTTTTAAAGTTTTTCCATATAATTATCTACCAAATGACATTGATTTCACTAAAATCGGAGTTAATATGTGAAAAGTGAGGTTCGGGATCATATTGGTGTATATTGTATAGTTTACCTTGATTTTAGCTTATTCAATATATACTATTTATCATATTTATATACTTTATTAATATTCTATTATTAAAATAAATTAAATAAACTTTATTTATTATTTTGCTATCTAAATAGTTATATAAATAATTACTTAATTACGTATCAAATTATATAATTGATTATTTTGAATTTATTTATTTAATTTAATTATCCACCTAATTAATGTATTTAATTTATTTTTATTATTAACTTATTTTTTATTTCTTTTCTTCCTCGTCTACGCCTATCAACCCCTTTCTTCTTCCTTTCTTCTTCTCCCGTTGTCGCCTCTCCTCCTCTTCTCTAGTCGTTCCAACACCCTCAACCACCAGTCGTTAGGCCTGTAGCCCAATCGATTTCTAGTGACCACACTTCACTCCAACGACGAGACCCACTTTCATGCACTCCAAGTCAATTAATCTATTTATACCCACCCCCCCCAGCTTTGCATCAGTCAATAAAAGCTCCAACCACCTCCATGAGCTCCAGATACATGAGAGGACTGATAGTCTTCCACGATCGTCGAGCGAGGACGAGAGAGTCAAAGTTGGTGTGATCCCCTGCCAGTGTCAAGGTTCATCTGCATCGTATGTCAAGCCCCCACCGTCTTGTAGATGGTAAAGATCCACGGAGCTTCGTGTTCCATTTCCACAAGCGAATCCACCCGTACACACATTCCAGGTTAGTCATTCTTTTCGATCCCTTCCCCCTTCTCTTCTCCTATCCCCCTACTTCTCTATTCTCCTTAATCTCTCCTTCATTTTCTCTACAAATCGACCCAAATTCCTCTCGATTTATACATAATCAATTTATGATTCCATCTCCCATTATAACCTCGTCGCTTCACATTCTATCTCCCAGATCCTTTCACCTCCGATACCGCACGGTGATCGGAGTTTAAGGCATGAATCCTCCACTTACAATTGTGCATCCACTCACCTTTTCAAATTTTAATTTGAACCGAGCTTTGTTCTTGAGTCATGGAAGCTCCTTGCAGGACCTGTAGTTCAATGAGCGTGTTCGAGTAGCACATATAGAACGAGGACGACCATCATCTCTGAAGCAAATCCGCACCACCTAAGAAGCAACACTAATTATCCACTTGAGATCAAACACCTGAAGAGTTCAAAAATCAATGACCTCTAGAGAGCACAACTTCTTCGTTGAACGGAACACACACAATTGAAGCAAACATTTTCAGAAAACAACATCAGAAAATCATCTGGAGGCGTTTGTCCAAGAACCACTCATCATCTAGAGATTCAAATCAAGTATTTGGAGATTGAATAGAATATTTGTGCATCTACCCATCATGGACCTTATTGTTGGGAACCTAAGATTGATTTACATCATCAAAGAGTCTACATGACGTCGCACAAGCAATAGAACCACATGTTTCTATGGAATCTTTGCATCTACATCCTCGGAATTTCTTGAATTTGCAATCAGGTACAAGTGGTTGAGTCCTCACGTGAAGACCACATGTTTCACAAGGATTTTTTGGGCTGAACCCCTTGCTAATTTCAACATTTCACACGAGCCTCTTAATTTCCAGACTATTTCACATATTCCCCAATAGAGTAAATAAATAACATACATATTATATAATAAATACTAAATAAAATAGAAAATATATAAACAAATTAAAAATACGCAAAAATATCGTATAGTATACTATATATAATAAAAGGTTAATTTTGAAAATAAAAATATTTCCTATTTTTAATAATTCATTAAATTAACAAAAAATATAAATTCATAAAATTTATAAAAAAAATATAGAAACTCTATTTAAAATCCAATAAAAATTACCTTTAGTATGTTTTACCATATTTTACACATAAAACCAAAAACAAAATAAAAATTAAATAATAAAGCTAATAAAAATACAAATACACAAAACATTGAAAAATCATGACTAAATAAATAAAACTCATATAAAAATGCACAGTGTATTATTTTGAAGATAATTTCACCTACCTTTTAATAAAAATATTTTCTCAATATTTTTTATTTTTGAAATCGAAAATAAAAATATGTCTTCAAATAAATATATGTTTCAACTTTAAAAAAATCAAATCAAAATCACAAAATATTTTCTAAAATTACATAAAAATCATAAAATATATAAAAAAGATAAAAAAATCACAAAAATTAAAACCAAATACAAAAAGAATACAAATTATACCTATATTCTTACATAGGTATATTAAAATCATAAAAACAATATAAAATTCCTAAATTTTAAATAAAAATAAAGAAAAAAAACCCTAAATCAAATAAAAATTAGGAAACCGTCTAAACCTTAATTTTCTATAATTTACCCTAGTTTCTAAGTAGTTTTCCTCCCTGATTTTGACACTCTCGTACTTAACAATGTACACATCTAAGTTTAGGAGTATAAATAAACAAATAAAATTTTCTGTAAAAATTTCTCAACCGACACAACGACGATAGTTTATTCCTTTAGAGTTATCATGTTGGGTGTGTTTTTCATATGGCGTCGTTGCCGGGGAAGTAACACTAGGGTAGATTGTAGAGACTTTAGGTTTAGGGTTTTCTCCTTCTCCTTTTTTGTCATCTACCTTTTGTCAATTTTTTTCACTTCAAGACTTTGTGTTTTTTATTTTTGCATCACGGGTTTCGAGCTGTACAGCTAAGAAATAAAGGGACGACTTTTTTGTATTAACCTTTGTAAAAAGATCAAGGGTATTTGCCCATTTTTCCGTTTTGTACAAGGGGTCTGTAACATAGCGTGTTCTCGACGTTTTCTGTAACTTTTTTGTGGATTGGTGCTTATCTAGGTTTTTAAATTTTACTTTGTATATGCTTCTATAGTTAACATTAGGATGCACAACCTGGTTGTATGCTTGTACACTTATGTCAAAAATGAAAAAAGACAAAAAAAATTGTTAGATGTTGTTTGTGAAAAGATCCAAAAAAGTGATAAGCCGAAAATAAAACAAGATCTACTAACAATATCTGATTCCAAAATAAACATAACAGACTCCACATGTTTGGGAGAGACATCCCCAACGAATGTATGACAGGTACTTTCCATATTTGTGAGTGAGGAACGACCTATAAGGTTAGAACTTAAGGTCAAATTTTTTAGAAGAGTATTGCATGATAGTTTGTTGCTCTACTCTTTAGTGAGGATTCTCGGGTAGTCGAAAATGGTCCAAGTTTCCTTAACAAAGTGGGAGGTTTAGAGGACACTGCGTAAGGCTCCGTCCTTAAATAAAACGAGTAGCCAAAAATGGTCTGTTACGTACTCCCATACTAGCTGAAAGTAGGTGACTAGTTGTTCAGACTCAGGACAACTTTTCGGGAATCTCAGGCACCTATCAGCTTGTGTAATCTGTGAAAAGACTTGCACTATCAATTAACCCTAAAATTGAACAGATTAATGACTGAACTTTCACATTCTTCATCGGGTTGAGTTGGTGAATACTGGGTATTTATTTGTGTTTGATTTTTGTGGTGTAAGTTCTATATCACTGAGATCTCTAACAGTCAATCTGTCCGAGTCTTATCATATCTAGAGTCAAATTTTATTTTTTTTCTTGAGTCATATGATGGGTAGACGATCTCTTAGGCCGACTCTTATGGCACTGCTTCCATGCACACCTACCTGTTCATCTACGTCGGATCGAGATGTCTCATATTTTGAACCAGAATTGAGTTGCCCATCCTTCTCTGAGTGTGACTCCAACCTGAGAGAATCATCTCCTTTTGTTTCTTTGTCTTTTATGTATCCTTTTATCCTCCTCTCTTTGTTTCGATTGAGTCAGCCTTCAGAAACAATAGTGACAGTTGAGCAAATGTATGAGACCCATGAGCCGGTTTCAAATTAGATGAAAGATTCGGGTCCATGAGTTGCTGAGATAAGATTGTGGATGAAGCAGCATGCATCCTCTTCTAAAGCTGAGTCAGTTTTGACATCAATATTACCGAATTTTCTGATTGCTTCAGACTCGTTTCATTGCTACCAAAGTTCCATGGAAAACCACACGATACGTGAGCATCTCTTTGAGTTTGAGGAGATTGGTGGGACTCGATTTTATTCGGACATTACACATGAGGATGCCATTATAAAGACCTTTCCCTTGAAACTCAAGGACACCGTGAGATGGCTCCCATGGTTGGGAGAGGAGCGAGCTAGCTGGGGTACGCTTAGAGCCATATTTCTTAGGAGATTTTACCCCATTAGCTGAGCTAATTTCATGCAGTCAGTTATCAGTGATTTCTTACATGATACCCACAAGCCAATACAGGATATGTGGCTCGGATTCCATATCCTTTTTAAGAGATTCCCGAATCACGGGATATCCAAAGCTGAGCTAGTTCAGATCTTTTATTTGGGATGGCCGCAGAGTATCATACATTCGTTAATGCCTCGTGTGGTGATTCACACCATAGTATTAGTGAGGATTAACTTTGAACTATTTTTAGAGAGATTTCTGATGTCAAGACGACATACAAGGAAGATGCCAAGCCACTTAGATGTGATCCACCTCTCACTGATTTAGAGATCACACATCAGGAAATGGATGTGGACATTGAGGTAGTATCGAGAATGGACAATGAGACAGTTGCGTAGAATTATTTCCCGTAGATATTGATACATCTTCTAATGAGGTTTTATCTAGAGTATGAGTCGGTGCCATGCTCCCAGTTCAGTAGTCTAGGATACCTATTCCTCAGGTATTCGAAGATACTGAGCAAGAGCCCATCCTGTTTCAACTGACTTATCAGCCAATTCAGTTTCCATATCATGACCAGTGTTAGAAGCAACAACTTCAAGAACATTTCACCTCAGATTCATTTTCTTATTCTAAGCATCTTCAGCATCCAGAAATGGATGTGGGACATTACTTCGTGAGTGCTAATATGGATGGTCCCACAATCAATCATCTTGTCCATGTGATTCATGAGTAGACTGCATATCGTATGGAGCAGATGGACACCTTCAGAGGTATATAGCCAGCATTGTCACAAAGCAGAGATCAGTTTCAGATATTCCCACTTCACTTGAGTCATTGAATTCTATTCCTTCTGGTTCCCATGATGATCAGAGGCAGCCTACATTTGCTGAGACATTTAGGAGCAAGGAGCATACAATCGACAATGGTGGAAGTGCACATTCAGATTCTGAATCCTTTCAAAGTGAAGGCAAAAAAATCACAAAAAATGGAAAAAGGAGAAAATCCAGAAATAGAAATAAAGACAAGACTCCAGACTCTCCTCCTAGATTTTGATCTTCTGTTTTCATAGAGCCAGTCGTCATTTTGCAAAAAAAGATTTCTTCTCCTTCATCTATTGAACCTCCGAGTGTACATATGACTGAAAAGGATGTTCATATACCCTTCCCAGATTCTCTGAATCTAGGGAATGGAGAAAAGTTAGAAAAATTCAAAAAGATTCAAGATTCGAAATCCACGAAAAAGATATTGGATAGAATTTAGATCTAGCACTCTCTTTTGGAGGCATTGGTCCACATTCCTCTTCTTCAAAAATTTTTGAAGTAGCATACCACACCTACAAGAAAGAAGAGGCATAATCATTGCTCTAAGAAACAAGTGTTGGCCATTGCCACTTGTTATGCCATCCAGCACACTATCTTCCAAAAAGAAAAAGAAAGATATGGGAGCACCATTTGCCAGTTGTCAGATTTCAGATCTTGAGTTCGAGCATACCTTAATAGACAACGGATCTTGAGTAAACGTCTTACCCTTCCATCTTCTTGAGACATTTCATTTAGGGCCTCTCAAGCGGGATAGAATGATTCTTCAGTTTCTAGACAGATCGGTCAGGAGGCCGAAGGGTATACTTGAGCACATTGTCGTGGTGGTACAAGGCACAAAATTGATTGTGTATTTTATGGTCTTAGAATCTGACTCATCAGTACCATCACAAGATACTTCCATCATTCTTGGTCAGCCTTTTCTACGTGCAGTCAAGGTCGTCATTGACTATGGGATAAATAGTGTCACCTTTCGCTCCAGCAGCACATGCTGAGCTTCGAACCGATAAAGACTCTACCAGGAGATGAGTGTGCTTCCAGACCCTTAGATATAGAGACATGTGGTATTAAGGGTGAAATTATACATGATCCTTTCCCTTCTAATTTTACCAAGACCCGAGATTTCCTCTCTATAGAGGAAAACTTGGATAACATAGAATTTGGTGTCCTGCATAAACATGTCTGAGATGTGTTGACGATATTCGCAGTTCTATATTGTTGAGTCAAAATAGGTAGGGGGTGTAGACAGTATGTTGTTCACATTGTTCTACTCTATTACCCATGTTATTGCTTATACTTAGGGTATGCTTTACCCCATGTATGGGGGTAATATCTCTAATATCGCTTTAATTGATTTCAGTTTTTATATCGTTTTCTCTCTCGATTGTCCCTCATCTATTAATATTCTTCTTTATACTTAGGGATATTTTACACTAAGTATAGGGGGACAAGCCAAGTCGTTGTTTGTGTACATTCTCTTCACCTCGACCACCTTTGATTTTGGGTTTGTTATCCTTAAGATTACTTAATTATAAGTATAGATGGGATTATTGACTTATATTATTTATTCATTATTTTTTTGAGTCGTTGTGGTATAGAATTCTTTTCACCAATCTATTCTTAGCATGGGTTATGTCTTCCTTTGCCATTTCCTTGGTCACTATGAGGACATAGTAAATGTTAAGTATAGGGAGGGAATTACGCTTTCTTTTTTTTATGGGATCCGGTTGATATCATTTTCTTCAATTGAATGTATCTCAATATATATATATAGACCAATTAAAAACTTTTCTTTTCTTTAGAAAAGAAAATTATGACAAATTCTTAACCATTTACTAAATTATTTACTTGGAATTAATCGAATGAGCGGTTTTTAAATTTATATCTCCCATTTTCTTTAATGATATAAGAAAATAAAAACGATTTACAACCGATCGGTATCAATTATTTTCAATAATCAATCTTTTTGCAATTATAACAAAAATTATATATATATATATATATGTAAACCCTAGAACAGAAATTGTTACACGGATACAAGTCAGGTATTTTATCTACATATTTTTCTATAGGGAATTGTTGTGCTTTCATTTTTCATTGAATATATGGAATAGAAAAGATAAATTATTATATAGCACGACCCATGTTGCTCCACAGGAAATTACCATAAAAGTGAGAATATACAGATAACTATATTGGTATGTATTTGATAAATACAATTACTATTACCTGCTTCAACCATATTCTATAAATTCTACTACCAAAACAAAAAAACAAAAAGAAGCTGCGAATCTTTTTTTGAATATTAAGTGTTAAAATAAAAGTCAATTCTATACTGCTCCTAATTATATTTATATTATTTTGTCTTTATCTCATTCACAGAGAGCAGATTAAATTCTGAATCTTTTTTGGTAACCAATCCAATTGTAATATCATAATAGGTAGAAATTGGATTAATTTGGCTATTCTACACTATACAAGACTCCATACCATAAGTCTAAGTGGCATAATTTTGTTTCCAGAAGAGAAGTGCTTTATCAATCCATTTCCATTTGTATTTGTCGTTAATTCAAATTTGCAGCGAAAATTTTCTTTATTCTTCTGTCGTATATATATTCTATATGAACTTTACAAGCTATACTTTATTATATTTTTAATAATATGGGTTTCTAAAAGTATGGGTGCATATATATTGGGTTTTTTAAAAACCAAAAGAAAACTATGGATATGACATAAAAAATGCCCTAAAATTGTATATAAAATGTCATGTAAAATACTTGGATAAAATCCATGATTATTTAAAATTTGTGAGTTCTAATTCTTATAAAATCTTGTATAAAATATGTATAATTTTTGTATATATGAAATATGTATAAAAATTCTTTGTAAAATGAACATAATTCTTGTAAAATTTGTGTAAATTGAAGTAATCCACTAACTCTTTCAAAAAGGTCCTAAAAATTAAAAAGTTTTAAAGTTCATGAAAAGTTTGCAAATTCCTTTTAAAATCACATAAAAAGTTTAAAGTCGAAAAATCAACTTCATAAAAAGAATACTGCACTCATTCGCATTTTTTGTAGAATAAGTTTGATTCTTGAATCGAATTGATCTAAGTCTGAGAGATGGAGATTGGTTTAGGCCTTAATCCACTTAATTCTAAAGGGACTTTATTAGGAATTCGAACTAAGACTCTCCGGGTCTTTTCAACTTAATTCTTTGGGTTCCATGAGACCGTGTTCGGAATTCAGCTTGAACTTACCTAAGTAGGACACCTGGTGTCATCAGTTTAACTCTTCTTCGTTTGAACCAAATTTGAACTCATGCATTTTACATTTAGCTCGACTTGCACGGGATTGCGAAGGGAGTCCATTTTGGTAGTGCATTTGTATCCTTTTCTAGTGGTGCTGACATCTAAAGATGGGAGAGTTTGGGGTTGAAATAATGCTGCTAATGAGGGAAGGATCTGCTAGAACAATGTTTTCCAAGACTCCAAAAAATGGATGGAAAGAAAAGATGCTATATCCATTGGGGCACAAAATATCTATGCAATGCAACAATCATTTCTAAAAAAGAAAAAAGAAATGCACCAAATACAAATTTAACCACATTGGTCCAAGTTTCAGAAACACATGCATTATCTTAGTGGAGACTTGGCTAAACTGGTCATGCTTCTCCAGGAGATGTGATTACACTAATCACACTATAGTTATCTTCCCATTCTTCTTTTTCTCTCTCTACTCATTTGTGGGAACAACACGACTTGACCTTAAAAGGAAATACCACCCTCCTCGAGTATCGAAAACTGGATGAGGGCCCAATGGGAGTGTATTAGTGGGGTGAGCAGTTTCTTCGCTTCTTTAAGCAAGAAGAGCTAAAACCCTTAACACGGTACAAATTGCTTTCAAAGCTGAAAAATTTGTGTGATGGATGGGCGGATCTGAGTTGGCTATTGAGGTGAACCTGGATAAGGATTTATTGAAATTGAAGGTTGTCGAGACTTAAATCCTAATTCTTATAAAGTCCTGACACATTAATAATACAAAGGTCTACTTCAAGAAATTTTTGGGAGAAGTGAGATTTGATTTAAAGAAACAATCATGTTCTAAGTTTTATTCTTCCTTTTTCTTTTTCTTCTTACTTGCACTTATTTATAGAATAAGTGTTTGTTAAGGGACTAGCAAAAGTAAAGTATAAGGGAATCATTCTTACTCACTAATTTCTACTCATTAACTATCTAACCACATTTATTAATATGATATATTTAACATTAATTTATCCAAAATAAAATAATAAAGAGAAAATTGAAAAATAAGAAGAGAAAGAAGGATGTTTATAAAATATATAGACTGCTCTTAACCTCACGACCATGTCAATATTGTTGTGGTCGACAAAATAAATATGTAGGGGGAAATAAAGATCTTAATTTATAAATATCATAAACCTTAGAACACAAAAATACATTTATTCATTTTTCATAATTTGAATATTTCACCTATTTTATTTATCATCAAGAAAACCTCAAAGCAAAATATTTTATGTATAAAGGTTGTTCATAAAAATATATTTTATAAATAATTATATTTATTAAAAATATCAAAAAATATTATAATAAAACTTGTGAGTTTTTGCGTTGGTGTCCCTTTGTCCATATGTATCATATGTAGAAATTTCTCAATTTTCTAATTAATTATCCTCAACTCTATTTTACTTAATTTCTTTTCCAAATTGTTTATAAAAATCTATAGAAAAATATATAAATATAACTTAAGTCAAAATGCCAATAAACTCTGAATCACAAAGCTGTGACTTAAATTTTCCAGACCACATAACTCGATCATATGAACTCTGAATGAAGCATAGTCACTTTTAAAGTTTATTTAGTATATATTGCATAATATACCTTAATTTTATCTTATTCAATATATGTTACTTATCGTATTTGTATACATTAATAATATTATATTATTAAAATAAATAAAATAAAATTATTCATTCATTTATTTATTATTTTTTAAATGATATATTATTTTTTTAATTATTTAACTATGTATTTAATTATATATTTAATTATTTTTAACTAATTTATTTAATTTTATTACCCTCCTAATTAATTGTTAAGTATTCAATTTATTATTCATTATTAATTTATTTTTATTTCTTTTATTCCTCTCATGTGCTCGTCACCCCCTTTCTTCTCCTCCCATCGTCGCCTTTCCTCCTTTTCTCCGGTCGTTCCAACACCCCCAACCACCGGCTGATAGGCCGGTAGCCCAACCGATCTCCATTGACCACACTTCACTTCAGTGACGAGATCCACTTTCGTGCACTCAAAGTCAACTAATCTATTTATACCCCCTGACACATCTGGAGCTCTGCATCCACCATTAAAAGCTTCAGCCCCCTTCGTGAGCTCCAAACTACGAGAGGAATGGCAGACTTCCACAATCGTTGAGCAAGGTCAAGAGAGTCGAAGTCAGCACGATCCTCCGTCAGTGTTGAGGTTCATCTCCTCCATATGTCGAGCTTTTGTGATCTCTATCGTCGCATAGAGGTGAAGATCTACGTAGCTTCATTCTCCGTTTCTACAAGCGAGTCCACCCGCGCACACATTCCAGGTTAGTCCTTCTTATCGATCCCTTCCCCCTTCTCTTCTCTTCTCTTCTCCTTCTACTTCTTTATTTTCCTTAATTCCTCTTTTGTTTTCTTTACAAATCGACCCAAATTCCTCTCGATTTATACATGATCCACTTATGATTCCATCTCCCATCGTAACCTCGTCACTTCATATTCTATCTCTCTGATCCTTTCACCTCCAATTACGCACAGTGATCAGAGTTTATGGTACGAATCCTCCACCTCTGATCGTGCATCCACTTACGCTTTCCTATTTGAATTTAGACCGAGATTTTTGCTCGAGTCATGGAAGCTCCTTGCAGGACATGCAGTTCAACAAGCGCGTTCGAGCGGCACCTGTAGAAAGAGGATGATGATCATCATCTCCGAAACAGATCCACACCACTCGTGATGCAACACTGATTGTCTGCTTAAGATCAAACACCTGAAGAGTTTGAAAATCAATAACCTATGGAGAGTATGACTTCTTCGCTGAACTAAACACATGCAATTTGTTGAGGAGCAACAAAACCAGGACATCATCGATCGAGGAGCGTCTGAGACAAATCCTTATCTGGAGGCATTTGTCGGAGAACCACTGGCTAAACCGCCTCGAAAAAAACATCATCTACATATTCATATCATTGGAGATCAAATTCCATCGACTTGTATTTGGAGATTGAACAATGCATTCGAGCATCTACCCATCAAGGACCTTAACGCTGGGAACCTGAGATAGATTTACACCATAAAGGAATCTCCACCGCATCGCGAGCAACGAAACCACGTGTATCTCTAGAATTTTTATGTCTATGTCCATGGAATTTATTGAATTTGTAGCCAGGTCTAGGTGGTTGAGTCCTCATGTGAAGGTTGCACGTTTCACTAGGATTTTTGCGCTAAACCCCTTGCTAGTTTCAACATTTTGCACAAGCCCCTTAATATCCAGACTATTTCACACATACCCCATTACACTAAATAAATACTAAACATATTATGTAATACATATTAAATAAAATATAAATATAAAAACAAAAAAATACGAAGAAATTCCGTAAGCTATATTATATACAGTAAAAAATAGTTTTGAAAAATAAAAAGGTTTCTTATTTTTAATAATTCATTAAATCACTAAAAAATAAAAAAACATAAACTCATAAAATTCATAAAAAAATATAAAAACTCTATTACCTTTAGTCTATTTTACCGTATTTTACACATAAAAAATAAATAACAAAACTAATAAAAATGCAAAATACACAAAACTTTGAAAAATCATAACTAAAAAAATAAAATTCATATAAAAATGTATAATATATCGTTTCGAAGATAACTTCACCTGCATTCTAATAAAAATAAAAAAAATATTTTTCTCAATATTTTCGATTTTTAAAATCAAAAATAAAAATCTGTTCTTCAATAAACATAATTTTTTAACTTTAAAAACAAATAAAAATCACAAAAGATTTCCTAAAATTACATAAAAATCACAAAATAATTAAAACATATAAAAAACAAAAAATTAAAATCAAATATAAAAGTATAAAAATTATACATGTATTCTTACATAGGAATATTAAAATCATAAAAATATTATAAAATTCGTAAAATTTAAATAAAAATCCAGAAAAAATCCTTAAAATCAAATAAAAATTAGGAAACCCTTTAAACCTTAGTTTTATATAATCCTACCCTAGATTCTAAATAGTTTTCCTCTTTGAATTCGACAACCCCGTACTTAACACTATACACTACAAGTTTAGGAGCATAAATAAATACAAATATCATTTCCTATAAAAATTACTCAACCAATATAGCGATGATAGTTTGTTCTTTTAGAGCTATTAGGTTGGGTGTGTTTTTCAAGGGGATAAGCTGAGGGGTCACACCCCAAGGTGCCGCTTTGGGAACAATACCCCACATCCGCACTTGAGGTGTCGATTTGGGCACGGCGCACCAAATCGACACCTCAGGTGTCGATAGGTAGTGGTTTTTTAAATACCAAAAGCTCATGAATATTTAATTAATTATGAATATTTTAATATTTATTTAAAAAAGATCTCATTCTGGATCATTATATTTTGGCATCTCTCTCCTCATTGATTGCAAGAGAAGAGAGAAGAGCAGAATCTTGTGGTCCAAATTCACTGCTATCATGTTGTCACAGATTTTAGCTCTCAAAGGATCATTGTGTGTGCGCGTGTGTGCGTGTGTGTGCGTGGGTGTGTGTGTGTGCGCGTGCGCGCGCGCACGTGTGTGTGTGTGTGTGTGTGTGTGTGTGTGTGTGTGTGTGTGTGTGTGTGTGTGTGTGTGTGTGTGTACGTGCGTGCGTGCGTGCGTGCGTGCGTGCGTGCGTGCGTGTGCGTGTGTTGGGTAATAGATATATATCATATAATGCATATCAATGATACATAACATAGATTGTAGGTATATTTATAAATATTTCATTAAAGTGGTTTATAACGTATATAACTTATAATTATTTTATTACATCCTAAAAGTCTTATCTATACGCATATAGACTTAAAATACATCTACGGCCTTCTGATCAATAAGCCCAGTATGAGCCCAATTTGGGAACGAATCTAAATCGGCCCTATTAGTTAACCAATTGGATTATTGGGCTTAATAAGAAAATACCCAGAAATAGGCCGAACCCAATATAGCCGACGGCTATGTAACTATATTACATAATATTTAAAACCAAACGATAAAAAACAAAAGCGATGGATCTTCTGATAGGCGGGTCTCGAGCTTCAATTAGCCTTATCCTAAGTACAAATCTAACCATCGGGCCACGGCCCGACTTGGACCTGCCGTTCACTTGTACGAAACGGATCCTCTACTATATAACAACCCTTGCTATAATGCATGGATCCGTTGGATGAAGATCAGATGGCCTTCATAGAGAGTCGAGATGGTCGGTATGCATCTCAGGGTCTTCCGATCCTCATCCAAATGATCCCCTGCATAGGTATTTTAATAGCAGTCTCAATCACATGTGTCCTTAGTTTAGCCCGATCTCTTCTAACACGACGATCATGACCAAAATCACCCCTTTGTCTATGTTCTCTCATTTGATCGACTTATGCCTAGGGCTGTCAGGAAAGCTCGAGCTCGATGAGCTCAACTCAGGCTCGGCTCGTTAAGGGCTCACGAGCCTGACTCGGAACCTTAACGAGTCCGAGCTCGAGTTGGGTTTTATGGCTTGTTAGCTTATCGAGTCGAGTTTGAGTTGGGCGTTGTTCAACTCGGAAACTCGACTCGATAACTCGTTTCCCCTCTTAATAAAAAGTTGAAAACCTATATACCGAAACTTCCCCAAACCAGACCGACCCTAGAAAACACGAAAAAGGTGGTCGCCGCCTCGTCTGGTCCTCCCCGCAACCCTCATTCGGCATCCTCTGGCCTGGATGGCTATCTCCGCCCCTCCCAACCCAGCCAGGTGAGGCGGCGAACCGCAGCCGCAAAGGTCTTCGGTCGCCTCTCTACTCCTCCCAGCCCCATCGACCAATCCGACCCGCTGTGGCCGTGCAAATCCAAGGTAAATGCATTCGATTATTAGTTTTTTTTCCTTTTTCACTTGTCAGAGAGGTCAAAAAACCACATGAAAAGTATCGTCAATGCTGCTAAAATCGATGGAGGGAAAGGAGCATGTTCTCGTCGTAGACAGCCCCGTCGTTAAGAGGTTCATGAGCCTGCTCATTTTTTATTCCCGTGAGCCAGCTCAGAAACTCATGACTCGGTAAGAGGCTCGTGAGCCAGCTCATTTTGAGACTCGTGAGCCAACTCAGAAACTCGTGGCTCGATAAGAGGCTCGAGAGTCAGCTCGAACTCGACGAGTTCGAGTTCGAGTTCGAGTTGATGATGCAGGGCTCGACCCTTATCGAGCTCGAGTTCGAGCCTTAGATTTCTTATCGAGTTCGAGTACGAGTTAAGGCCAACCCGGCTCGTTGAACTCAATAGACACCCCTACTTATGCCTCAACCCTACAGCAAGACCCTCTTCGCCGGATCTTGGCTTCACCTCCCTCGCAGTTGGTGCTGACGTCGGCATCTTATCCTCATCTTCAGCTCTCTTGGTCTCAAGACCTTCAAGAAACGCAAGAACTCATACATCGCTCTCCTCATAAACAAGATCCCTCTAAGAACTTCCGATCTTTACTTTATTGGACAAGTTGCAGTTTTCTCGGTAATGGTTCATGTTTTCAATTCTGAGAAATGGGTTGAGACCAATTTGCGGATTTCTAAGTAGGAGTTGATTCTATTTTCGATTTGGCGAGATGGGTTGGGATCAAGTTGCCGTTCTGTTGGTAATAGTTGCATCTGTTTGGGATTCGGGAAGATGGGTATATATCAAGTTGAGATTTTAATTCATCTTGGGATTGAAGAGATGAGTATGGAACAAGTTGTGGATTTGTTGTAGAAGTTGATTTTATCTAAGATTTGTGCGATTTGTCACTCCATCTCCATATTGCAGCAGTAATTTGAGTCTAGCTGTACAAACTTTCAAGTCCTCCTGTACGAAACGTGGATGCTCCAGACGATGCCATGTGGATTGACAGATAGATCGGTATTGTGGAGTTTGCTGGAATTGCTATATGGCTTCTTCATCAGATTTGACATTTGATTTTTTTTTCTGGAAAGGATCGCTCTTTCAAAGTGCTCTATTCTGTTTAAAATTCTATATTATCCTCCAATATTCTTTCTATTCAAACCTTATCTTTTTAGATGGTAAAGTCGTGCAAATATCTCAAATAAATGCACTAGGCTTTAGCATATGTCCTTAAGTTGGAATTTATATATCTTCTGTTTATGTGACAACAGTATTGTAAAATATCTAGCTACTGCAAAAATCAATTCAGAATTAAAATCAGCCCGAACATAATAACAATAAAGGCTTTGACATACGATGTGACCACAAGATTGAAAGTACCCAAAAATAAAAATAAACCAGAGCATTTCTCTCCCTCACCACCACAACAATCTCTTCGAAGATAGAAACAAAGCTCTCTATCCAACAGATATCACAAAACACATTTAACTTATCAAAATCCCTACACATATCCTTCATATAATAATACTTATATGCAGCAGCAACAGCCATTGGGGCCAGGAAGAAATTCAGTCCATGCTAAAGTCCGCTGGCAAAAAAATTAGAGTGGTCACAGACCGGTCCATCCCAGGTCCGACCCAGGTCCAACTCATTCCCTCGTCGGCCTAGCCCAAGCTTGGATAGCAATATATTGAAAATACAGTGCCCAAGCTCAGCACATAGGGCCCGCAATCATGTCCGGGCTCGAGCTGGGCTATACTACATCCGGCGTGACCTGATCCAATGCTCATCTATAGACATAAGCAATCTCAAAACTTTAATTTTCTACAACTTGAGGTTTGGAGAAAATCCCGTCCCCACCTTAATTGATCAACAATTCCCATGTACTCCAGACATCTTTTCTTATAACTCTAGCGATATATAAAGATCTATTTATTACCGTAATCGGCACGTTGCGGCCCATCATTTAGACTTTTGCATTGAGCATAAAAATATCAAAAAATGATCCTACGAGATGTCCAAAGTTACTATAAAACGTTCAGAAACACCTCAGAGTTACTTTCGCCTTATTTGAGGAGCATAAGATACAGTTCTGTTTGATCAATTTGGATCAAAATTGAGCTGAAAAATTATCGAAATTTTACGTGAGACTTGTCAAGTTCCGATGGATCTATCATCTACTTGTTATATACATTCTATATTTGTGGAAAAAAGATGGGAAGCATTGTTTGAGGCTCAAACTCAGTTTTCCTGCATAATATATAAAAAGTGTGGTGTGGTCATCATTACTATATGTAATATCTGGTAAATTTAAGTACATGGAGTATATATAAATGTTTAAACATTATATCTATAAGTTGTTATATATTTAAATCAAAGGATGATTTTATTGAGAAAAATAAAAAATATAGTATACAATTCTGATAAATGTGATATTATTCAAAGAACAGACGCAACTCCAAAATGGAAACGCAAGGTAGAGTGATAAATAAAACTAAGAAGTTTTCCAAATGTACCAAAGACCTGTGAAAATATGTCATAGCCTTGTAATCCAGGTGGAACCGAGAACCTTGTGTTCACTATAGCATCACAAACCTAGCTTATTTTTTATTGATCCCAAAGGAGATTTCTCATCCCTAGTTGAAGAATTGATAAACATGGTTCAATCTCCTTCTCCATAACGTTAAAAACCTGCTGTAATAACGGAGGAATGATGGAAACTGACGGTATGGAGTTCAGAGGGAAAAGAAAGCATTTCTATGGACCATAGAAAATTCTATACTTAAATAATATGAATGTCTATTTTGTATCAATCAAAATTATATGTGGACAAACCATTTAAGTAAAAATCTAAAAAGCTAAAAAAATATAAGAAGCTAATAAAATATGTGTACAACCAATTAAATAGAATCGATAGAATTAACTGGAATAAAGATTTTAAAAGCACTTTAAACAACCAACAAAAATAACAAATTAGTAGAATCTCATATAAACATAAATTTAACAACTTGTAATGATATTCTTGAATGTTTGCAATTTAGTTCCTTTAAAGACTTCCTAAATTTCTAGAATATGTAAAACATGCATATATGCAATTTGGTTTCTTCAAAGACATCCGAAATTATTACAACATTTAAAGTAATATCGTTTTCTTGTTGTTGTGAGATGTATATACGAAGAATAATCGTTGCCTCATATAAACTATAAACACATAAAACTGTGGACCAAAGCCGCTAATGAACTTCAGACTGTGGTGCTGGGAAGGTCACCATCAATAAGAAGCCAACACAGCTTTTCAGCGAATAATTGCTCTAACTCAAAAAAAAAGAACAACAAGTTAAACTGATAAATAAAAGTAAGAAGTTATTTTAAAAAATGGACCAAATGCCTATGAAAAAGTACCGCAACCTTGTCGTCGAGGTGGGATTGAGGGCCTTGCGTTCATCCTAACATCACATAGTTAGCTATTATTTATTGATCACAAAAGAAACTTCTCATCCCAAGCAGGACAATCATAGATAGGGTTCAATCTTCCTCTCTGCACTGTAAAAACATGCCATAATAAAGGACAGAGAATGACGATTGGGGGTATGGAGTTCATGGAAAAAGAGGATATTTTTGTGAATCATGAAAATAGATTGACCAAAACCACCAATCATCTTCAGACTGTAGTGTTAGAAGGCCAACATTAATAAGAAGACAACACCTTAGCTCTCCATAAGACACCTAATTAGATAACCAATAATAGAACATGATATTTCTCAATTATATGCAGTACTACATGTGAAAAATAGATATATGTAAAAGAAGACAAAATTTAAGAAAGTTTTGCTACATCAATATATTATATTTTGTTAATCTCTCAGGTTAACTTCATGACTTCTCCATTTTTTTGTAGATGATATTTTGTAAAGTCTAACAGATTTTTCAAGAAAATGATAAGATCAAATATAAACTAAACAAATGTGATAAAAAAGACATGATGTTTATATATTTAATTCACCATACTTACTTGATGTAGAATTGGGAATAATTCTAGCCATTTTAACCGGTGAATTCTCCCTGTTATAATGAAATTTGAGAAGACCATTTATGTTTTTACTATAGAAACAAAAACATTCATTTTATAATGTTTCCATATTTATGTATACGGAGAAACAAAAAACTATCTGCAAACAGTTGGTACGACCTAGTTTCCTTTTTTTATAGGTAATAAATCCTTTGTATTCCAGTATACTAAACAAAAATTACAGGGGGGATCACATCCCAGAGTGTAGCTCACCAAAAAATTGTAAGCCCTCCACAGCCGACAGAGCTGGAGGAAGAGCACTAAATCTTAAAACCACTGCAAAACACAGCAGTTAACGCGTAAAACACAAAAAGTGTGTAACTCAAACCATGTCAAATTGTCAGTGAAATCCTCACGGTAGAGATTATGGAGTTTGCCAGCAACTGCGCAGTGGAGGAACGCCCAGAGTTCCAACGGCAATTCCGTTCTTTCCATATTTCCCAGACAGTGGCCGCAAGGGCCGAGCAACCCAACCTCCGGAGATTGGCTGGGGGGAGTTGGGCGATCCACTGCACGGTGTTGATGAGGGACCGAGAAGGCGGATGCGGAAGCCCAAGTCCCACCAGAACCATATCCCACGTATCCACAACAAAGCTGCACTGCAAAAAAACATGGTCGCAAGTTTCATTAGCATTCTGACACAGTATTAAACAGCAGGGAGACTTATCCCAATCCTTTCCACTCTATCCAATGTAGGTAGCCTGTTGAGAAGAGCCCGGTACAGCGTGCATGAGTGCCTTGGCACCACTCCCTTGCTCCACACAACCCCTGCCCAAGGAACCAACAGGCCACGATGTCGAATCGCATCCACCGCGGACGAGAAAGGGAAACCATGAGGCACATTAGACAGAGAGAGCGAGTTAGCAAAGTTTGGAAAGCAACCCCGGAAGGTATCTCTTCCCCGAAGGAGCGACTTCCAAATCAACGAGTCCCCACGCTTTGCCCTGGCCGCACGGAATGAGCAGTAGGACAGGTATTTAGACCTCATGAAATCCGCCCAAAGTGAGTTCTCCGCAGTGAGGAGCCTCCAGGTCCACAGCAGCAGAGCTGTGTCACGCGACATTATCGTCGACCGCAGACCTAGCCCTCCTTCAGACTTTGGTAGGCAGATCGTGTCCCAACAAACATAGTGCCTCCCAAAGCCCCAGAGGAAGTTTGCACACAATTTGTCGACCCTTGCGGCTTCACCCCTAGTTATAAGTGCCCCGCCAACCCAATATAGTGAGATACCATTGATGACTGGGTTAAGGAGTTGCGCTCTACCAGCCAAAGAGAGAGTAGATGCCTTCCATCCTCCAATAGTGGCTTTAATTCTGTCTTCAAGATCCAACATGGGTGAGTCTCTGCCAAGCGCGGTTGTAAGTGGGAGCCTGAGGTAGGATGTGGGAAAACCGCGCCTAAGCACCCCCAGCCGAAGGGTGCAGCCGAAGTCAGGAGGCGCATTTTTCGATCTGAAAAGCTTACTTTTGCGGGCGTTCATCCGGAGCCCGGAGATATTTTGAAATTCATCAAGGACACGGGCAACCGCAAGAAGGGAAGAGGAGGGGGCCTTACAGAAGAACAAGAGGTCATCCGCGTAAATGATGTGCGTGGGTGCCAAAGTTCTCCCACAGTCCATCGGTTTGAGCAATCTTTTATCTACCACCGCCCCCACCAACATGGAGAGCGATTCCATACCCACAACAAAGAGGAGCGGACTTAGGGGATCTCCCTGCCTCAGACCACGTGTGCCCTTGAAGAAACCAACGGAAGTCCCATTCAAGAGGATAGAGAAGGAAGTAGTGGTGATGCAGTTCTTTATCCAAGCAATCCAAGTGTGGTTAAAACCCATGAGAACAAGCCCCTTCAGAATGAAAGAATGCTCAATTGTGTCGAACGCCTTTGTGAGGTCCACCTTTAGGCACGCTCTCTGGGAATTCCTTTTGCGATCAAAGGCACCAATCAATTCTTATGCCAGGCGCGTGCTGTCCCCAATCGATCTAACCCTTGACAAAAGCCGTTTGATTAGGTGAGATAAGGTTGGGTAGCATGGCAGCCAAACGCGTGGCAAGGAGCTTAGCAAAAAATTTATAAATCACATTGCAACAAGCAATGGGTCTGTAGTCTACCAGCCCCAAAGGAGACTCCACCTTAGGGACCAAAGTGAGAAAGGAATGATTGACTTCCCTAACCATATTGCCCCAGCTATGATGGAAGCCCATGGCAGCACATACGTCTGCCTTCACCAAACTCCAATGCCTTTTAAAAAAGCCTGCATTAAAAACATCCGGGCCCGGAGCTTTAGTGGAAGGAATGCTGCTGAGAGCAGCCCAAACCTCGAACTCGCCCCAAGGGCGAACTAACCACGAGCTGGCCTCACTCGTGAGCACCATGCGAGGGGCAGGGGGTCAGGCCTAGATGGCCGGCTGCCACCCGGGCCGAGGAGATCCTCGAAAAATCTAACTGCCTCCTTCGCGACCTCCGAGCTCGTATCCACAAGGTTCCCGTTACCATACAGAAGGAAGGGATGTAATTCCTAGAGATCCTGCTCTTGGCCGATGAGAAAAAGAACTTAGTGCTCATGTCACCGAGTTGAAACCAATCCACTCTACTCTTCAGTTTCCAGGCGGATTCGAGGTCATCATCAAGCTTAGTCATGTAG
The DNA here is from genome assembly GCA_037367405.1 of Ottelia alismoides. Lineage (NCBI taxonomy): Eukaryota > Viridiplantae > Streptophyta > Magnoliopsida > Alismatales > Hydrocharitaceae > Ottelia > Ottelia alismoides. The sequence continues at coordinate 509,616 of JAZKJV010009965.1, forward strand.
TCCTTGGCATCCATCTCTAGCTGCGCAAAATGAGGGTCCAGCGGAGAGTCAATTAACACGCCATTGATCGTCAATAAAACAGCCTCCATTTCCTTGGACTCGTTGAAAATATGCGCCTCCTTGCGTGCCCATTCACGCAAGGCCCTCTTCACAACCTTAATCTTCTGCGTCAGACAAAAGAGCGGATTACCAATGACCCGCGTCGACCACGCATCAGTAACAGTCTCCAATAATTGAAACAGCAGAAAGGTGACCGTCTACAGGCCGATGAGCGAATCGGATTGAGAGAAGATGGTGATCACTGAACCTGATCGGCATATATACGAGCTTCGAGTTGGGTAGCTGTGAAATCCAAGCCTCGTTGACTAAGGCCCTATCAAGTCGTGCCACGATCCTGGAGGGGCCAATAGAGGAGTTGGACCAGGACCAAGGGTTCCCGGTCGCGTTGAGGTCCATAAGGTTGCAGTCGTCAATGCAATTATTGAATTCTTTCATTGATCCTCTCCTAGGTGGCAGACCACCCATCTTTTCCGAGCAGTAACAAACATTGTTGAAATCTCCAAGGACCACCCAGGGGGTGTGGGTAGGGATATGTAATCCCTTCAAGTTTTCTCAAAGGCCCCTTCGAGCTGAAGGATTAATGTCTCCGTAAATCATAGTGACAATAATGCTAAGCCCCCCCCCCCCCCCCCCCAAATTTATGCAAGATAGGGTGATAGCCTGGTTATGGATATTAACCCAGATCTGTGTCATTGTGTCATTGTCCAGAGGACGACCTAGTTTCCTTGTTTATTAGTAAAGGTCATATTTAAAAAAAATATATAAACATACTTCATAAAGAGAAAAAAAGTACATTTGTTGCATGAGCAGCAACAGATGACTGTTTACTTGCAATCATAGTATGCCAAACAAATAATTGCAAATAAACTTTTAAGGAAAAAGAAGTGTTAGAAGGTACCATATGGAATTATGTTTTGTTGGCAACTTCGTTTCTCTTTCTCTTGTTGTTACCATATTAGTTTTATCATTTCTTTTGAGAGCATTCAATCCATATTGTATCTACACTTACATATACAAACAAACAAAAACTATTTACAAGCATTGGTAGTACCTAGTTTCCCTTGTTTAGTAGGAGTAAATTTCATATTTCAATAAATATAAGCAGACTTTAGAAAGAGATAAAAAGAATACAATCGTTGTGTGAGCAACAACACAAGTATTATGGACTAAATGCTAATGTCTCATCAACTACTACATTGTTTTAGATCATCAAATAAAATTGGAAGCAATAAACAGTAAACTACATGTTTCATCATTTTGCAACATTAAACAATAAAGAATGGAGAAACTCTTGAAGCACCTCATGAAATGCATAGTAGTGGGTAGGATCGTGGTAACATAGAGTCCCATCAATGTCGAACAATAAAACTCTAGTAAGTGTAAATATGTTCAAAGATCAGTGTTGTTATTCAAAAATGGAAAAGCAAATTAGACTGATAAGTAGAAGTAAGCCGTTGTCAAAAATTTGACCAAATACCTTTGAAAAAGTGTCGTATCCTTGTCATCGAGGTGGGATTGAGGATCTTGGATTCATCTTAACATCACACATTTAGCTATTATTCATTGACTACAAAAGAAACTTCTCATTTCTAGCTAGACAATCGTAGACATTTTTTAATCTCCCTCTCCACACTGTAAAAATCGGCTCTGATAAGGGACAATGAGGATTGGGGGCATGGAGTTCACGTGGAAAAGAGGTCATTTTTTGAATTATAAACATAAATTCACCTAGATAACAACAAGCTGTGGACCAAAGCCACTAATCATCTTCCGAATGTGGTGTTGGGAAGGCCACCGTCAATAAGAATCCGACACTTTAACTCTCCATGAGACACCTAATCAGCCAACCAATAATAAAACATGATATTTCTCAATTATATGCAGTATTGCATGCAAAAAATAGATAATCAAAAGTCTAAAGGTGATTTTTGTAAGCAGGATTGACATTGAATGAAGAAATTGGTGTACATGCACCTGGCCTGAATTATTGCAGTAATGTTGCCCTACCAAGTATGTATAGAATTTACCAAGGTAAGAGAGAATACAAACTTTATTTATAAAATTTAAAGATAAAATTGTATTGGAAGTACATGTTGATAAACTAAGGGTTTTCACCAGTCAGATGTTCCACACAAGGTAGGAACAATGTCGTCGAGGCGACTAAGCAAGAAACCCTAGTAGATCAACAATTAACCCACAATTAAGATTCAAGCAATAAAAATAAAAGTTGTGGAGTTAAACTTTATTATAACTCTACAAAGGATGTGCATAAGTGTAGTATGTAGAGTGTCGAACAAAGGTAGCAAATGGGAGATTGGTGCAAACAAACACACAAAACTCTTGTGTTCTTCTTGTCTATCTTTTGTTTGGGTTTTTATTTTATAATTTTTGTGAGATTTTAATTTTTATATTTTTTGTTTTTTATTTTATAATTTTTATTTTCTTTTTATATTTATCTGATTTTTAATTTCCTTTTCTTTTTAAATAGTCAATATAATAATATATAAGGCTATATATACAATATAATCTAATACAAGTATAAATACAAATAAAAATAAACAAAATATAGAAAATAATTTTTTTGCATTTTCAATAACTTTTTACGGTTTTTGATATTTTTTAGGGATATTTACTAATTTCTATGTATTTTTAAAGTCAAAAATATCCCATATCAGGGATTTAATAAATAGGTCAGATTAATTTGGAAATTAAAAATATCAAATAATGTCCAAATTAAAATCAATTTTAATATGTAAATAATCATATAAAGGAAATGATAAAATAGAGGTGGTTTTAGATTTTTTTAGAATTTTTTAGATTTTTGTAATGGATTTTGGAGGTTTTTGATTTTTATGTATTTTATTTTTTTCTATTTTTAGTAGTTTTTTAGTCTTAAGACTCAAAATACTTAAATTAAAAATATATTTTTGGGTAATTTTTCAAAATATTTTATACTTGTATTTTATGAGTCTAGCAGGGACTTCTTGTGCTTTTTTATTTTTATAAAATAGGAAAAAGTCCTAAATTGCAAATCTAAAAATGTGACATGAAAGTGTATGTAAATAGGAGCTTTTCCCTATTTTTAGATATTGTTCGAGGTACAATTGTTATATTTAATAAATAGAGAACAACTATAAAATTTAATATCTTGGCAGGGGCATATATGTCATAAAAAATAGTCCAAGGCTTACATGCAATTTTCCAAAAGTATATAATCAGAATTAAAATTTGTTGGACTAAACGGAAATAAAAATACTCGCGAAGGTATTTCTGCAAAATCACCACCTCATGTGGGACAGCATGTAATGTGACATGGATTGAACCCAGATGTAAATAAGAAAACCATGAGGGTCTATTTGCAAATATTACAAATAACTAAGATGAAAATGAAAGTTTATAAATTATATTTAATACAAAAACTCACAGGGTTAGGTGAGCAAAATTCCCAATGAAGGGCGCAATCACTAATGCACGTGGTGACATGAGAGGCGTCCATGACATTTTGCCACAGACGGAGGAGATTAGATCTCATGATGGAGATCGACGGTGAAGGCTCTTCGCGATCAGACAACGGCTGTAGCATGCGAAGAACATGGCTCGATCCAACGGTGGAGGGGGCGATGGACGAACATGGAAGAAGCATCGCCCGGGCAAATTTCTTCTAACAAGATCTTCCCTCTCCGATGTCCTCTACTGCTCCAAAGTGGCCCCAATGTCTCCTAGTGTCTTCCTCTATCTATTTGGAGCTCCAAAATAAATCCAGGATCATCGTAGCTCTCCCACGATGTCGGGGATGCTAAAGAGCTCATGTATCCTTTAACGACTCCAATTCTCTTCTAGATGGGCTTTAGACGTCTGAGAACTACACCGAGAGAAAAAGGGGTCGAGGGCAAAGTACCTCGACCCGTCAAAAGATGGAATGGGATCGGCGTGGGGTGAGGCGGTGCATCTCTAACAGGGCTAGGAGGTGGACATCCGAGATGAATGAAATGGTCATGGGAATGGTGAACCTACGAGGGAAGAAGATGGATGTGGTTGATGGGTCAGAAAATAGGCAAAGTACAGTGGAATTATCCGCTAGACTTAACCTCCAGCGAACTACGAAATGGCTATTTTAAGTTAAAGTTGTTAATCAAAAGCTAAACTAAGTGCATAGAAGAAAACCTAAGACTAAAATCTAACTACAAAGTGAAGAAACTAACCTCGAGTAGTCTAGGGCCACGAGATGGATCTCACGGTGATGAAAATCATCAAAGATGTGGAATACATCTTTCCTCCACCTCCTCGATCAACCTACATGCCAGGCGAAGGAGCCGTCACCTCCTTCGAACCTTTGAGCGCAAAAGGAGGAGAGGATTTAGGGTGGGAAATGATTCAAAAATGAAGGAAGGATCAAAGATGCCTTATGTACAGGTGATGGAGAGGATATGAAAATCAAGGTGCAATGGCTGAAGCAGTGATCCATAGGTTGAGGAATTACTGGCGCGCGATGGAGGGAGGATCGAGGGAGAAAGTCACAGAAGAACTCAACCCAAAAGGATGAAGTAATCCTTTGGGAAAAATGAGAAAACAAAGTCAAAGGAATGTCTGACATGGCTATCTGGGGTCAGAGGAGTTGACCGAGGTCAACTATTTACTCCACCTGGTTGGTCCACATGGACTAACTACAAAAAACGTTGACCCTAAATTATTTGTATAATAGATAATAAATGGTAAATAATTTTAATAAAATAGAGTTATAAAATAAAATATGTTTGTTATTTTCCATAGTATTTTATTATGATTTTTATTTATTTTTTCGAGTTTATTTATTACTAGTTTATTTTTAGGTGTATATTTATAGATATATTCATCTATGTTTTGGGTATTTTATTTTTATTGTGTATTTTTATTTTATTATTTTATAAAATTATAACTTCTTTTTATATACATAAATATATTTTTGTTGTATTTTTATGATATAATATTTACACTTAAATAAATAAGGGTATTAATTGTATAGGTATAAGTATATGTATTTCGTTTATGTATTTTGTATACTTATTATTTTTGTATCTATTTAAGGTTTTATTGTATTCAAAGTATGTACATATATTATGAATAATAATTACATATTTATAAAAATATAAAAATAATAAAGAAAAAATGAAATGATAATTTTATACAGGTAAAGTATACAATAGAGGTCCAAAACCTAACTTTCACACCTTAACTCCAAAAAATATGAAACCAAAAGATCATATTGATAGATTTTGAGTTTTTATTTAGGAGATATGTGTCTGGGAAGTATGGATTTTGGCTTTTTATTAGAGTATAAAATGTATATTGTATATTATTTTTGTATGAAATAAATTTTGTATTTTTATTTGTATTTTTATTTGTATTTTTTCTACAACTTTTATGTACAAAGTTTCTTTATTTGAGGTATAAAAAGTATAAAATAAAATATATCCCAAAATAGACTTATTGATGAGTAAAAGAATGGGTATTTTAATGGAATTTCAGCCCTTATCCCCCCTACTTTATTCCTTATCCACCCAGTCATCCAGATTCCTAGGTATCGAGGTTTTAGGTCATAAAATACCTTTGAAATTTATTTTTTTATTTTCTTTTCTTCATTTGATAATTTTGACATTAAAATAGTTTTTTATATAATAAACTAAGTAAATAATAAACGTTAATCTGTACGAAATAATGTTATTTACATGCATTATCTAGGATTTTTAAGGCCAAAATGCTAGAATAAAGGTGATGAAATGGAGATTCATCACATGTATATTGTCATTAGAACGCATAGTAAATCAATATTTATTGTAAGGTATTAAGATCATCTAAATTATCTAAGTTATTTTAGAATATACCCAAAAACTTCCTTGAATCTTTATCTCTTTACTATCATTAGCAATCTGGGTTTTATTTCAATATGAACATAGAAAAATTAGTATACTAGTATAATATGGGACCTAGATTTATAAATTGTAGTTGAAATACAATTGTAAAAAAAATACCACAAATATAAGAAGGTAAGAAAATATGTGGACAACCATTTAAATACAACCAAAAAAATTGATTGGAATCGAGATTTTAAAATTACTTTAAACAACCTACAAAAATAAAAAATTAGTAGAGGCTCGTATAAACATAATTTAAATAAGAACTTGTAACAATATTCTTGAATGTTTGTAATTTGGTTCCTTTAAGGACATCCTAAATTCTTATCATAAGTAAACCATGCATATATTCAATTTGATTTCTTTAAAGACATCCAAAATCACCACAACATTAAAAGTATGCTATTTTCTTATTGTTGCGAGATGTATAATTGATACAAAGTATAATCATTGCTTCATATAAACTATAAAGATATAAAATCACGGGAAGATAATAAAATTTATTAAAAAAATTCTATATGTAAATAATTTGAATGTCTATTTTTGTACTGATTAAAATTATATGTGAAGAAAACGTTTGAATTGAAAATTCTAAAAAGTTAAAAATATAAGAATCTAAAAAATAGCATATAAATGGTTAAATAGAACTGATAAAATTAACTGGAATAAGGATTTTAAAAGCACTTTAAACAACCAACAAAAAGATAAATTAGTAGAAGCTCATTTAAACATAATTCTCACAGCAAGTTGTAACGATATTCTTTAATGTTTGCAATTTAATTACTTTAAAGATTTCCTAAATTGCTGGCATATGTAAAAAATGCATATATGCAATTTGATTTCCTCAAAGACATACAAAATTGCCACAACATATAAAGTATATCATTTTCTCATTGTTGCGAGATGTATATACGAAGTATAATCATTGTCTCAGATAAACTAAAAAAATATAAAGCTGTAGACCAAAGTCGCTAATCATCTTTAGACTATGGTGCTGGAAAAGTCACCATCAATAAGAAGCCAACAACTTAGCTTCCATGAGACAACTAATCAGACAACCAGCACTAAAACACAAAATTTCTCAAGTATATGCTATATTACAGTTTAAAAAATAGATAATCAAAAGTCTAAAGGTGATTTTTGTAAGCAAGCTTGCATTGAATGAAGAAATTGGGGTACACACACCTAAATTATTGCATTAATGTTGCAAAAAGATCCTACCAAGCATGTAGAAGATTGATAATATAGAATTTACCAAGGTAAGAGAGAATACAAAGTTTATTTATAAAATTTAAAGATAAAGTTGTATTAGAAGTCCATGTTATTGTCTATAGAATGCCTTGTAAATAAATATTTATCTAAAGGTGTTAAGATCATCTAAATGATCTAAGTATTTTAGAATATACCCTAAAACCTCCTTAAATCTTTATCTTTACTATCATTAGAAATATGAGTTTTACTTCAATATAAACATAAAAAAATTGGTATCATATTATGATATAGAACCTAGATTTTATAAATTGTAGTGGACATGCAATTGTAAAAAACATACCATAGATATAAGAAGGTAAGAAAATCTGTACACAACCATTTAAATAGGACTGGAAGAATTGACTGGAATCAGGAATTCAAAAGTAATTTAAACAACCTTTAAAATAAAAAATTAGTAGATGATCATATAAACATAATTTAAATTAGTGACATCATCCAAGGAATTGCTTCCCACCTTCCTTATCGATTCCCTGAAGATTGTCAATCCATCAACTTCACCCATGGAATCACTAGCTCCCTCCAGACCTATGTCGTTGCCGCGAAAGTGAAGAAAAGATGCTCTGAGTTCGCTGTTTGTTCCCCGTACTTATCACATGTCATGTCCTGCAGCCTAAAGATCCCTGCTCTTCTAACTTTGTCATAGACTCTGTGTATCTGTAGGCACCATAGGAAGACCTTTATCGTGGTCAAAATCTTTCTTGCCCATATAATCTTGACATCCTGGCAAAGTTCCCAGTCTTGATCTTTCGGACCTTTTCTGAGTTCCCCGTACATATGTTTGACCTAAAATTTTGTGTCCATCCATTCGTAATGATTCTTGTACGAAGCGAAAATATCTGTGAATAGTAGTTCCAACTGTAAAGAACCAAGGTCATCTCTTCTTCTAGTCGAGAGGACTCCAACACACTCTAGTGCCCATGCCCCTAATTGAGCTACCGACCTCAAGATGCCTTCCTTTAAAGTCATTAATGTATAAAGTCTTGGAAATATCATCTCAAAGGATCCATCTTCGATCCAGTTATCCCTCCAGAATATGAAGTTACTACCATCTCTCACCTTAGGCTTCAACTTGATATTCATCAGCGGTAACACCTGATGCACCCCCTGCCATAAAGGTGATTCAAGTCGACAAGCCCCTTCTCAAGTCCTCCTTTTACCCCAAAAATTTCCTGAACCAATCTAGTGACCAGGTCCTCAGACGGACCTCATATACGAATTACCGACTTGACCAGCAAGGTTTTGTTCATGTAGTCCACGTCTCAGACCCCTAAACCTCCCTGATCTCGTGTGATATCCCTCCATCCAACCAAATCCAGGCCCATCCTTTGTTGCTTCCCAAAAAATCTTCTCATCAACCTTTCAATCTTCTTTCTAACCCTCACAGGCATCAGCTTGGTAGAGAAGAAGAATAACGATATTGCCCATAGCACATGCTTCAACATGACAAGTTTCCCTCCTTTTGATAATGTAGTCACCTTCCAACCAGCCACCCTGGACTCCATCTTTTGAAAAATCGCATCCCAATATGATATTCTAAGCCTACCAGCAACCAATGGAAGGCCGAGATAATTTATCAGTAAAGTGCTCAAAGGGCACCCAAGTTGCTCCACATGCCTCGTTCCTCATCCTGAAACCTGAAAGGATAATCATTGATTTTTGCACATTTATATCCAGTACAAAAAGGCAGCTAAATATGCCCATCAACTCTATTTATCTACAACACATCTCATTTATTACGCTAAGAAAAAGGACGGTGTCCTCTACGCAATGGCACCGAAATGTCTCCAAGCTGAAAGCATTCACACCAACCACTGTAACCTACTTGCTTGAAAAAATCGCTAGAGCATCCTCCACCAGAACAAATAACAATGGCGCCAAGGGGCACCCCTTGCTGCGGATGGAAAAAACCCCTCTCAAGCCTACCGTTCACCAATACTGAAAAGGACGATGTGGTAACACATCTCTTTATCCAATCTATCCAAAAATGAGAACCCTCTCCTTCTTAGGGACATCCATAGGAAGTTCCAGTCTATGCAATCATACGCTTTTGCGAAGTCAATCTTCCACATTTCTCCATTTGTATTATTGCGCCGCCATTCCAAACAAATCTTCGAAGCCATGACTAGCCCATTGACCATTTGACGACCCGATATAAATGCAGATTGCCCATGAGGAACGATGGAGTCCATGAATACCTTTAACATGTTCGCCAGTACCTTTGAAATAATGAGATAGATCCCTTTGGACAATGCAATTGGTTTTAAGTCTTTCACTCTCCTCAAGATATCCTTCTTAGGCAGTAGGAATATCAATGACCTGTTAATCATCTTCAAGCCCCTGTTACCTTCCTTGAACTCCTCAATAACCTCTAATATGTCAATTTTCAACACGTCCCAAAACTCTCTATAGAAAAAGATCAGAAATCCATCCGAACCTGAGGCATTGTACGCATTCAAACTCCAAACCACCTTCTTCACCTCCTCCTATGAGAACGACGTCGCTAGAACCTCAGATTGAGTTGGTGCCAAGACTTCACCCCCCACCCCAGCCAGCCCCACCCTCCCCCTTTGACTCATCCGCGATGCTTCCATAAAGTGACCTCTCAATGCATTGCCAATATGTGTTTCCCCCCGACCCTCCACCCTCCGATCTATATTTCGTGAATATGGTTACTCCTCTTTCTGCCATATGCCATGTTGTGAAAGAATCTAGTGTTGGCGGACCCTTCTCTCAGCAATTTCTATCTGGATTTCTAACGCCACTGCCTCATCTAAGCCATCCAGTTGGATAGATAATCAAAGCCAAAAAACCAGCTCTCTCCAGTACCTCATCATGTTCTAAATTGTACAGATTATCTAGGTCATCCAATCGTACCACCTCCTCCTGCGCCCTTTTCCTCTTCTCCCTTCTTTTCTTTCTTAAATCCCTCCCAAAACCCCGTAGGATAGACTTTAGCAGTGCAAGTTTAGCAGTTATGCGACAGGTTGCCTAACCTTCTAGTCTTCATTCTCTTCATCACCATCTCCTTGAATCCTTCCTCTAACAACCATGATCGCTCGAAGAGAAAAAGGAACATGTTTCTATTCTCTTCTCTTAAAGACCATAGGATGGGCGTATGATATGAATGAGACAGAGGAAGCGCCCAAGCCCACGATAGTGGAAAACTTTCAACCCCCTCAATTGAAAGAAGAAATCTGTCTAATCTTGACCTTGATCGTGTATTACGTCGCGTATATGCACAACTACCCGCATAATTAATTGTTAGGCCCAAGGAGTGCGTCATCTCCAGGAAGGCATTGGATCTGGCATCTCGCCCCCACCCATATGTGGAAGATCCTCTAGCAACAAAGTAATGTTGAGATTCCCCCCTACAATCCAGACCCCTCAATTTGGACAATGTTTGCATGCACCAAGTCATCCACAAGAGAACTCATTCCTGATCCTGTAGGCCCATATACATTTGCCAACGTAAAAGAGATTACATCATCCCATCACTTTAGTAGAATTGAAAGCGAGTAAGATGACCTCTGTTCCTCCAATTTAAAAGCATCCTTATTCCAACCAGTGATCATCTCACCTGCTGCCCCCTGAGATTCTAGCTCCGCCAGGGAAAAACTTCGTCCAAAAACCAAATCCCGATCGAACATCTCCACTCTCCTTGACATTTTCGCTTCTTACAGTAGAAAGATGTCATCTTTGTCTTCCCGGATTAGATCCCCCACACCTAGGTTCTTTTTGGGGTGGCCTAAGCCCCTCACGTTCCAAGGTAGTATCTTCATTTAGAAACCAAGGCTCTCTCCTTAAGTGATCGGGGTTGCACTACCCCCCAACCATTTAGCAAAATCTCTATCCAGAGGACAGAAGTGACTCAGCCTCCCCCAAGGTGATTTAACTTCCTCTGAGGAATCCAGAAGATTGATTGGCTGATCTGACAGAACTAAGAAATCCACCTCGCATCTCCTTCTTCTTGATATCAATGTCATCCATTTGTCAAAACACACATCAGTCATGTGCCTTCCATTGACCACTCGTGAGCATTCTCCCCCTGACTGCCTCCCTGAAATTCCCGCATCTCCAGCATTTTCCACCTGTATCAGCCCCCTCGAGTCACCATCGATGAAGGGCCCTTCCTATTGCTCGAGCTGAGCATCCTCCTGTCCTCCCTCTATATCTAGGGCCTCATATATGTTTCTCTCTTTTATCTTAATGTTGCATGCATGCATGTTGTTCATATATCCTAATCTGGTGGTCCTCAACCTCTAGGTCGATCAGGCCACTCGAAATGACATGTGTTTCTCTTCCTATAACACGAGAAAAAAAATTTGGCTGCCTGTTGCTCGAGTACCATCTCCGCCTACCCTTCCTACTACTCGAGTAGCACCTCCGCAAATAATCTCTCTTCCGCCACGGTGACACTAACAAGTAGTCTGATCCCATGACCTTGGACTGGAAGCCATGTAACCTCCAGGTCAATTGGGTTGCTCTTATGTCTGGACTCTCCTTCTTGTTCTGCTTTGTTCACTTAAAAGTGAACGGATCCGTTCTCCTGTGTAACCTCTAACTGCTCCTCCAAATGATGGTTGGTTTATGCAACTATATACTGGATCGTAGGCTCTGAAACCTCTGTCAGAGCAAGATTCTACTCCACACATGTTATCTGATTTGCATCCACTTGTTGCGCACGGAATCTCGAGGATCGGGAAAATTGATGGTAAATTATGTCGTTGTCGTCCCCAAAATCCCGTGACAAATAAACAATATTTTTTCTTATTTTGCTACTTATTAACCTGTATAGCGGAAAGGGTCGAACTCAGGGAGGCTACAATTCCCGAGGATTATTCAATTAATCAGAAATTAATTAAAAGAAAACAGGAATCTCAAAGAACAATTATCCTTGGTTTTTATGATTTTTATTTTTTTATTTTCAAACATTTTTTTATTTTCTGATTTTCAAATTTTTAGTGATTTTGATTTTGCATTTTGTTTCAAAAATAACACGAAGCAATATTCACAAGATCAAAAATATGCACACACCAACTCTTTTTGTAATTTTTCAATTTGTCAAAGATAATCAGAAAATCCCAAAAAAATTATTTTTGGGTTTTAAAAGTTTTGAAATGTTTTTGAGAATTTTTGTGCAATTTTCAGATGTTTTTGTATTTTTCTAAAAATCAAACAGTGAGAAAATACGAAAACGTGCACAGCCTGGAGTAATTTGCAACTTAAAAATATTCTAAGTGTCCAAAACTCCTGGAATTATTTTTAAGACAAACTAGAAGCAATTATCTACAAACAGGAACTGAAATCACAATTTTTAGATTTTTGTAGAATTTTCTGTGATTTTTATAAGATTTTTATATTTTTCAATTTTTTGGCTTTTATATATAATTAATGCGTGAAAATTGGTCAGAAATTAAAAGACAATGAAAGACAACTATTCTGATTTTTGGAATTTTGAAATAATATTTGAATTTTTATGAATTTTGGAATTTCAAACAGGGAAAATGACATGTTTTTTATTTTTTAATAATAATAAATGAAGACAAAATGCAATGAAATGTTTATGCTAAGAAGATAATCAGATCAGGAGCATAGCACAATTTTGTAAAATTTTTGGATCACAAATAACCTTTATTTCATTCAAAGAGATCAAGCAAATTATTGTTCTGCTGTTCAGGGACTACTTTCCAATTAGTTCAATGTCTTTGCATAAAATAAATAATAAGAATAAACAAGAAAACAATTGCAATTTAGCCAAGTACTGCGTGTTGCGCACGTGATAGAGCTGATGGGGGACCTTTTTGTAATTTCAAAAATATCCGAGGCTGCAGCTGTCAATTCTCCAAAACTTTTATTCAAAACCCTATAAAAGGGTTCCTTCTTCTTCGTTTCTTGAATAAGGGGCAAGAGTAGTAGTGTCATTGGGCGCCGCCGCCCCTTCTCCCTACGCGCGCGGGCGGCGCTGGAGCGACGGAGGCGGCGCGGGACGAGAGAGATGGCGGGCAGGACGAGGGACGAGGGACGGTGGAGCACGAGGAGGTGTGGTGGTCGTGGCGGGCGGCGCGGGGGCGCCTGGAAGGTGGCGTGGCGTGCGTACTTCGACGGGCGATAGCAGCGCTGCTGTGTTGATGGCGGCACGCGGCGCACGACCGCGGTTGGTGAGATAGGCAGCCAGCGACCTAGCTTTGGGCGGTGGAGGGCGCGGCTCGGGGCGGCGCTTGGATGGAGTGCTGGAAGGTCGGCTTCGGGCGAGGAGGAGCTCGCGCGGTGGAAAGTTGGGCAACGCGGGTTGGGCGGAGTGGCGCGTTGGAGGCCGGCCGCCGCCCAAGGGCAGAGGTGGAGGAGTTGCGGCCCTGGGCGCTCGGGGCTCTAGAGGGAAGGGCCACCGCAGATCGGGTGGCGTCCGCTGAGATGCGCCGATGGGCTGGAGGCATCGCTGGTCGCGCAGGAGGAGGGACGAGCGGCCTAACCGCCCTCAGTAATTTTTTTATATATTTTTTTATATTTTTTTGTGATGAGATGTAAATGGAAATAAATAAAAGAATTTTTTTATTATTTTTTGAATCCGAAAATAGGAGTAAAAAAATAAAATTTTTTATTTTTATTTTTATATTTTTTGTTGTTTTCTTATGATCCTGCAAAACAAATGTGAAAATTTTTTTTTGATTTGTTTAATTATCCTGCAAAACAAACGTTAGAGAAAAAGAAACAAAAATTTTTATTAATTTTTTTATTTATTTACAAATAGGAAAATGAACGAAGATCCGTAAAAAATGGAAGAGTCAGATCCGATCTTCGACCACCGTACGCTGCCGGAGTTGAGAGATCGTGGACGGTAGAAATAGAACGCGTGGAGATCGAGAAAGTGAGATGAAAAATCGAGTCGGTGGTGGATTTTAAGATCTAGAGAAATAAAAATGACAAGGAAATAAAAAAATACAAGGAATAAACTACGATTAACCTAGATAAAAATAAGAAAAATGTGATGACGGATCTCACCTTAGGAGCGGAAAAGGACCGTGATCTCCTCGACAAGGCCGACTCGCTGTCATTGGACGGCTTAGAGACTAGGCAACTTTCTCGACGAAATTTTCTCTCGGAGATCGGGCTCCTCTCTCTAAAGATTGAACAAGTTGGAATGAGGGAGAAGGAGCCATATAAATAGATATGATGGAATGAAATTTGATTTTTGAATTTTTTGGATAAAGAGATAAGAGATGAAAATTGAAATTAATTTTTGAATTTTTTGGTGGAAGAGATGCCATGAGAATAAGTAAAAGAGATAAAACTATTTACAAAATTATCTAATTTTTTTGAATTTTCGTCACTTTATTTATTTGAATTAAAAAATGCTATATTTTTATTTTTTTATGATGGTTAATTAAAAATAACAATTATATACATATATTATATACATATATGACATTATATACAAGGGTAAATAAGGAAATTAGCTTCTTTTTTGTTTTAAATTTTTTTTATTTTTATTTTTAATAATTGTTAAGAATAATTTACAAATATATACAAATATTGTATTTACAAAATACATGGGAAAATTGCACAAACTACCCCGGAAAACCAACTTTTTACTCGTAACTCTAAAAATTATGAAATCATAGCCATTTTAAAAATAAATTAATTTAGAATCCAATGGAAGTGATATTGGTTCAATTTGAGTTCATATGAAGCCGGAATTGATCTTTCAATTAGTGCTTAGTGGCTTTTTCCAAGTGTGGCTACTTTTATTCTGTACATGATTTAATTGTGCAATTATTTTTATAAATTTGGACACATTTTTATTTACAACTTTGATTTTGAAAGTTATTTGATTTGAGTTCAATTAAGGCACAAATAAAATAGTGTTAGTTTTATACAAATATACACAAAATAAGTGATGAATATTTACAACAACACACACACATTTTTTTGATTTTCTACTTAAGGACCCTTATCTCCCCCTACTTTATTCATGGTCGATCAGGTCAAGCCTTGACCTTCTCTCGGGGTTCGGGTCAGCCTGTATACAGTCTTTCTTCTTCTTCTTTTATTTTCTTTTCTTTATTTTTCCTTTATTTATTTATTTATTTATTTTAGGTTAAAATTAGTAAGAAGTGTAAAATATTTACACAAATGCAAGTTAGTAAGAAGATGGAGTTAGTGTTATATGCAGGTGTTTTATAAGGGATTTTAAGCTAAAATAAATGAATAAAGATGATGAATTGCAGATTCATCACCACTTCGATCTCTGTTTTTGATGCTAGATCCGTCTTCGCATCAATCTCTTGATCCAAAAGATGGTTCAACAATCAGATTTGATCCTCCGAAATCAGATCCCTCTCCTCTGAAGGATATTGAGAATCCTTAAGCGCATCACGGAAGCGTGTTGATCGCATCGTATGCAATCGGAGCAACTAGTCGTACTAGATGCTAGATGCAGCGGAAATTAAAATTTAACTTTAAAGATGAAACCACATGATCACGAGAACACTTCTCGGATCGTTTCATCAAACCACAAAGTACAAGGAATACCTCTTGAAGCGTGGTTGTGATCGCGAGATCCCAAAGTAGAGATCCTCCTATCTTAAGTCCGATCCACGAAGAACGCACTTGCGGGCGCGATGATGAGTCACGTTCCTTCCCGCAATCCTCGATGAATATCCAAGCTATGGCTCCCCCGATTTCGTCAAACGAAATCCGTCGTCTTCCTTTAGAGTAAGAAACTCCAAAGAAGATGGAGATCCACGAGTCGTCGAAGAAGAAGCCGAGAGTCTCTCCTTTCTCAACATAAAGTGGACGGCCACTTAATGGAGAAGAGAAAGAGAGAGAGGACGAGAATGAGAAAGAGAGAGAGAGAGTTGTCACCTTGTACAACTCTTAATGATGTACCATGGAAGGCTACCCTAGCCCTCTATTTATATTAGTTTAGGATCCAATAGATCTCAATCCATGGGACACATGGATCCAAAGGCTATGCTTGGTCCATGCTAAATCAATGGCTATGATTGTTGTTGGTTAAAACCAACAACATTGATTTAAATTAAAAAATGTTGCAACATTATCAACATAATTTAATTTGGAGTCGGATGCCCGTCTTCTTGGGCACCACATGCAAGGGGCTAACCCACTTGGAGTCGGAAATGGGATAAATGAAATCTGCACTCCACCATTTTGATATTTCCTTCATCACAACCTCTCTCAGGTTGGGGTTCAGTTGCCGCTGGAACTCACACGACGGCTTCGCCCCTTCCTCGAGATAGATATGGTGGGAGCACACTGATGGACTAATCCCATGGAGATCTTCTACGCTCCATCCGATTGCCTTGCGGTTCTTTTCAAGAATCCCCATCAAACGGGATTCCTGCTCTCCAGTCAGATCGGCAGAGATGATGACTGGGTACATCTCAGGCTCGCCCGCAAGGAACCGATACTTCAGCGAAGTAGGGAGCGGCTTCAGCTCTGGACAGCTGGGCGCTGGCAATTCTGGCTTCGGAAGAAAATGTGTCAATGCTGCTAAGTCTGCCAAATCTGCCTGGGAGAAAGAAAACGAACTCTCGCAAACTGGATCTGGAGAAGGCTGCTCAACTATGCTGTCTCTGATCTGCTCTGCATCTACCTCCTCCTCATCTGTAGGCTCAGGTGGACTCAGATCTGGCATCTGATCAACGCAATCTGCCCAATCAGACTCTGAATCCGAGGGATCTGCATCAAACAAGGTGGCATCAGTACCACCGTCACACAAGGTGGCTTCAGTACCACCATCACTAACAATCGTGTCGCAGTCGAGAACCGACTCTGCTGCCTCTGCTGTATCCTGGACCAGGGTTGTGCTCTCCAAGCTCTCCTCTGCTGTCATCTCTGAATCAGTGGTGTCTGGAAATGAGAGGATGGCCTGTGCTGCAGGATCTACCCATGCTGCCTCATCGTCTGTGATCACAAAGTCACAGTCCTGGTGGATGTCTGGCTCTGCGTCTGTCAGCTGCTCTGAATCTGTGCTATCCTCTGAGCGTGCTCTCTCTCTGACTCTGTAGTCCTCGATCGTCTCTATTTGTATACTCTCGCCCTCGACGCGAAGGTACACCTTCCCGCTATCATGATCAGTCACCGCCTTGGCTGTGGCCAAGAACGGACGACCAAGGATGATGGGGATATCGGTCACTGACTCAGGGATCTCCATGTCCAACACTACGAAGTCCACGGGGAATTTCAGGCCCTGGATCGTGACGATAACGTCTCGCAACAACCCCTTCGGCCTCTTGACAGATCGATCAGCAAACTGAAGGGCTGTCCTGCTCTGTCTAAGAGTGCCCAACTCGAAGCGGTCGAGAAGGGCTGCCGGAAGAAGGTTGATCGACGATCCGCTATCCAATAGAGTCCAGTCGAACCTCTGCTCACTAATCTGACATCTGACATACGGGGCCCCTGAATCTGGCCTCTTGGCCGGCAGACGGTTCTGGATCGCGAAGCACGTGGCTTTCGTCAGCACATGAATCTCTGAAGTGTGGTTCCTCCTCCTCCTCCTGACTGTGGTCCTGTCTCTCAAAGATCGCTGAAGAAGGGGGATGTGCTGCAAAGCCTCCTGGAGGGTCAGCTGGATGTGAAATTTGTCGATCATGCTCTGGCTGAATTCCTCCTGCTCTCTCTTTTTTGGGTCTTTTTCTTTTTTCTTCCCCTTCCCCATCTGAAGGGCTCTAGGGAAGGGGATCACAGGGTCCTTCTCAGATGAAGGACTAGGAAAAGTCCTAGACGGCTCGACGGCCGGATCCACACATACATCACTCACCACAGTGGGACCAGAAGAAGCTAAACCTTTTCCTTTATTCACAACAGTGTTCTGAGATACATGAGAATGAGGAAAAACATCTGATTTCTCTACACAAACCACCGGTGGCCTCAGTACAACCACGGGCTGGCTCTGCTACTGGACGTCTCGCGGCCTCAGTACCGTGGGCTGACTCGGCTATGCTGGTGGCGTCAGTACCACCTCCTCGAACTGGTGAAGCGGCGGCCTCAGTACCGCCGGTGGAATCAGAATCCTTGGTGGCATCAGTACCACCATCATCCTCATGTGCGACCTCAGTACCGCTCTCCTCCTCCTCATCTGGCGCCCTGGGTGGATCCTCGAGTCGTCGCTCAGACGAGGCGCCGCCTGCTGGTGCTCCACCGCTCCTAAGTGTAACAAAATCAGCATCAAATAGATCCGAAGACATATCATCAAATGGATCACTAGAAGTGGCATGCTCAGTGTGAACTACCTGCTCAGATTTCCTCTTCAAGCTGTTCAGATTTGGCTCTATCTGTGCAGGGATGGCGGCCTTCCCTCTCATCAGGTCCCGCATCTCTTGGCGGAACTCGTCCATCTCCCGTCTAAATGTAGCCTGCTGGTCCGTGAGGAGGCGGGCTACGTCATCCAAAGTGGAGCTCTCGTGGGGGCCTGACGGGTAGCCTCTCTGGTGCTGAGGCTGCTGGAATTGGTGCTGCTGGTAAGAGGGGTGGGAGGAAGGATGCTGCTGCTGGTGTGCCTGGTGAGCCTGCTGCTCACGTCTCCAAGACTGTCCCTGCTACTGATAGGGACGAGGAACGAAGGACGACTGCTGCTGTGGCTGGTGGGCTGGGGGTTGCTGCTGCTGGTGATCTCTCTGTTGGCTATACTGCCCTCCCTGACCGAATGACTGCTGCTGGGGCTGGGTACCTCCACTCCCCCACCTAAATCCGGGATGGTCTCGTCGGATCCCAGGCTAGGGGCGGTCATACCAAATCCCGTTGACATCCATCAACGGCTCTGCATCGTATGGGGCTGGCGGGAGTACTGCCAGAGGCTGATCCGACTGGTATACCACCATCTGCATGTCTGGAGATGGTGGTGACTGGTAAGAGGGCTGTTGCGGCTGGTACGGCTCCGCCTATACAAGGTGAACCTGTCTAGGCTGCTAAAAGGAGCTGGAGCGCTGGGACGAGCTGCTGCTGCCGCCGGTATCGCCTCGTGACTGAAGACGGGGCTGTGAAGCCGTCTGTGCCTCCTGGAGACACATGAGCTGGGTCTTCATGTCGCTCAGAGTATGTGCCATCTGTTCCATCTGCGTGATACCCTGGCACTGCTTCTTCTCGATCAGCTCCATCTGATCCAACTTCTCGCTGATAATACCCATATCCGCAGCGGATGACTCTACCTGTGCTGCTGCAACTGCGGATGAACTGGATGGACCGGCGTCGACCCGTGCTATCCTCTGATACTGCACGGATCCTGACTGCTGCTGGGGTCTCCCCTATGTGTACAACCGGGTCTAGGACATCACCATATAGTTCTCGGCCATCTCCTCGAAAATGGCCCAGACCTGGTCGTGATCTTTGGCGAAATAGGACCCGCCGCAAGAAGCATTCACCAGGCCCTGGAGCTCTGGTGTCAACCCGCTAAAGAAGCTCTGCACAAGGTTCGGCTTCGTGATATCGTGGTGCGGGCATCGGTCTGTGAGCTCTCGGAACCTCTCCCATGCCTCATGGAATTGCTCGTTGGGGAGCATGGAGAAGTTGTTGATCAGGGCCCTCGCTGCATTGGTCCGCCCAAGTGGATAGTACTTGTTCAAGTACTCGGTGCGAAGCTGCTCCCAGGTGTAAACAAACTTCCCCAAATGCTTCAGCCAGGTGGCTGCTCTGTCTGCTAGGGAGAAGGGGAAGGCGATCATCCGAATCGTATCCTGGTCCACATGGCGGTCGTGGACAGTACTGCAGATCATCAAGAACTCCTGGAGGTGGAGATGGGGCTCCTCGGTGGCAAGTCCGTGAAAACAGGGAAGCATCTGCAGGGTGTTCGGTGGGAACCTGAAGTCCCCCACGATAGCAGGCACCACTACCCAATGATGCATCAGTGTAGATCCGGGGTTGTGCAACTCCCGCATCGGTCTCGGTGGTCCTCATGCCGCAGCGGCTGCTGCTGCTGCTGCGGCTCGTGCCTCTGCATCTGGTCCGTCCTCAGGCTCGCTCTGATCTCTCTCTGCTCTGAGTCGCTCCAACTCTCTCCTCATCTCAATATAAAAGCTCCCTGATCTCTCAACTGTTGTTGAACTATCTCTAAAGAGGCGATCAGGGTGGAGTTGATCGCTCCCTGGTCCAGGACAAAATGCTGATCTCCTCATGGACCTCCGGGGTGATCCTCAGAACTGCCGGCCATGACGTCTGCAAAATCAAATGAGGCCAACTCAGGTGCTGTCAAATCTGCTAATCTCTCCTCGGGCTCATGTCTCTCAGTACCAAAAGAAAGGGGATCGAGGGGGAACAGGGCGGAGTCGTACTCGGGCTCGGAGAGCTGGTCTCGTCTCTCGCGGGCCAACCTAGATGATCGGGTAGACGTGCCCGAAAGCGGTGCAGCCAAAGACTGCCTAAGAGAGCGTCTACCCATCATCTTGATTTGGCGAGTAGTGCGGATGAGATCTGGAGAAACTATGATCAGAATGCAAACCCCCGGTTCACCAATGCAACGCGAGCTGTAGACCGTAAAAGCTCGGTCAAATTATCTTGTCAATTTTATTAGGTGAACACACAAAATATCAGAGCGCTTACGTGACCTGTTAGGATACCCGATGCTACCCCAACCAACTGGCCCGCACGGAAGAGTCGGCAGTCAGCTAGAAATAGCACCGGAGGGTTCTACCTAGGGTGCGGGTCACTCTCTCGCGCATCCAAACCATACAATGAGGGGGTTGCTCTCCCCAAGACAAATTTTTAGGGTGAGCGTCTTTTAGGGTCAATAGTTTTATCCAGTCCCAATTTTATGATTTTTCCTTTTAATATTTTTCAAATAGCAAACAAACACCTAACGAATTTTTCGGTTCTCCTGGTTATTAAGTCCAAAATAGGGGGGAGAAGACGAAAAAGCCGATGCACGATAAATCAATGATGCATGCAAAGTCAGAAAGGCGTACCTGTCTCCAGCACTCTACATGCAATATGATCCGCGCATAAATGTAAAGACAGGAAATAAACTACCTAATGATGCAGGCGGAAAACCGAGGCCCTAATCAGCAGTGCTACTCGAAAGAACGGCTAGCCGACCACCAGCCTCCAATCCAAAAGGGTCCGGTCTAGACCCACCCCTCCTCTTCTCGACAGGTCGAGTTCAGGAGTAGCGCTTGACGGGGTGGGCTCGCGCCGCGTAGGCTCGGAGGTGATGGAACGGCTATTTTATTATTATTTTTATTATAGGTCCAATTATCGTACTATAGGAACAGGCAATTATATTAGGGTATTTGGATCCTATGAGTTACGCCACAATCAAGCAGAAAATCCTACGGCTAGGGGCTCGATCAAAAACCGCGTAAACACCGGAAAAGGCAGTAGAAAAGAAAAAGAAAACCGCGTCAAAAGCCGTGAAAAACTCCTAAGGGTCCCCCGAGCACACCGGTGCTCGGCGAAACAGACCCGCTAAGTGTTCAAGTAAAGTCCAAGTCCAGTCCCTGAGTGTCCCTGTATTATTACAACAATAATGATCAAATAAAACCTAATCTAACCTCACCCACTCAACTCTCTCTCTCTCTCGCTCTCTCCTGCGGCTCCGTGCAGAAGGGAACCGCCTCCGAGTCTCGCGGTTGCGTCGGCTTCTCGAAATCGGCCGCCTCGGTCCCCAGGCCCTCGCAAGAAAGAACAGAGTGGACAGACTAAATTATTATAAGAAAATATCAGAAAAATATATCTACAAAAATCTATACAAAAAGCCGCGAAAAGAAAAAGCCGCGGAAAAACTCAAAAAGCGACTACTAAGCCGTGCTCCCCGGCAACGGCACCATTCTGATGACACGAAAATCTGAGCGACTAAGGTGAAGGTACAGAAGTGGTCGTTGCGACCTCGGTCA
The DNA here is from genome assembly GCA_037367405.1 of Ottelia alismoides. NCBI lineage: Eukaryota > Viridiplantae > Streptophyta > Magnoliopsida > Alismatales > Hydrocharitaceae > Ottelia > Ottelia alismoides. The sequence continues at coordinate 531,682 of JAZKJV010009965.1, forward strand.
CTCAGATGCATCAATCAAGAAAAATGAACCACTCAAGAAAGATAAAATCGATCAAAATACGAAGTACTGCTATTGGATTAACCTGGTATAGCACCCAGGGTCGAACTCAAGGAGCACGGGTTGGCCTCTCGGCCTACGAAGTAGTCAAAAGAGATAAAATAAAAGGAGAAAATATTTTTGGTGGTTTTTGAATATTTTATATTTTTTTTTGGATTTTTTAGTTTATTAAGAAAATAAGAAAAGCAACCAAGCACACACTTCAGAAAATTAATAAACGCACTAAAAGTCAATCAAAAATTCTAACAAAAATGTTTTTATGTGTTTTATATTTTTTAATGTTTTTGGTGAGTTTTTGAGAATTTTCTGACCTTTATTTAATATTCTAAAAATCAAACAGTAGCTGAAAACAAAGGTACTGTCCACCCGAGCTAAAAAGGCCTAGATAAAATATCTAAAAGCCCTAAATTAGCTGGGAGGTAATTTTCCTGTAAAGAGAAGAAGTCAAGGAAAATTTAGGCACCTATTTTATTGTTTTTGGATTTTTGGTTTAATTATGAGAATTTTTATGCGTTTTTAGGTGTTTTTCAATTTTTAGTGGTTTTCAGTAATGCAAAATAGCCAAAATTGGCTAGAAAATCAAACTAAGCAAGACAAACTGTAGCTAATTTTTTTTAATTTTTGGACACTATCTAATATTTTTTTGTGATTTTTAAAGTTAGACAGTAGCAAAATTGAAGGTTTTTGAATTTTTAAAAATATCAAACTAAATCAAAAATGTCCTCAAAAATCCACAAAAATTTTGCACCATGGCAGGAGCCATGTATCCAATTTTCGTTGGATTTGGAGGTGATTTGCTATTTTATTCAAGAATAAAGAAGGGGCACTGTGCATAGGGACCAAAGTGCAAATACCCAAAGTTCTGGGGGGTCTGGTGCAATTTTCCCAGCAAAACACGCGCCACGCGCGTGTCTGGGGCACTCAGGGACCCAAATGTAATAAAAATAAGTCCCGAGGACTTATTGGTAACAGGTACCAAAAGTCAAGGGGCTTATCTGCAAAATACCCAAAATATAACGCACATGCTCAAATAAATCACGCACAGGGGTATAAATGCAAATAAGTAAAAGATTTCATTCATTCAATAACATCCAGAACTACATGGGTCTCTATTGCAAATAAACCAAAATATCACGTGTCAATGCACGTGTCCACAACTGGCAGGGGTATAAATGCAAACAAAGTAAAGCATAGGGTCCAATATGCAAATAGCCCTAAAACTAAACAACTGACTTTAATATTTACAGGACTAAAACGAAACAGAAGTAAAGACAGGGCCTAAGGGTAAATTACCCTTTATTATGCGGAGGGGTTGGATGGCTGCCACGTGGCTGATCGAGCGGTCGAGGGCAGGTGGCACTCCAGCGCTGGTGTCCTCGGGCTGATCCAACGGTAACGGCCGAGCCACGTGTCGACCTAACGGCTGGGATCAGACTCCTCAGATCTGACGTCAAAGGGGGCTCCAGGAACGAACGGTCCGGATGGCGCCTGGAGCAGGAGGCTGATCCGACGGCGATGGAGGATGCTGGAAGAACAGGTGCCCGGCGAGACTCGCCGGGCTCGAGCGTGCGCTATGCTCCTCCTTGGAGCACTCTGATAGTCGGAGAAGAAAGCTGGAGTGCTCCTGCGTCTGCTGCGATGCTCCGATAATTGAGCCGAGCTCCGAGGAGCTCGGGCGAGGTCGACGGAGCTGGGCCTCCTGGCCTGAATGACCGAAGCCCTCAGATAGGCTCGGTAGCACCTGCAAAATAGCTCAGGAGACTCACGGGTCGAGGGCAAACTGCCTCGACCCGGTTAGGCGAAGTGGGGGTGAACGGTGGGTCGAAGCGGCGAGCTCCGGCGAAGGTGGTAGACGGAGGAGCTCGGTTCCCAGCTCCTGTGTGAGCTGGGTTGGCTGGAGGGGTAAAGAAGGTGCGCGGGGAGATGGCGAAGGCGATGGTCGGTTCCGATGATCGAGCGGAGTGAAGGGATGGTCGGAATCGAAGATATGCGGCGGCGGCGCGATTTGGGCGTAAACGGAAATTAAAGGAAAAGGCGGAGCTAAATGGGTACCTGGGTGAACGGAGAGACTGGGGAGGAACTGGGGAAGCTCCTGGTCGTCGCCTCAAGGATCGTCTCCCTCCGAGGCTCGGAGCTCACGCTGGTGGCGGAGCTGCGGCGGCTGTGCTCGCCGGATCGATGGGTCCTCCTCCTCTCCTCGCTGCGATAGGTCGAGGCGCAAGCTGTCACTCTCGCGGTCTCTCTGGAGCTCACAGGTGAAGGAAGTGAATGGCCAAAGATGAGCAATCGAGTAGCGGAGCTACAGCTATATACGGCTAGGGGTCCGAGAAAGATGGGTCCGGGCAAGCTCAGGAGTGCGCGGATCCCGAGGGAGCAGCTCCGGCTAGGATGTCGGATGGACGATTAAGGATTCGGACCCGGGGTTTAGGGAAATGGGTGTCGGATCAAGCGGGTATAATTTTGAGAAATCGGGTCGGGCGCTTGCATCCGCAGAAGGTGGTCCTGGGGGGGGGGTAGTTGACTGGGCGGTCAACATCCCCAGGACCCAATGGAAATCGGCCACGTGGCTGGATGAAAAATAAAGGTAGCTAGGGGCCGAATTTGCAAAAACTCAAAACACAAAATATTTTTATTTTATTTTTTTCTATTTTTTAGTGATTTTTAATTAATTTTTGGAAATAAAAATAAGCTATATACATAGTATGTACTATATAGGTATATGTACACAATTAGGGTTTTTGATTTTTGATTTTTAAATTATTATTTTAATGAAATTTTATTCCTATTTTATATTTTATTTATTTATATTATAAAATAAGGAATAAGTGGGTGTTTTTATTTTATTTTTATTATTTATATACATGAGTAAAATAAATACATATATACATTTATATACATGGTATATGTACAATGTATTGTTGTATTTTTAATTTTGTTATTTTTATTTGGTTTTGATTTTAATTGTTTTTATTTTATTTATTTACAATATTTAACATAGAATATTTACAAAAATTTTGGAAATTAATTTTATTTATTTACAAGGTTAAATAAATACATAGAAGTGGTTTATGTACATGATGAAAGGGGTATTTTAATTCTTTTTAATTTTTAACTTTTTCTTTTGTTTTTATACTTATAGATATATACAAGTATTTACAAGCATATTTTTGGTGAGGAAAATATCTTTATTTTATTTACATAAATATGTACACACATGAGCCCCTATCTCCCTCTACTTTGGCTTTTATGCGGTCAGGCCCATGCTGAGCCCTCCCTTGGGTTAGGTTGCTCAATATTTATTCTAAATATTTCCCTCTTTTTCTTTTCAATCTTTCTTCTTTTATTTTTGCACAAAAACATGCTAATTATAGGTTTTTACACAATGCATGCTTTTGATAATTATTTGTATTTACATATATCTGCATGTATTTGCAAAGGTTTTTGTAGCTAAAATATAAGAATAAAGAGTGATGAATGAGTATTCATCAGGTATCCCAACTTGTACCTCCCCCGCCTTTCTTCTTGGGGTCTGATTCACCAGGGTTGTATTCCTGGGGAAGCAAGGTACCGACCACGGCCTTTTCGCATCGTAATTTTATCGACAGTTTTCCGTGGCTTTTCGAGGATAGTGCTTGTTAGGATCTCTCGATTTTTCCATTCTTTGAGCAACCGTAGCTAGGTTCTTGCTTAGGTCGAAACACCTAGTTGCTTGTATTTAGGGCCATACCCAACAAGACAAAAATACGTTAAACGATTTGTCTGAAAATATCCAAAAAAAGTGATAGCTGAAAATTAAAATAGGGACCACTAATTTTTATCCGACCTTAAAACAAAACATAAGGACTCCACTTATTTTGGGAGAGCTACACCCGAAATTGCATCGCAGGTACACTCTCCAGATTCACTAAGTGAGAGACGACCCATAAGGTAGAGCCAGAGTCTGGGCTTCTATCGAAGTACTACTTAGTTCACACTTTTAATTACCTTATCTTCAGTGGGTACGCTCAGGTAGCGAAAACGGTCCGGGTTTACTTAGCAGAGTGGGAGGTTTAGAGGATATTACATAAGGCTCCGTCCTTAAGTAACACGTGTAGCTGGAAACGGTCTATACTTACTCCCATACTAGCTAAGACTAGGTGATTTCTGGTGAGAAATCGAGACAGTATGTCGTAGAAGTTTCCGGCACCTATATATCTTGCTAATCTGTGAGAAGATTTATCTGCCAAACAACCTTAAAATAGATAAGATACGACCGAATTTTACGGTCATCACCAGGGTTAAGTTAGTGAACTCGGTGTTTGCTTTTTGTTTGATTTATAGGGTGAGTCCTTTATCTTCCAGATCTTAATCAATATCATCGATCAATTGTCATCTTACTCTCAAGATGATGGGTAGACGATCACTTTGGCCGACTCTTATGGCACTGCTTGCATGCACACATACCCATCTATCTTGGTTGGTTCAGGAGAACCCTCTCTTTGAACCTGAGATCTATCAATCTTCCCCCATAATCTTGTCTCCTGGCTCGATTCGTAATAACCTCTTGTTTACACCAGAATCAGGACAACTTTCTTCCAGACGTAACTCTAACCCTGGAAGATTTTCTCAGATTCCTTCTCCTACTCATTCTTCATCATCATCACCATTAGTTTGCTAGAACTCTGACCACGAGCCTGAGTTATTTCAGCAGTTGAATATTGATATGAACTTCCTTGACCTCAACTCTTTTTCATTTCCAGATACTATGGTTGGAAAAGGACTACATATCACTTCGGACATAATTGATTAGGTTGCAATCAACAATAGTCTACTTGATTCCTTAGAGATAATGCATAATGAAATTCGAGAGAAAGGTAGATTAATGAACGACGTCAGAGCCGAGATGAATCATCTAAGAGTGCAACGAGATCATCCTACAGTTGAGAATCTAGGACCTAAGGATCAAGAGAAACCAGATGGAACAAAGAGACCACCACTAGATCTAAATCGCACAATGCAACATCTCTACAACCCTAGAGCTACTACGATTCATCAGTGGATCCGTCTCCATGTTATTCACGGGAACTTTGAATTCCGTCCTTAGAAGATCCAACTGCTGCCCAAGTTTCACGGGCTTTCTACCGAGGAGTTGCATCTGCACCTTCAAGAGTTCGAGCTTATCTGCAGTACGGTACACGATGCACATGTGAACAAGGATACGATCAAGTTGATCGCTTTTCCTTTCTCCCTTATTGATCGAGTAGACTACTAGATGAAACACTTAGGGAGATATGTTTCGACATGGGAAGAGGTATGCACCGCTTATCTGAGCAAATATTACCCCCTCGATCGAATGAATGCTGCTAGAGCCATAATCAGTAATTTTACCATGAACGAGAACGAGCAGTTCCATGAGGCATGGGATCGTTTCAGAGAGCTTATTGACCGGTGTCCCAATCATGAACTTTCTAAGCCCTATCTTGTACAGAGTTTCTTCAGCGGGCTGACACTAGAGTTACAGGGACTGATGAATGCTTCCTGCGGTAGATCATATTTTTCAATGCATGAGGACCAAGTCTGGGCCATTTTCGAGAAAATGGCAAGAATTACACAACAATGTCCCAGACTCGAGTCTTCAACCAGATAAAGTCACCTGCTTATCACCAGCATTCTAGGGTGGCACAAATTGAAGGAAATCCAACTTCCGTTGTTTCAACACCTACTGAATCCTCATCAGCTGACATGGGGATTATTTGCCAGAAGTTGGATCGAAAATGCCAGAATTTGGACAAGCTCGATAAGATGAACAAGCTTGAGAGATGTCTAAGTGATATGAATACGCAAATCATGTGTCTTCAAGAGATTCAGACTAAATCTACGAAGTCTTCGAGGTCACATGCTAACTCAAACAGCTGAGATCGAGGCATACTTCTGTGGCCACCAGTTCAACATATATACCATGTGCATTCTGAGCCGACTTACCAGTCTCCGACTTATCATCAAAGCCAACAGACACCACCATCCGATACCCAGATGGTGGTATATCAAATTGATCAACCATTGGCATCTATGTCCCTGACTTACGTTGAGATGCCTGAGCCATTGACAAAGGTCAATGGTATTTGGTATGACCAACCACAACAATTAGGAATCCACCACGATCATCCCGGTTTCTGTTGGACTACCAGAGGTACCTTCCCAAAAGCCACAACAGGCAACGATGGGGCAGGACAGAAATCAACAGCAACATTCCAGTCCTCGTCAGTTTCAGCAGACTCAATGGAGGCAGAACTCCTATCTATCTCAGTATTAGCAGCCTCCTCAAACAGTCAGCTCCGCAACAGCTTCAGTATCATCGAGGCAGCTCATCCAGGCCTCATGGTCCCTTCCATGATAACCCAGCTCTAGAGTATCTCGCTATCCTTATTACTGACCAACATGTCATGTTTAGGCGAGAAATGGATGAGCTTAAGACTCATGTTACTGATTTAGTCAAAGGGAAGTCTGCCATAATTGCTCAGATAGATCTAAATCCAAATAATTTAAAGAGGAAGTTAGAGCAGGTAGACTTGACCACGTCCACCCTTCAGTCACAAGTATTTTCAGATGACTCTCTTTATTGTGATAATGCCGATTTTATCTCTCTTAGGAGCAGTAGGATACTAGTAGGCGGAGACTTTACTAGACCCGAAGATCATATTCTGGACAATACAAGCAAGCCAGTAGAAGACATCAATGGGTTATTGAAGCCGCACCCTTTGACGATGTGGATGGTGGTGCTGAAGCCACCAAATCTGAAGAGATGCAGCCAGATATGAATGCCTAATCAACTGCTTTACTTTTATTTGTAAATAGTTATGGTGGTAGAAAATCTCATAAAAATATACAAAAGAGAAGAAATCGAAAGAGAAATAAAAATAAGATAGTTGATCAATCAGATCATTGGTCTTCTTCTTCTGATAATTCACAGAAAGCAAGTCCTTGTTTTGCAAAAATATTTCCTTCTACTTCTTTTGATCATTCGATTTTACAGATTAACTAGGAGGATGTATATATTCCTTTTCCCAAAGCACTTTGCTTAGGAAAATATAATAAAAAAGAAAACACCAAAAAGAATCAAATGCTTGATCTGACGAAAGAGATGCTTGATAAATTCACTATTCGGTTGACTCTTTCGGAAGCCTTGGCACACATCCCTCTTCTATAAAAAGGTCTCAAAGAGCAAACTACCGTTCGCAGAAAAAAGAGGTAGCGTAATCACTATTCTAAAATTCATGTGTTGACCAAGAGACTTGTCATGCCATCCAGAATCATCTCCCAGCCAAAATATCAGACAAGGGATCACGATATGTCAGATGCAAGATTTTAGATCAGACATTTGATCGTAATCTTTTAGATAGCGGATAATTGATTAATCTCCTTCCCTCTTCCTTACTCGACAAGTTCGAGTTCGGACCTCTTAGACCGAGTAGAATGGTCTTGTAGTTTGCTGACAGATCAGTCAAAAGGTCGAAGGGATTAATCGAAGATGTTATTGTCACCATTCAAGGTTTGAAATTTCCTGTAGACTTTATTGTGTTGGACATGACAGTCCTTGAATGTGTGACCGATACCACCTATCATATTAGGATGACCTTTTCTGGCCACAATGAAGGTCATGTCCGATTATGGTACAGGGAAGGTGTACTTTCGCGTCCAGGGCAAGGATATACATATAAAGACGATCCAAGATCTCAAAGAGACGTCATAAGAGTCAGAGAAAGCATCTGATGATGGAGCCAATTGTCATCAAGATTGTGACTTCGTGCAAACAGACGATGAAGCTATTTGGGCCGAACCAAGCATACATTCTTTCATCACGTCTTCAGGAGAGTCTGAATTGCAGATATTAGATGAAGACAGATTTGATAGCACAGTCTTGGAGCAGACACAATTACAAGCCAAGGTCGACGATTCTGATGATGATCATTTTGATTTTTATTCATGTTGTTCCGATTATGATCCCTCTGATATAAATATGGATTTTGATTGGCAGAGTTTTGATGAGTATGTTCCACATCTAATTTCAGAAGAGATGTTCCACATCTGATTTCAGAAGAGCCTACAAATAGACTGGAGACTAAGCCAGTGCAACTGAGTCAGCAATCAGAAAAGCAGTATCCAGATCTTTTTGAGTCAGAGCAGGCCAAGCTTATGCATATCGATCTAGTAGCCTATACTCAGGCCCTAGTCAAACCCGCTCTTCATATTCCTTCTCCCCCTGAGCTTAAACTGTTACCTCAGTCAATGAAATATCCTTGCTGGCGAATCTAAAATGTTTCCGATTATCATCTCTTCCATTCTGATCAAAGATCAGGAATCCCCTCTGATGGAGATTCTTGAGAAGAATCGCAAGACAATCGGGTGGTCACTAGCGAATCTCCATGGGATTAGTCCAGCTCTATGCTCCTACCACATCTTTCTCGAGGATGATGCCAAGCCATCTAGTGAGTTTCAGCGTAGGCTAAACCCGAATCTTCGAGAGGCAGTTATGAAAGAAATATCCAAGTGGTGGAGCATTGATTTTATCTATCCCATCTCTGACTCGAAATGGGTTAGTCCTTTACATGTGTTACCCCAGAAGACGGGTATCAGTACAGTGATCAATGAGGAAGGAGAGGAGATTGCTATCCGAGTATCGACTTCTTGGTGCATCTGTGTAGACTATAGATGTTTGAATCAGGCGAACAAGAAGGATCACATCCCACTACCGTTTATTGATAAAATTATCACGAGATTGGCAGGGAAGAGCCATTATTGCTTTCTTAATGGGTACTCGGGATATAACCTGATGGATATCGCACTTGAAGATAAGGAAAAGATGATGTTTACCTATCCGTTAGGAACATATGCCTTCCGACGAATGCCCTTTGGATTATGTAATTCTCTGGATACATTCCAGAGATGCACACTCTCGATTTTCGTAGACGTGGTAGGTAACTTCTTAGAGATCTTCATGGATGATTTTTTGATCTACAGTGACGATTTTGACTCTTTTCTTTCTAGCCTAGACTGAGTGCTTCAGAGGTACACTAAGGTAAACCTCATTCTTTCTTGATAGAAGAGTCATTTCATAATGACTCAGGGGATGGTTCTTGGTCACATCATCTCCATCAGGGGCATGGAGGACGATCCGACCAAGGTAGACATCATCAAGAAGCTCAATCCACCGTCCAACTTGAAGTAGTTACGGTCTTCTTTGGGGCATGTCAGTTTTTATGAACGGTTCATTCAGGACTTCAGTAAAATTGCCCGGACCGTTATCTGATCTTCACACGAAAGACACCGAATTTATCGTAGATGATAAGTGTCTTTCAACGTTTGAGATTCTCAAGAAATATGATTGTAGAGTCTCCTATCCTTCAGCCACCCAATTGGTCTCTCCCATTTGAGATCATGACGGACACCTCCGATTCTGCCTTTGGGGCCATGTTGGGATAGAGGAGGGATGGTCTGCCTTATGCCATACACTACGCTAGCAAGACTTTGGATTTCACGCAGTGGAATTACATTTTTACAGAGAAAGAAATGATAGCCGTAGTTTTTGTCTTAGATAAATTTACATCCCACATCTTAGGATCAAAAGTAAAGATTTTCACTGATCATACTACCATCCGATATCTAATGGACAAGAAGGATTCGATGTCGTGTCTGACTAGATGGATCCTTCTCTCTAGGAGTTCGACATCGAAATTAAGGATAAGCCTGGAGTCAAGAATGCGGTGGCAGATCACCTCTCCCGATTAGAACTTCCTAAGAATTTTGAGTTTGATGCACCCATCATGGAGACTTTTCCAGACGAGGTGATTCTTGATGTTGCCTCACTCCCGTGGTATGCTGACATTGTGAATTTTCTTGTTGCTAAGAAAGTCCCACAAGGTTGGTCCACATAGAGACTTGAGACTTTCCTCACGAAAGCCAAGTCTTACTATTGGGAGGATCCAATCCTTTATCATGAAGGAGCAGATTCAATATGGCATCGGTGTATTCCTTAGGTGGAATACCAGAGTGTCCTTACTTATTGCCATAAATTCGAAGCTGGAGGACCCCATTCAGGGAAGAGGACAACACAGAAGGTGTTGCAGTACTGTCTTTGGTGGCCTACTCTCGTTGCAGATGCCCACGCATTCATAAGGAGATGTACTAATTGTTAGAAAATGGGCACTTACAGACATAGAGATATGATGTTGATGCAGCCGATTCACTTTTCTGAGGTTTTCTACACATGGGGCAATGATTTTCTGGGCCTGTTTCCTAAGAGTCAGGGATTCGAGTTATTCTTCTAGCTATAGATTATGTAAATCGTTGGGTAGAGGCTATTCGTGTCCGAAATGCGGATGCAAACACGGTTTGCAAGTTTCTAAGGAAATATATCAGTACACGATTGGGGTCCATCGAGTTTTAATCTCATACAGGGGTAGCCATTTCATCAATGACAAGGTAAGGGCTCTTGCTAATGAGTTAGACAAAGATCATCGGGTTGCTTCTCCATATCATCCTCAGATGAATGGTCTAGCTGAGGTCTCGGATAGGGAGATCAAGATGATCTTGCAGAAGGTTGTTCGCACAGACTGAAAGGATTGGTCACAACTTTTAGACTCGGTTCTTTAGGCCTATAGAACATCCTTCAAAACTCCATTGGGCACATCTCCCTTTCGACTCGTTTATGGCAAGCCACCACTTACCTATGGAAATAAAGCATCGATCTTTTTGGGAAGTGAAAGAAGTAATATTTGGATTAGAGGATGTGGGATATCAAAGGCAGACTGAACTGGAAGCCCTGGAAGAGTTAAGAGATGAAGCCTTCAGGAGTAGCCTGCATTATAAGGAACGGATGAAAGAGTGCCATGATTCTCACATCAGCCACAAGTAGTTTGAGCCTGATTAGAAAGTATGTATATTCAATGCGAGACTGAAATTATTTTCTAGGAAACTTCAAAGCAAATGGAAATGTCCTTATATTATCAGAAAGAAGTACGACAATGGTAGCATCGACATATCTGAGTTGTCTTCTGAGTCCGCCTTTTGAGTCAATGGTTAGCATATGAAACCATTTTTCGATCATGATCCACTGACCATTGAAGTTGCCCCGATATATTTTGTGTGAGATGCGCTCTTCATTCTAACATTATGTATCTCATACCTGATTTTCACAATCTATTCTACATATGTGTGTGTGTGTGTTTTCGATTTCATTCATTCAATCTATCATTTGTCTTACACCCTTAGGTTCATCTAGAGTTTTGTTATACTTAGGATATGCTTTATCCTAAGTACAGGGGGTGTAGACACCGTTGTTGCTCATTTCGCTCTGTTCTATTACCCCTGTTGTTGCTTATACTTAGGGTGTGCTTTACCCTAAGTATGGGGGGGAGGGTAATATTGCTCATCTTCGTCTTTTGATTGTCATCGATTTGTGTATCATCTGCTCCCTCGCTTGTCCCTCACCTTTTGATCTTTGTCGCTATACTTAGGGATATTTTACCCTAAGTATAGAGGGGACAAGCTGAGCCGTTGAGTATGTACATTCTATTGACCTCGATCATCTTTGGTTTTGAGTCTGCTATCCTTAGGATCACTTGATCCTAAGTATAGAGGAGATAATAGACTTCTATTCTTTCATTCGTTGTTCTTTGAGTCATTGTAGTATAGATTCTTTTCACCGATCTATACTTAGCTCGAGTTATGTCTTCCTTTGCCGCTTCTTTGGTCATTATGAGAACACAGTTCACGGTAAGTATAGGGGGCGTCGTATATATATGTATGTATATATGTGTGTATATATATGTATGTGTGTATATATATGTATGTGTGTATATATATATATACACACAGCACACTCTATGTATTTTAGAAGCCATAACTCATACTTTATTATATTTTAATAATATAATTCTCTTAAAGTATGGGGGTATATTTTGGATTTCTAAAAGTCATAAGAAACCCGTAAATATGACTTATAAAAAACAGCTTAAAATTTTGTATATAAAAAAATATTATAAAATACTCTGATAAAATCCTCAAAATTTTGAAAATGAAATCCTTGTAAAATCTTGGTTAAAAGTCGTATAATATTGTATATAAAATTTGTATAAAATCCTTTGAAAAATGCATAAAAGACGTGTAAAATTTGTATAAATTGAATTAATTCACTAACACTTTCAAAAAGACCCTAAAAAATTGAAAAATTTTACAATCCAATAAAAATTCGCAAATTTTGTTAAAAATCACTTAAAAAGTTTTATCTGAAAAATGTACTTGATAAAAAAATTGTTGCATTTATTCGTATGTTTCATAACAAGTTTGATTCTTTAATCGAATAGATCAAAGTCTGAGAGATAGAGCTTGGTTTAGGCCTTAATCTACTTAATTCTAAAGGGACATATTAGGAACTGGAATTGAGACTCTTAACATCTACTGGACCTAATTCTTTGGATTCCATGAGACTGTGTTCGGAATTCAATTTGAAAATGCCTAAGTAGGACACTTGATGTCATCAGTTTAACTCCTCTCTATTTGAACCTATTTTGAACTCATGCACTCTGCACTTAGCTCGACTTGTGTGGGGTTGCGAAGGGCAATCCATTTAGGTGGTGCATTTTCATCCTATCTGGTGGTGATAATGTCTCAAGACGAGAGATATTGGGGTTGAAATAAAGCTTCGAATGAGGGAAGGATCTGCTGGCATAATTTTTTTTCTAAGATCCCAAAAAAAAGGACCGAATGAAAAGATTGTATAACTGTTGAGGCATAAAAGACCTAAGCAATGCAACAATCATCTCTACCAAAAATAAGCCGAATACATCAAATACCAAAAATGGCCACAATGGTCTGAGCTTCAGAAAAGCCTGCATCTCTTAGTGGAGACTTGGCTAAACTGGCCAGGCTTCACTAGAGATGTGATTACATCGATCACACTCCAGTTCTCTTCCCATTCTTCTATCTTCTTTATATTTGATTGTGGACACAGTACGACCTAACCTTAGAAGGAAATACCCTCCTCCTCGAGGATTAAGCTGTTGGATGAGGGTCCAATGGTAGTGTGTAACTGGGATGAGAGGTTTCTTCGCTTCTTTAAGCAGGAAAAGCCAAAAACTTTCACACACCATACAAATTGCTTTCAAACCTGAAAAGTTGACGTGATGGATAGGTGGATCTGAGCTGGCTGTTGGGGTAAATGTGGATAAGGATTTGTGAAACTTGAGGGCTGTCCAGGCTTAAATCCTAATTCTAATAGAGTCCAGACAAACTATTAATCCAAAGGTCTGAAGCTAAGCTCTAGACTTTGGGTGAAGTGAGATTCGGTTTAAAGAAACAAGCATGTTCTAAGCTCTTTTATTTTCCTTTTTTTTACTTTCACTTATAGAATAAGTGTTTTCCAAGAGACTAGCAAAGGTAAAGTATAAGAGAATGATGAATCCATGAATCATCGTGTTTATTCTTTCTTTTGGACTAAAATCTTTGTAAAATACATGTAAATAATAACTTATTCCAGCTAATTAATATTCTAACCATAAATATTAATATTTAATATTTAACACTTATTTTATTCAAAATAAAAGAATAAAGAGAAAAAGAAAAATAAAAGAAAAAAGGCTGGAGATATGTAATATATACGGGCCAATCTTAACCCCGAGACTAGATCACTATTGATCGGGTCAACAAAATAAATAAATAGCTAGAGATAAGGATCATAACCCATAAAATATCTAGAAAATCCTGACCAAAACTATAATTTACCCATTTACACAATGTAAATATTTCACCTATTTTATTTATCAATAAAACAACCTCAAATCAAAACACTTCTTTTGTAAATGTTCACAAAAATATATATTATTTTATAAAAATATCAAAAAAATATTTCGTTACAAAAATAATTAACCGTAATGGACTGTAAAAGCCGTATAAGCTGACTTCCAAGGTTCATAACTATTTATAGAAAACTACAAATACCAAACTCCCTTTAAAAATCTGTTTTATACTTAATACTATTTATTAAAAATATTACAATAAAACTAGTGAGTTTTGGCATTTGGACCCCGATTGTCTATATATACTATATGTAGAAACTTCTCGGGTTTTTAGTTAATTAACCGTAAATCCGATTAACTTAATTTCTTTTCTTAAAATCTTCTAAAATTGTATAGAAAAATATAAAATATCACTAAGTTAAAATACCAATAAAACCTGAAACCTCGAAGCCGCTGCCTAAATTTCTTGGACCTCATAACTCGTCCATATGAACTCCAATTGGCCAAATTTAGTCTTAAAATTTGTAATATTTAATTATCTACAAAATGACATCGATTTCGCTAAAATCGGATTTAATATGAAAAAACACGATTTTCGGATCCATATTGATATATTGTACTATATGCCGCAACTTATATTGTTATATTAATACTTTATTCTCAAATTAAAATAAACATTTATTTATTTATTTATTATTATTATTGATTTAATTATTTAATTTGATTATTTATTTATATATTTAATTAAAAAATATTCATTAATTAAATTTTGAATTAAGTACGTAACTATGTATATTTATTTATACATTACTTTACATGTTTAATGATACATTTCATTACCCATTAATTAATTTATTTATATTTAATAAGCTAATTTAGTATTTTTTATTTATTCCACTTTCTCTCTCTCTTTCCTCTCCTTTTCTCTCTCTCTCTTTCTCTTACTTTCCTAATCTGTTCCATCTTCTTCCCTTCACCCGCCTCCTCTGTCCTCCTGCCGCCCTTCTTCTCCTTCGTTGAGGCAACTGCTCCAGCTACCTCAACGGTCATCGTTCCTTCAAAATCCATTTTATACTTATTAATATTTATTAAAAATATTAAAAAGAATATTACAATAAAAACGATGAGTTTTGGCGTTTGGGCCTTGTTGTCTATGTGTACTATATGTAGAAACTTCCCGGGTTTTTAATTAATTAACTGTAAACCCAATTAAATTAATTTCTTTTCCTAAAATCTTCTTAAATTGTATAGAAAAATATAAAAAATACCACTAAGTTAAAATACCAATAAAATCCGAAGCCTCGAAGCCGCTACCTAAATTTTCCAGACCTCATAACTCGGCCGTATGAACTCTGAATTGGGAAAATTCAGTGTTAAAATCCATAATATTTAATTATCTATAAAATGACAATTTGCTAAAATTGTAGTTAATATGAAAAATACAGTTTTCGGGTTTGTATTAGTATATTGTACTATGTACTGTAACTTATATTGTTATATTAATACTTTATTCTTAAATTAAAATAAACATTCATTCATTAATTAATTTATTCATTTATTAATCTATTTATTATTATTAATTAATTAATTAATTATATATTTAATTAAAAAATTATTCATTAATTATATTTTGAATTAAGTATGTAACTATGTATATTTATTTATACATTATTTTATATGTGTAATGATACATTTCATTACCTATTAATTGATTAATTTATATTTAATAAGCTAATTTAGCATTTTTTATTTATTCCACTTTCTCTCTCTTTCCTCTCCTTTTTCTCTCTCTTACTTTCCTAATCCGTTCATCTTCTTCCCTTCACTTGTCGCCTCCGTCCTCCTGCCACCCTTCTTCTTCTCCATTGAAGCAACTGGAGGGAAAATTCACGTGGGGGGCAATTTGATAAAGATATTAACTGTATACGGTCGAAATTTTTTTATTAAGTATCATAGGTAAGCCGCCTCTTGAAGAGGTGGCTTTGGTTAAGTAAGAGCCGCCTCTTGAAGAGGCGGCTTTAGACAAAGGTTGCCTCTTCAAGAGGTGGCTTTGTCGGGGCATAAACCCCAGCGGGCGGCCAGTGCCCGACCACGTGCACAGAAGACCACCCTCTGCCCAAGCTCTCCTGCGACTGCAAGGGCGCTTGACCTCCCCCTCCCACCGCCCTCGGCTCTCCAGTCATCTTGCCAACGTCCGTTGGCCTCGTTTCCGCTATTCCTCTCCTTCTCTACCTCAAGGAAGGTATGATTTGTCATTGGTGTAGGGTTTTAGGTACATGATTGTCCAAAGGAACGTTGGACACAATTGCATTTATTGGTGGCTACAGATTTGGTTACACAACCACAAATTTTTCTGAGAGCTACAACGCCGTTCTTAAGGATGCAAGAAGTCTGCCAGTTGCAGCATTGGTGTTAAAGATGTACTACAACTGCATTAGCTACTTCTATGATCATCAGGACGAGGCGCGTAGTTGTATTTTACGGGGTGAGAAATATACCAAATAAGCGCATGACATTTTGAAGCGTTGGATCGATAGAAATAATGGCCACCGTTGTTTTCGCATACAAGGAGCACCCTTGCACATGTATGAGGTCGTCACAGGACAACGCATGCCACAATTCGGTCTAAAAGGTGGAAAGAAACAAACTGTATTGGTTAGCGATGCATCGTGTACATTTCAGAAATGGCAAACTCACAGAATCCCTTGTTCTCATGCATGTGCTGTTCTATCTCACTTGAACACAGATGTAGAAGAATATGTTGGCCCATGGTATACTTGGCAAGCTCAGTCGCACGTTTATGAAGGGTTGTTCTACCCCATTGGTGACAGAGACAAGTGGTCCAGTTTCGACCATCCATTAGTTATTCCAGATGATAGCAGGATAAGGAAAAGGGGGCGAACAAAGAGTAAGATGATTCACAATGAGATGAACATGAGGGAGAATACCGTGCAATCTCAATGTGGCACTTGTGGTGTTGAAGGTCATAATAGGTGGAACACCACGCATGGTAGAACGCAAAATACATGTGGTCTCTGTGGGGGATTGGGTCATAATAGGAGAAGATGTCCCAACATAGATAGTATGTGAATGATTTCGTTCAATTTATTTTTAAATTATTTAAATCTAATGTCATTATTTATTTATTTCTAATGTTGTTTATGAACAGATGGAGCCGGGCCCAGTTGACCGTTCTCTTTTACACCAGCAGAGGGAGCACCGTTCTACTGTTGTTTGGGTAGGGGATGTAAGTACAGTTTCTATAAGTTTTCACAAAATATTTCCTTGAATAATTTTCATAATCTATATGTTTACTTTTCAGGTGAAGA
Source organism: Ottelia alismoides (assembly GCA_037367405.1). Lineage (NCBI taxonomy): Eukaryota > Viridiplantae > Streptophyta > Magnoliopsida > Alismatales > Hydrocharitaceae > Ottelia > Ottelia alismoides. The sequence goes on from JAZKJV010009965.1 coordinate 548,840, forward strand.
GATGCCTACGGTGCCGACGACGGGAGAGCACACTGAGGCATGTCCCCTTGGACGAGCGCATAGTTCAGCACATTTGTTTGGCGGGTTTTTTGGGCATATTGCAGATGGAGTTCATATCCTTGGACTGGCACCTGATTACAGCTCTGCTTGAGAGATGGCGTCCCGAGACGCATACTTTTCACATGCGTCACGAAGAGATGACAGTTACATTGCAGGATGTCGCATACATATTTGGATTGCAGATAGATGGTCAGACAGTGATTGGTCCTACTACTTCTCCCAGTTGGGCAGGCTTGTGCGAGCGAATGCTTGGGGTCCGACCAGAAAGAACGGCCCAACATTGATACCGCTCGAGTCCGTATGACTTGGATACTACCATTCTGCGATACACACGGGCGTACATTCTACAACTTTTTGGTGGTATGATCTTTCCGGACAAGTCTGGAAACGAGGTCTCCCTGATCTACCTACCATTTTTGGAGGACTTAGAGAGTTGTGGGAGATACAGTTGGGGCTCAGCTTGTTTGGCGTACTTGTACAGGCAGTTATGTGTTGCATCGAAGGATGAGGCAGTAGAGATTGGTGGTCCTTTGATACTGTTACAGTTGTGGGCTTGGGAGCGATTCCCCCATATCGCTCCGGTAGTTCAACACCGACCTCTTTGGTAAGGGAAGCCCTTGGGGGAAAGGTGGCATGCAGAGTTCGATATCTCAGCGGAATCTACACATGTGGTTCGGCCATATAGGGATGCACTTGACCTACAGCTAGATGAGCAGGTATTCAGTTAACACGTTATTACGATTTATTTTCAATTATACCGGTTTTTTAATATTTCTAATTTAACGCAGATGGTATGAAGGCCATATACACATGAGGTGTTGTCCCTGTTACCATTGTATTGCCGTGGCAATGAGTGGTTACATGTGGCTCGTGTCCCCCTGATTCATTTCTGTATTGTGGAGCTACCACACCGGACAGAGTCCTTCGACAGTTTGGGGGCATTCAGGTGGTTCCAATGGCTTGTGACACGTCATCTCAGTTACATGCAATCGATCTCCGAGGGAAGAGCAACGTCGATTGGACGGAATTCCATGCAGTTTATATTAGACTATGGAACATCCGTAGGGACTACGTGGTGTCAATGACTCCCATTTCATTGGGAGGTCCAGATACGACCGCCGAGTACTTGCCATGGTATCGTCGAATTACAAGACGTTTCATTGGACGACATGGATGCACACTCGATTACGCGGTAAGATAGCATTTACTTAAATTACATATTGTAGTATGATTTAACATGTTCTGACAACAATTGCTCAAATTGCAGGTGTCTCAATTCGAGGAGATTGTTTGACTTTACGATGATGGTGCTCCACGTATTAGAGAACTTGCTGCTGAAGCAAGTTTTAAGATACGTGAGTCTATACAGCGACAGTTCCGAGATGGTCCTACCGACGAGCATTCACAGGAAGACGCCGATGCAGAAGCTACATCTCATCCCCGTTCACGTGTTCGAGGATGTGGACGGGACGTGATCAACGACAAAGGGGAGAGAGACCTTCTGTCGAGGGAGATGTCTCAGTGGATACACAACAACCTCCTCAGTATGGCATAGAATTTGAGACCCCAATTCCTGAGTGTGGGACATCCAGAGAGCCTACAACGCCGCCTGCACCACGGAGGGATCGAGTGGAGCACAATACAAGACCTTCACATCATTCACCCATCTCATTGTCCTTCTTTGGAGTTGAAGGAACCGAGATGATGAACATCGATGACATAGATCGCAATAGCCAACTGCATGGATTTGACCCTAGACCACCGGAGACCACCATGGCAAATGAAAGACCGGTCAAATTACAATACAAAAGGAGGAGAGAGGTAGACCATAGAACGATATGTTGGCAATTTTTTGTAATGTAAACCAAGCATGTAATTTATAGTGTTTGCAATTATTGTCTTGTCGCTGCGTTATGCACCTTGTATATGAACAATTTACTTTCTAATCTATGAATCTTGTCTTTTAAAGTTGTTCTAATATCATATTTTGTATTACATACTGTGCCAACGTATGATTTTTTTAAAAAAGGGGGAAGCAGCAGCTCTGCTGCTAGCAGAGCTGCTGCTTCCCTTTTTTTTATGTTCTGGCTAAAAACCGCCTCTTCAAGAGGCGTCTTTCATTGAGAGCCGCCTCTTGAAGAGACGACCTTTGTTTAAAACCGCCTCTTCAAGAGGCGGCTCTTACCTAACCAAAGCCGCATCTTAAGAGACGGCTTACCTACGGTATTTAATAAAAAAAATTTTTCGACCATATAAAATTAATATCTTTATCAAATTGCCTCCCACGCGAATTTTCCTCGAATTTTCCTCGAAGCAACTGCTCCAACAACATCAACGAGCACTGTTCCTTCAACTGCCTCACCACCTATTCTACTCCGTCGGTGACGAGCAAGGACGGATAGAGAGGGGGGCAAGGAGGGGCAAGTGCCCCCCTAAGTTTTAGGAAGAAAGTATCGCACTTGTTTAATTCTATGACAAGTTGGATTCTAAAAATAGAATCCAACTTTGAGAAAGAATCGTAACTCTCTCTCTCTCTCTTCTATATTTCTCTTGTTTATCCCTTCTCTCCCATTAATTTTGCTCTTTTAGCATTTGGATAACTAAAAAACTATTTGGCAACATTGCTTTTAAGGTCTTGAAAATGTATATTTTTTTATTAGCTAATATTACGCCTAACATCAAACTTTTGACTTGTTTAAAAAATAATTATATATTAGCTTTATATCTTAATATATTTTTAATTAACAATTAAATAATAATCTTGATTCTATTATTTGGTCAAATTATTTGACCAAAAATATTAGAACTTTTTTGAATTTCTCAAGAAAATATGAGAAAAGTGAGATAATACTAATTAATAGTAAATAATATTTGTTTTCTTTCTAAAAAAGATAAAAATGATTGAATAAAAAAGAGTAGGAAAGAAATAGTTCTAAATAGCTTATTCAACAATTTGAATCAAATGGATTTTATTATCTCTATTATGTAGTTTTCAATAGAAAGAAGAAAGATAAAGAAAACTCTATCGCAGAGCCCTATGTATAAAAAATATATAACATGAATAGTTCAATGCTGAAAGTAATTTTTACTATGATAAAATTCAATCTAAATGGATTTCAATTATAAGCTATTGTTTGCAAATCTTAGAGATATACAGAGATAAAATTTATAGAAATTATAGTAATTACAAATCTTGATTATATTATTTTTTGATTATATTTAGAAACTTTTTAAAAAGATTTTTTATTAGTATTGTTGCTCATTGAGAAAGTTTTATCAAAGTTGTACACATAATTTGCATTTTGTTAAGTTTTATTGAAATATATGATTGTACTTGTCAAAGTATATAACAGTATAAGAACAAAGTATGCAATACATAAATGTGAAATGGTGATTGCATAATTTGATTATTATTGTCGCATGAGATATAAATTTTTTTATTGTAATTGTTACTTGGAAGTTAAGGAACCAATAATTCTACTTTCTTGCATTTAAAGAATGGAAAGATATTTTTAAACCAGCATGAGGTAATTTGATGAAGAGTTATAACATGTTTTTTATTGTACTTTTTTCATATGTTAGATATTTCTATCACATTAATAGATATATGATTATTTTTAATTTGTGCCCCCTCTGATATAATTTTCTTGCTCCGTCCCTGGTGACGAGATCCGACGTCGTGACCTCCAAGCAAACTCCTATAGCCGTCAACCCCCTTCGTTGGCCCTATCCGTCATTTGATTCATCTCCACCTCTAAGTTCCGGTGAGAGGAAGGTGTCAGCTTTCCAGCGCGTCGTCGAGCGAAGGAGCGCGAGGTTAGGCAATATCAAGTCATCGGCGTCGCGGCTACCCCCATCCGCCGCTGCGATTCCAGCCTCCACGTTTATCGTCGTCGTGTTGAGGCTAAGATCTCGGAGGAGTTCAACCTCTGATTCCCCAAACGACAACCATCATCAACCTCCTTCATTCCTCCAGATTATATCGTCAATCTATCCTCGTCTTCCTCTTCCGCCTTATCTCTCTAATCTAATCTCCTACTTCCCTCTCTTCTATTCTCAATCCACTCCCTATTCTCTTTAATTTGATATCAAATTCACCACCGAGCCGATTCATCCATCTCGATATCACCTCCTATTCTCTACACTTCCGTTCATATCTAATCCTCTCGGATTCGTTGGAATACGAGCTTCGATCCATTTCCCGCTTTTGCGTTGGATAGCCCATCATTCATCTCTCATATTTGTATGTGGAGAGACTCGTCCCTCGAGACATTTGATCAGTGCAGGAATGAAACACCAGCATCGAGTATCAACAACACCTTCAGAGCTCCTTCTCCTTGAGCACATATAGAGATCCAATGTCTGGTCGAGAGTTTCGCCGCTGCTCGAGCATCACCATCTGGAGATTTGTCTTCTCCTCTAGGATTTACAGAGGAAGTCGTGTAACTTCTGCCTAACAGAGCACCTCAACCACCATCGCTTTAGGAGTTGTCCGTCACTACCAAATTGACCATCGAAACAAAAGTGCCGAAACTCCCGTCACATTTGAACATCTCAATCAGAACCGCCTGAATGACATCTACCTTCTCCGATCGAAGGATCTCCACTTGCATCGTCTAGATTCGCTCGAGGATTAGTAAAAAGACATAATTTTGCTGAAATTAGATCGCACCGCTTCGAAGAAATTTGGGCTTCTTAATAATAACCTTTCGATCCATCACGAATCAACGCTCCAGGAATCTACACGTGTCATCGCAATCGCGGACCCACCGCCCCACCGTTTAAGTAGTGAGCAGTGCACGTGAGTCGCGCGTACACCCATTTTTTTGGGGTATATTGCTGTTACCCCCTCAATCATTTTAAACATTACGAGCAAATCCCACACTGAGCTAGCTCGTGCACTACACGTGTATCTGGGAATTTTACGTGAAACGACCCATGAGATTCTTAGATCCGCGGATAGATCCAGGAGGTTGTTGCCTCACGCGTCTAGCACGCGTACCCTTGCGGAATTTGCAAAAATCTCCTCCAGACTTTATTAATTTGTGAAGAGGTCCTTAGCTGGGAGAGTCACGTGCATGTATACGTGTTACTGGGATATTTGCGCTTAAAGATTCACCAACTTTTGCATATTAGACACATACCATAAATTTTCCTTGTAATTACACCTATACCCCTATAATTATACATAACCACTATTATACAAACTCTACACTTAATAAAAATACAAAACATAAAAATACAATAAATATATAATAATAACCAGTATTATACTACATACCATATTGAATAATATTTTGAAAATAAAAATACTTTTTAACATTAAATAAATCATTCAAACATTAAAAAATCTAACAAACTCTAAAATTCATAAAAAATATAAAAACACCTTTAAAAATACAACAAAAATTATATACAATATATTTTGTTATATTTTACACAGTAAACTAAAATAAAATAAAAATAAAATATTAAAATCAGTAAAAAATTCAAAACACCTTACGGTTTTCCATAAACAATAAGTTTTCTCCACATTAAAACCCAAAATCTATAAAACTTAAAAACCCATTAAAATTCATAAAAAAGGAAAATAAAAATTGAAATATAAAAATAATTAAATTTTCTAAAATAATTAAATTTCATAAAATACCTTTAAAATCACAAAAATAATATAAAATTCATTAAAATTCAAATAAAAAATCTGAAAATTTCAAAAATAAAATAGAAATCAGGAAGCCCAAAACCTAAGCTTTTCAATCGATTTTCGTTAGTTCAAATAGTCTACCTCCCTAAGTTCAATACTCCCATGCTTAACCGCTATACACTTAAGTTTAGGAGTATAAATAAAATAAGAAGATTAACTAAACCTTAATCTTTTATGCTAAACCTCACCTGATCGATACAATAACCGTGATTCATTCTCTCCTATGCAGGAATGAAGAACTAAAGATCAAGTGATTTTTCAGTTTCTAAATTTTTGAATTCCTTGGGAGGCGTACTACTTTCCATACGTCATCCCTCTACCTTCCAATACGGGAAGTGTAATAGCCTCGAAAGATATGCCATTAATGGGCCGTCATTTCCGTGCTTTCTGATTCAACCCGATCTCCTCACTACCAGCACCTTGCCTTACCATCTTGTTAGCTGACAGTGCCACAGTCTTTCCTTTAACTATCTCCAACCAAGATTTGTACAACCCAGAAGCTGTGTAATCCAATTGTCCGGGTGAGAGGTAGAATCCCACAGGTGCCGATTCGATCTCCAAAGCTACGTCATTAACGTGCACTTTCCTCCAGCTCAACACCAAAGGGTTGAACTCCCCAACACGGACAATTAGTTCCATCTCTCCAGTCGGCGAGCAGCCATCCCACACCAGTCCATCCACCTGCGTGACATCAGATAGGATTTTACTACCATCTCTTCTCTTCTCCCTAGGACAGGTACTCCGTGCACCCGAATACTGTTGAGTAGGTGAAAATTGAGCTGCTCATTGAAGTTACCTGGAGGACTCCTCCAAAGGAAGGATTTGTTGTTTTGGCTCAAGTGCAACAAGGTCTTGGCCTCATTTTCCTTCAAGCCCCACACCATCACGCGCTATGGGCTTATCAATGCCACATCTCCACCGACCCTCCCTACCATAACTGAACCCACATCCGAGGTGCCAAGGAACAAAGTATGCGAACTTCCTCCTTCACCAATTATTATCATTTCTTCTTCCCCTACCGACTCCACCGCTTGAGCACGAACCACGTCGGAGCCCCAACTACACACTCTCGCCCATTGAGCATAGCCCTTGCACTGAAGCATCATATCGGTTCTTGGCAAGCACTTACCCAGTGTTTCAACTAGCAGCATGGAAAACATCCTATGCTAAAAGGATTTTTTTGTCGGTCGAGAACTCGAGATGGAGACCATGGAATTGTTCCTCTATGTCGGTGTGCTACGGAATGCCCTTGTCAATCCCTGCCTTGAATGGACAATAGTCCATGGCACAACAACTTGTAATGATATTCTTGAATGTTTGCAATTTGGTTCCTTTTAAAGACTTCCTAGATTGCTAGCATATGTAAAACATGCATATATGCAATTTGATTTCTTCAAAGACATCTGAAATTGCCACAACATTTAAAGTATATCTTCTCATTGTTGCAACATGTATATATGAAATATAGCCATTGCCTCAGATAAACTATAAACACATAAAATTACAGAAAGATGATAAAATACATGTAGGAATACAAACTTTTAATTTTTAAAAATATGAATGTTTATCACTGTACCATTCAAAATCATATGTTTCAGGGCAATTTGACGTCCTTTTCTTTTATCATTTCCACTTGATCTTCATCTTCATGTATCCTCCGTTTTTTTATAATTTTTTCTAGATTATCTAGTGAAGCTGGAGAAGAAAATTTTGTATTAACAATTCTTATTTTAGTGTATTATTCATACTTTCCAAAAAAAAACAGTAGTTAGAATGACATTGTATTATATATTGCTAACCTCTTTTGTTACCTTCTTAAATTCTCCATTTGATTTGTATATGCCTTCGAGTTCACTTCCAAATTTGACATCCTGTCAAATCCAACAGATTTTTTCAATAAAGTGATAATGTTAGATATAAATTAAAGGAATGACACAAAAAAAACGATGATGTATAAATATTAAAAAATACAGTGACTTGATGTGGAATTAGGTATGAATCTAGCCATTTTTACATGTAGTTTCTACCTATTGTCAATTAATCATGGAAGATAATTAATGTTTTAACTAAAAAAACAAAAGACTTCATTTTATATGGTATGTATATTTACATACATTGAAAAAAAAACTATTTACGAGTAAAGTTCACGTTTCAAAAAATATAAACAGACTTACAACGGAGCAAAAAAATCTACATTTGTTATCCAAGCACCACCACATGACATACAATTAGTGCAATGATAGTATGTCAAAAGAAGTAATTGCAAAATAAATATTTAAGGAAAAAATATTAAGAGCTATCATATGTGTTTACGTTTTTCGCAGTAGTTTTGTTTTTCTTTCTTCTCATGTAACGATTTGAGTTTCAACATCTCCTTTTCTTTTAAGTGGTTCTCCAGATCTTGCAAAAAAAACTGGAACTTAAGATTATTTTTTCGTCTATATCACTTGATTCCAAGTGTTATGAAATAAATGCTAATATCTCCCTCCAGTATATTATTTACATCTTCAAATAAAAATATAAGTAAGAAAAAGATTTTGTATAATAAATTATATTTTACTAATCCCTCTTGTGTAGGGTATGCCATCTTTATTTGTTTTGTATATGTACTTAATTCTAATCCTAAAGTTGTTCTCTCGCAAATGTTACCAGTATTTTTAGGTCAATAAATGTCAGATATAATCTAACTTAATAATATTTATAAAAGCTGATTATGTTAAATTAATTCATGTACCACGTGAATCTTTCTCGGATGATGCAGAATCAGGATTGATTTCAACCACTTTTGCTTGTGTTTTTCTCCTATTATCACAAAATCCTAAAGTTATTATGAAGTTAAAGGTTTGACCAATTAATCAATGAAATATAATAGGAAGACTCAGTCTATCATGTTTTGAATGAGAGGTTAGATTGATGCAAGAAACTCTGATAAGGTCTACAACCAAATTTCCCAACATCATAAAAGATGTGTGGCTCACTTCATCTTGGACAACGATGTTCAACTTATAACTGATGTATGCAAATTCATCAATTCATATAACTATAATGATGTTGTATGGCATTTCAATCATTCAAAGTTAGGAAGTCTACCATGGCAATGAAATTCTTCAACAGTGCAACAACAATCACACCGGAATTTATTTTGAAATTGTTTTAAAGCGACTTTACTTACATGAATGATACCACCATCCATCCGAAGAATCAAATCCACTATCCATGCTCTACAGGTGAATCTCTTATTCTAGGAAATAAAATCATAGCAATTTAACGTGTAAGAATTATGAAAATCTAATACAATCAATTGAGATAAATAAAGAGAAATTATACCTTAGGTACATTGTTAATGTAGCTTTACTGAACACAAAATGTAATATAAAAAATTACCTGGTGCAAAGTTTGGTCAAGATTTTCCTATTGTTAGATGCTTTTTTTGTTATCTGATAATTCCTCTAATGGACTTAAAGTCGTAAGAATTATGTACCTTTCTTAAAATGCTCTAACTTCAGTAGTGTCTATATCCATGTAGAATTTTGTCTCCAACTAGGAGCAAAGACATGTTTGACCTACATTATATAAATATAGATAACATGTAAGAATTATTCAAGGTGAAAGGTAATATTTAGATAGACAAAAATTGGATAAACAAGTACCCAAAAATATTCTAATGGTCATTTCATCAAAAACCACAATCACATGTTTTGATTTGCCTAGTATTACATTTTAAGAAATGTATCCACAATGTAACAAAAAGTTTCTTTTCACTGAAATTTTAAAATAGAACAATTTTATTTAAAAAAAATACGACATCAAATAGCTGAAATTATTGTATATATAATTATCAAGAAGTATATCAAGCATCGAACCTTAAATCTTGTATTTCTAAATTCTTTTTCTTTATTAAAGTATCTTTGACATAAATGTTTCCAAGACGACTAAGAGAGACAATGTGGCTCATGACATCTAGCAAAATCAATAAATTAGCAAACATTTCAGTATGAAAAAAACTTAAGATTTCTATAAGTTCTAGTACCTGCCAACGAAATCCACAAAATAGAATTTAAAATGTGTAAGTGATTCAATATTCTATGGGACGTGTGTGATAGATTTCATATTTATAAACCTGATCATTAAATTGCGGGTTTGCCTGTTGGGGCAAACTATGAAATATGGGAAAACATAGATTTCTCCTTCTTTTAATTTGTTCTTGAGGTGAATACCATCCTATTTTCTTATTGTACCTCGCAACGCGTCATCCTAGTGAAAAACCACCCAACCTCCTATTCTACAATAAGAATAGTGTAAGTATCGGTCAGGGTGAATTTTAGCAGAAAAATTTATTTGTGTTTTATTTATACTCCTAAACTAATGTGTATGGTGTTTATTATGGGAGTGTTGAACTTAGGGAGGCAAACTATTTAGAAACTAAGGGAAAATAGTAGAAAACTAAGATTTATTAGGTTTCTTAATTTTTATTTATGTTTAGGCAATTTTCTAGATTTTTATTTGATTTTTATGAGTTTTATATTGTTTTTTTAATTTTATTATACCTATGTAAAAACTACGTATAGATTTTGTAATTTTATATTTTGGCTTTAATTTTGTAGTTTTTACGTGTTTTATTTTTTTATGATTTTTACTTAATTTTTGAAAAGGTTTTATTAATTTTATTTTGTTTTAATGTTGAAAACTATATTTTTATTGAAAATAGATTTTTATTTTTGATTTTGAAAATAACAAACAGAATGAAGTATTTTTATTATGTTTTTATTAGAAAGTACGTAAAATTATCTTCAAAAGGATATGATGCACGTATTTTTGTGCTTTTTTTATTTATTAGTCGACGAATGAGGTCAGGAGGGAAGGCTACCATGTAGTTAAGTCAGGTCAGGGGAGAATGAGAGGGAAGGACCAGGTTAGAGCGGGATCCGTCCTCTGCCGTCGAAGGGTGAAAGCTGCCGGGGAGGAGGTTCCTTCTTCTAGAATATCAAATCTCTTTTCATAGGCTCGTCTGCTTTGCTGGTTTGCATTGTACACAGCTCTTGGGAGTCGATGCATCCTTTCCCCGATCATCTAATCTCAGTGAGGAGATGTCCAGTGAATGGACAAGGGGTATCGGTCTTTCAAAGCAAAGAAAGCTTGAGCACTAGTATTAGACTGGTGGGAACTGGCTGGCCCTTCTCATCTAAGGTGCCTGAGAAATTGGCTTAGATAGGTGAAAATCCTTTTTGAATGAACAATGCATGTCGTTGACGATGGAAGTCTCTGGCCTTTACTGTAAGATCGCCCTTTTGTACTTCCATGTCTTCTTCTTCACTGAAGGAAGAATTATGATTTTTCAAAGTTTTATGTATTTTAAACTTTTTATGGATTTTAATATTTAATTTTTATTTTTTGGGTTAATTATGTAAAATATAGTGAAATATGCTAAAAGTATTTTTTATTAGATTTTTAATGGTATTTTTTTATTTTTTATGATTTTGAAGTTTGTTATATTTTTATGGGATTTTAAATGATTTACTAAAAATGGAAAATATTTTTATTTTTTAAAACTAAACTTATATAGTATAGAGTATATTATAGTTTGTTATATGTATTTTTCTTATATTTTTACATTTTGGATTTTATTTATTATGTATAGAATATGTATAGTATTTATATACATCTATAAGGGAATAGTTGTAATAAAGTGGGAATTCTGGGGCACAAGAAAAAATGCATAAGTTGGAGGGTGTTTCATGCAAAAGTACAAAGGATCACATGGTTTATGCGTGAGGGCTTTGGCTACTTGGACATGTATGCAATTTGCAATAGCACGGGGTATCTTCTGCAATTTGCACCTGCTCATGTGTAGATCATGTTCTTTCTCATCTAGGACATGTTTGCAATATCGAAAAATTTTGAGGACATCCCTGTAAATAGCCTAATAATATTTTCCGCGCATAGATCGCATGCCTATCACTAAGCGGTGAGTCGGTGGGACGCTCCTGGTTGCGATACGTGGCTGAAGCAAGACCCTCAGATCGGATCCGATCCAAGGGTTGCTCTATAATCTGGCGACGTCCGTGCTCTTCCCTAATGTCGAAGATGCGATGCCAACGCTCGACCGTTCTGATTGGAGGAGCTCTCGATGATAAAGTGAATCAATGGTGATGAGAGGTGGAATTCATGTGGTTCCACTTCAAGTGAGGAAATATTCAAATTCGTGTAGTTCTACATGCACGACGGTGAGTCATGTCCTGCGATCGTGTTTCATGGATGAAGGTAGTGGTGGAGCTTCGAATCACTAAACACAACTCAAGACCTCGGAGGAGTTACAATCGCCTGCAATCTACAACTAACCTTGAAATAGAGAAGACGAAGGTTGCAATCGCCTGCGGAGGAGTTACAATGAAGGGCTCCTGGTTGCAGCCTCGACTCTCGGTGGCAGAGGAGGCTTGGTCATGCGGCGGAGCTTGAATCCACTCACCGGCAACAACGATCTCACCCTCTCTCTGTGACGAACCCGATCGTCCGAGAATGTTGCGGAAGCGAGAAACTCGGCGGACATCTCGGGAACGTTACTCATAGCATCAATCATAACATAAAAGAGTAGTAAAGAATCAACTAAAAAAATTTTTTCCATAACATAATAAGGTCACATTTCCAAGAGTTCCTTAATTAAATAAATTAGATGAAATCGTATCCACGATTTCCTTATTCCAGAGGGCATAAAAGACGTCCTTCCAAAGTAAACTCGCAGTAGTTCCATACCAATCCTACTTCTTGAAGACTGTGTCGGCTCCCTTAAACCGCTAATGGTCTAATCCTCACGTTCCCCTGAAAAAAATTAGTAATACATGTTATGAGCATAACGCTCAGTATGTGCCGACTTAAGGTCAAGCCGGCTAGCGTAGAGAACAAGTCACGAAAGCCATTATCAACTTATTTAATGCAATAACCAAAATTCTTTCATAACCATGAATAACATAACATATTTGCACATATACCCGTAAATTTTATCATATTTGCATGTATGTCCATAATGTTCACCTAAATTGCACATATGCACTTTTCAATAACATAATTACACATGTACCCTTAAAATTACCATAAATGACAAATATGCACATACCATTGACATAAATTTCATGTATGTCTGTAACATTACCGTAATTTTCATGTGTGCACTTAACTTTAAAAGAACTTACACATAAGTCCATAACAGTAACATAATTGCATATATGTACATAACTTTAACATATATTGCACATATGCCCATAACATTTTTCATGTTTAGAGTGGTCTTGATTGTTACTTCTTAGGCGGCTTTTATGGCTTTGATGGCTTACCGCCGGCACAAGCGGTTCATAACAATACATAACATGACATTATAGCTACAACTGTAGAGGACTTATCTTTTGCCTCACGCCCCCGGAAGGCGTTGGCCCTTTAGGCCTTACGACCCCTTAGTTCGAGTCGGTGCCAAAATCTTAACATCTTTTTATAGCCTTTCAAAAAGCATAATCAGTATAACTATTTCGTGAGAACCATGAACAGTGAAACTTTATCCTTAACCATGAGTGTTATGGAACTTCATATAACAAGCTATAGGATAGTTACTTGTATTATTAAGTAGGTTGTACTTCATGTATATTCCACCAGGTAACGTGAGATCTGTCACCATGTTATAATTCTTTCAACGCATTTCTCAATGAAGTCTTTTATACTTTTTATACATGTAACAATGGGACATATATGAACACGGTAATTTCATCTCGAGGTGTATTAATGTAAGGTGCAATCTGGATTTATCAAGCATATTCCAAAATCATCATGTAGGATAATCGTTAACCTCACAATGATAACGATGTAACCATGCGACAATTAAAAAAAACCCTTATTAAATTTTACACATTGTTTGTACATCGTCAAAAATCCTCAATTATCCCAGTGTTTGAAATGCCTACTACATGAAAACATTATAACAAATAATTTATAATAATAATTGGGCTTCTTAGATAACACACATAAGTATATGGTGACGCTAATGTTTTTCAACTCATCTTTAATGAAGAATTGGAAATTAGTCAATTTCAAATGCTTCACAGGAATCTAATATGTGGATATATATGTCTTTCTGAGGTACTCGAGTATTTTTTTTGAATTATAAACATCCGATACATATTTTCAATTAAAATGACATGAATCAAAATATCAAGGCTAGAGAAAGATGACAGAGCGACTCTCCTTTTTGCATAAACACAATTGTTCTGACTTGACTAAGTAATGATATATACATAATATCCATCCAAAACCACTTATAGCATACTATTAAAAATCTATATACACTATCAAGATTAAGAAAATTAATTACCTGCAAAGTGAAACTAACGTGCATGCGTAGAGGATGAAAGTAATTATTTGGTCTCTAAGTCTATTAATCAAATGCTTGATACGGTGGGACATTCCTAAAAATTATGCAGTCTTACATTATTGTCGTTAACAATTGCCGAGTACAGAAACTCATCCATAACACTTTACGTAGTGGGAAAATAGTTGGCATGATCATGATCGGAGTCGTATTAAGCGGTGTTCCTAAGGGTTCGACACATATATCTATAAGTCAAAAATGTTAAACCAAGGATCAACGTCACTTAACGATCCTATATGTTCGACACATACTTTGTCGACGCAAGAAATTCGTCGACCAAGACTCCGCCAAATCCGGACCGTTGTCGACCACGTCCTTGCTCCTTCAATCTCGTCGGATCACAACTTCGGTGTCGACGACGATGGTTGTTGTTGCCGGAATGGAATATGCCGTCGACGATCTCTCTCTCTCTCTCTCTCTTCCTCTTTCTTTCTCTCTCTCTCTCTATGGTGAGACCAATGGAGGGGCTTCATGCCCTTTTTATAGATACCAATAATGAGATAATTCAACAATAATAAGATGAATTTAATTAAAGGATAATTGTGATAACTAGATAAGGTTGTTGCTAAGTTATCAACTCTTTTTTTTATTAATCTTAATCTCATGATTTGATTATCTTTAAAAGATAATGTGGGGATTTGTTGTGATCTCTTTATTATTATTAGTTTATTTTTTAAAAAAACCAATTCCGTTACAATCTACCCTCCTTAAAGAAATTTCGTCCTCGAAATTTATAATGTAAAAAGAGACTTACCAAAAAGATGTGGATAATGTTGACGCATTTCGTCCTCTAACTCCCAAGTCGCTTCTTCTCCCTGATGGTGCTGCCAGAGTACTTTGACCATCGGAACTATACGACGACGCAACTGATGCTCCTTACGGTCTACGATACTAACCGGTCTTTCTTCATATGTTAGATTCGGCTGGATGTCCGGAACTTCATGCTCGATCACGTGCGATGGATCAGGATTATACTTCCTTAACATCGATACATGAAAAACATCATGTAACTTGGAATAATGAGGCGGAAGAGCAACCTGATATGCTACTTCTCCTACTTTCTTTATTATCTCAAAAGGTCTCACATATCTAGGACTCAATTTTCCCTTTTTACCAAATCGCACTACTCCCTTGGTAGGAGAAATCTTTAAGAACACATGGTCACCTATCTCAAAATTCAATTTCCTCCTTCGACAATCAGCATAAGACTTTTGTCTACTCTGAGCGGCTAAAAGTCTCTTCCTAATTACCTCCACACCCTTCGTACAAACTTCGACAAGTTTAGGTCTCAATATGTATTTTTCCCCAACATCGCTCCAACACAAAGGGGATCTACAAGGTCGGCCGTATAATGCTTCAAAAGGAGCCATCTTAATGCTTGCATGATAGCTATTATTATAAGAAAATTCAACCAAAGGCAAATGTCGATCCTAATTTCCAGCAAAGGTTTGGGCACAAGCTCTCAGCATGTCTTCTTATATCTGGATTGTTCTTTCGGACTGTTCATCAGTCTAAGGATAATATGATGTGTTGAACTTCAAACTTGTACCAAAAACATCTTGCACACTTTACCATAATCGAGAAATACATCTCTTGTCCCTGTCTGACACAATTGATAACAGAACGACATGCAATTTTACTATCTCATTCACATATAATTCGACAAGGATCTTGTAGACTGATCCAACGAATGTATAAGAAATGTGTTGACTTAGTCAATCAATCGACAATCTTTCAAATTGTATCAAAGTGACCTTTATTTGTCTTTGACAGTGCAGTGATAAAATCCATGGTGATATGCTCCCATTTTCATTTGGGAATCTCTAGCTATTGCAATGGACCTGCAAGCTTTTGGTGCTCAATCTTTACTTGTTGACAAATAAGACACACAGATACAAAATTTTGCAATGTCCTTTTTCATCTTCGGCCACCAAAATTTTGTTGCAAGTCTTTATACATCTTTATTGTACCGGGGTGAATGATATACCTATATCTGTGAGCCTCTACAAGAATCTCTTGTCTTAATTCACCATTATCCGGAACCCACAATCTATTACGGAACCTCAATGCTCCGACCAACCTAATAGAGAATCAGATCCTTCTTTCTGAGAAGCAATTGCCAATTTATGAAGTTTGTTATCATTCTTTTGATCCAATATAACATTTTCTATCAACGACGAGTAGATCTTTATTCCTGTTATAATAACTCTAGTATTCCTTTTAATAAATGGGTTCCAATCTTCCAAGTCTTTCATTAGTTGTCATTACAATGTCATACTTGCGAGCTTCCCTTCATATTTCCTGCTAAGAGCATCAGCGTCTGCATTCGCCTTTCCTGAATTATAGTCAATGGAAATATCATAGTCTGATAGAAACTCCAACCATCTTTTGTCTCATATTCAGTTCCTTCTGCGAGAAGATATACTTGAGATTTTTGTGATCCGTAAATGCCTCAAATTTCTCTCCATATAAAATAATGACGCCAAACTTTTAGCGCAAAAACTACCGTTGCAATCTCTAGATCATGCGTCGTGTAGTTTTTTCAGCTTCCTTCAACTGTCGAGAGGCGTATGCCACAAATTTTCCATGCTGCATGAGGACACAATCCAAATCGGAGCCTGATGTATCAGCGTAGACCATGAATCGACCACTACCCGAGGGTAGCGTGAGAACAGGAGCAGACGCCAATCTTTGCTTTAACTCTTGAAAGCTTTGCTCACACTTCTGAGACCATTCAAACTTTACGTCCTTTCTCAACAATCGGGTCAGAGGTAGAGAGATTCAAAAAAATTCTGGATGAATCTCCTGTAATATCCTGCCAGTCCTAAAAAAATTACGGATTTCAGAGACATTCTTGGGCTGACTCCAATTTAAAACAGCCTCCACCTTCACAGGATCCACAGAAATACCATCCTTGGATACAACATGACCAAGGAATGCAACTTCCTGAAGCCAAAAGTCGTACTTGGATAGCTGGTGTTGTCGCAATGAATCAAGATCTAATGTGAGATGCACTCGGTTTTGTTCCATATCTTGTGAATAAACTAAGATATCATCAACAAAGACAATCACGAACTTGTCCAGGTATTCTCGGAATACCCCATTCATTAACTCCATAATGCAGCAGGCGCATTTGTGGGGCCAAAAGGCATCACTAGGAATTCATAGCGCTTGCATCTTGTCCTGAATGTTGTCTTTTATATGTCTACATTCCTAATCCTAGGTTGATATAACCAGACCATAGGTCAACCTTAGAGAAGACTACTGCTTACTGCTATTGATGGAACAGATCATCGATGCGAGATAGCATGTATTTTTTTATGACGATTTTATTCAAAGCTATGTAATCAATGTAGAGCTTAAGTGATATGTCCTTATTTTAACGAATAAGATGAGAGCATCCCAAGGCAAAACACCTGGTCTCAAAAATCCTATATCTAATATTTCTTGCAACTACTTTTTCAACTAATCCAACTTAGCAGGAGCCATCCTATGTGGTGCTTTAAATAGGTTGTACTACTCAGTAGTACATTAATAGTGAAGTCAATCTCTCTTCTGGGTGGAAGACTTGAAAAGTCATGTGGAAAATATCGGAAAAGTCTTGTACAACCTCCAAATACTCAAGTTGCACCATAGAGGATTTTGTACTAACTAAGTTAAGCCAAAAAACTGCACACCCTGTGGCTATCACTCATTGCATGTCTATAGTCATCTCGTAAGTCAATGTTCACCTCATTCCCACGACGAGGGGTCATTTGTAATGACTAAATGTGAAATTTACGGTCAAGTGTCTATATTTCCTAAAATTATTAGATCTAAGTTTGATTAGGTCGGATATCTTATGCCCAGAGGAACTCCTGCTCTGATACCACCTGTAACGAACCCGATCGTCCGCGAATGTTGCGGAAGCGAGAAACTCGGCGGACATCTCGGGAACGTTACTCATAGCATCAATCATTACATAAAAGAGTAGTAAAGAACCAACTAAAAAAACTTTTCCATAACATAATTGCACATGTACCCTTAAAATTACCATAAATGACAAATATGCACATACCATTGACATAAATTTCATGTATGTCCGTAACATTACCATAATTTTCATGTGTGCACTTAACTTTAAAGGAACTTACACATAAGTCCATAACAGTAACATAATTGCATATATGCACATAACTTTAACATATATTGCACATATGCCCATAACATTTTTCATGTTTAGAGTGGTCTTGATTGTTACTTCTTAGGCGGCTTTGATGGCTTACCGCCGGCACAAGCGGTTCATAACAATACATAACATGACATTGTTGCTACAGCTGTAGAGGACTTATCTTTTGCCTCACGCCCCCGAAAGGCGTTGGCCCTTTAGGCCTTACGACCCCTTAGTTCGAGTCGGTGCCAAAATCTTAACATCTTTTTATAGCCTTTCAAAAAGCATAATCAGTATAACTATTTCTTGAGAACCATGAACAGTGAAACTTTGTCCTTAACCATGAGTGTTATGGAACTTCATATAACAAGCTATAGGATAGTTACTTGTATTATTAAGTAGGTTGTACTTCATGTATATTCCACCAGGTAACGTGAGATCTGTCACCATGTTATAATTCTTTCAACGCATTTCTCAATGAAGTCTTTTATACTGTTTATACATGTAACAATGGGACATATATGAACACGGTAATTTCATCTCGAGGTGTATTAATGTAAGGTGCAATCTGGATTTATCAAGCATATTCCAAAATCATCATGTAGGATAATCGTTAACCTCACAATGATAACGATGTAACCATGCGACAATTAAAAAAAACCCTTATTAAATTTTACACATTGTTTGTACATCGTCAAAAATCCTCAATTATCCCAGTGTTTGAAATGCCTACTACATGAAAACATTATAACAAATAATTTATAATAATAATTGGGCTTCTTAGATAACACACATAAGTATATGGTGACGCTAATGTTTTTCAACTCATCTTTAATGAAGAATTGGAAATTAGTCAATTTCAAATGCTTCACAGGAATCTAATATGTGGATATATATGTCCTTCTGAGGTACTCGAGTATTTTTTTTGAATTATAAACATCCGATACATATTTTCAATTAAAATGACATGAATCAAAATATCAAGGCTAGAGAAAGATGACAGAGCGACTCTCCTTTTTGCATAAACATAATTGTTCTGACTTGACTAAGTAATGATATATACATAATATCCATCCAAAACCACTTATAGCATACTATTAAAAATCTATATACACTATCAAGATTAAGAAAATTAATTACCTGCAAAGTGAAACTAACGTGCATGCGTAGAGGATGAAAGTAATTATTTGGTCTCTAAGTCTATTAATCAAATGCTTGATACGGTGGGACATTCCTAAAAATTATGCAGTCTTACATTATTGTCGTTAACAATTGCCGAGTACAGAAACTCATCCATAACACTTTACGTAGTGGGAAAATAGTTGGCATGATCATGATCGGAGTCGTATTAAGCGGTGTTCCTAAGGGTTCGACACATATATCTATAAGTCAAAAATGTTAAACCAAGGATCAACGTCACTTAACGATCCTATATGTTCGACACATACTTTGTCGACGCAAGAAATTCGTCGACCAAGACTCCGCCAAATCCGGACCGTTGTCGACCACGTCCTTGCTCCTTCAATCTCGTCGGATCACAACTTCGGTGTCGACGACGATGGTTGTTGTTGCCGGAATGGAATATGCCGTCGACGATCTCTCTCTCTCTCTCTCTTCCTCTTTCTTTCTCTCTCTCTCTATGGTGAGACCAATGGAGGGGCTTCATGCCCTTTTTATAGGTACCAATAATGAGATAATTCAACAATAATAAGATGAATTTAATTAAAGGATAATTGTGATAACTAGATAAGGTTGTTGCTAAGTTATCAACTCTTTTTTTTATTAACCTTAATCTCATGATTTGATTATCTTTAAAAGATAATGTGGGGATTTGTTGTGATCTCTTTATCATTATTAGTTTATTTTTTAAAAAAACCAATTCCGTTACAATCTACCCTCCTTAAAGAAATTTCGTCCTCGAAATTTATAATGTAAAAAGAGACTTACCAAAAAGATGTGGATAATGTTGACGCATTTCGTCCTCTAACTCCCAAGTCGCTTCTTCTCCCTGATGGTGCTGCCAGAGTACTTTGACCATCGGAACTATACGACGACGCAACTGATGCTCCTTACGGTCTACGATACTAACCGGTCTTTCTTCATATGTTAGATTCGGCTGGATGTCCGGAACTTCATGCTCGATCACGTGCGATGGATCAGGATTATACTTCCTTAACATCGATACATGAAAAACATCATGTAACTTGGAATAATGAGGCGGAAGAGCAACCTGATATGCTACTTCTCCTACTTTCTTTATTATCTCAAAAGGTCCCACATATCTAGGACTCAATTTTCCCTTTTTACCAAATCGCACTACTCCCTTGGTAGGAGAAATCTTTAAGAACACATGGTCACCTATCTCAAAATTCAATTCCCTCCTTCGACAATCAGCATAAGACTTTTGTCTACTCTGAGCGGCTAAAAGTCTCTTCCTAATTACCTCCACACCCTTCGTACAAACTTCGACAAGTTTAGGTCTCAATATGTATTTTTCCCCAACATCGCTCCAACACAAAGGGGATCTACAAGGTCGGCCGTATAATGCTTCAAAAGGAGCCATCTTAATGCTTGCATGATAGCTATTATTATAAGAAAATTCAACCAAAGGCAAATGTCGATCCTAATTTCCAGCAAAGGTTTGGGCACAAGCTCTCAACATGTCTTCTTATATCTGGATTGTTCTTTCGGACTGTTCATCAGTCTAAGGATAATATGATGTGTTGAACTTCAAACTTGTACCAAAAACATCTTGCACACTTTACCATAATCGAGAAATACATCTCTTGTCCCTGTCTGACACAATTGATAACAGAACGACATGCAATTTTACTATCTCATTCACATATAATTCGACAAGGATCTTGTAGACTGATCCAACGAATGTATAAGAAATGTGTTGACTTAGTCAATCAATCGACAATCTTCCAAATTGTATCAAAGTGACCTTTATTTGTCTTTGACAGTGCAGTGATAAAATCCATGGTGATATGCTCCCATTTTCATTTGGGGATCTCTAGCTATTGCAATGGACCTGCAAGCTTTTGGTGCTCAATCTTTACTTGTTGACAAATAAGACACACAGATACAAAATTTTGCAATGTCCTTTTTCATCTTCGGCCACCAAAATTTTGTTGCAAGTCTTTATACATCTTTGTTGTACCGGGGTGAATGATATACCTATATCTGTGAGCCTCTACAAGAATCTCTTGTCTTAATTCACCATTATCCGGAACCCACAATCTATTACGGAACCTCAATGCTCCGACCAACCTAATAGAGAATCAGATCCTTCTTTCTGAGAAGCAATTGCCAATTTATGAAGTTTGTTATCATTCTTTTGATCCAATATAACATTTTCTATCAACGACGAGTAGATCTTTATTCATGTTATAATAACTCTAGTATTCCTTTTAATAAATGGGTTCCAATCTTCCAAGTCTTTCATTAGTTGTCATTACAATGTCATACTTGCGAGCTTCCCTTCATATTTCCTGCTAAGAGCATCAGCGTCTGCATTCGCCTTTCCTGAATTATAGTCAATGGAAATATCATAGTCTGATAGAAACTCCAACCATCTTTTGTCTCATATTCAGTTCCTTCTGCGAGAAGATATACTTGAGATTTTTGTGATCCGTAAATGCCTCAAATTTCTCTCCATATAAAATAATGACGCCAAACTTTTAGCGCAAAAACTACCGTTGCAATCTCTAGATCATGCGTCGTGTAGTTTTTTCAGCTTCCTTCAACTGTCGAGAGGCGTATGCCACAAATTTTCCATGCTGCATGAGGACACAACCCAAATCGGAGCCTGATGTATCAGCGTAGACCATGAATCGACCACTACCCGAGGGTAGCGTGAGAACAGGAGCAGACGCCAATCTTTGCTTTAACTCTTGAAAGCTTTGCTCACACTTCTGAGACCATTCAAACTTTACGTCCTTTCTCAACAATCGGGTCAGAGGTAGAGAGATTCAAAAAAATTCTGGATGAATCTCCTGTAATATCCTGCCAGTCCTAAAAAAATTGCGGATTTCAGAGACATTCTTGGGCTGACTCCAATTTAAAACAGCCTCCACCTTCACAGGATCCACAGAAATACCATCCTTGGATACAACATGACCAAGGAATGCAACTTCCTGAAGCCAAAAGTCGTACTTGGATAGCTGGTGTTGTCGCAATGAATCAAGATCTAATGTGAGATGCACTCGGTTTTGTTCCATATCTTGTGAATAAACTAAGATATCATCAACAAAGACAATCACGAACTTGTCCAGGTATTCTCGGAATACCCCATTCATTAACTCCATAATGCAGCAGGCGCATTTGTGGGGCCAAAAGGCATCACTAGGAATTCATAGCGCTTGCATCTTGTCCTGAATGTTGTCTTTTATATGTCTACATTCCTAATCCTAGGTCGATATAACCAGACCATAGGTCAACCTTAGAGAAGACTACTGCTTACTGCTATTGATGGAACAGATCATCGATGCGAGATAGCATGTATTTTTTTATGACGATTTTATTCAAAGCTATGTAATCAATGTAGAGCTTAAGTGATATGTCCTTATTTTAACGAATAAGATGAGAGCATCCCAAGGCAAAACACCTGGTCTCAAAAATCCTATATCTAATATTTCTTGCAACTACTTTTTCAACTAATCCAACTTAGCAGGAGCCATCCTATGTGGTGCTTTAAATAGGTTGTACTACTCAGTAGTACATTAATAGTGAAGTCAATCTCTCTTCTGGGTGGAAGACTTGAAAAGTCATGTGGAAAATATCGGAAAAGTCTTGTACAACCTCCAAATACTCAAGTTGCACCATAGAGGATTTTGTACTAACTAAGTTAAGCCAAAAAACTGCACACCCTGTGGCTATCACTCATTGCATGTCTATAGTCATCTCGTAAGTCAATGTTCACCTCATTCCCACGACGAGGGGTCATTTGTAATGACTAAATGTGAAATTTACGGTCAAGTGTCTATATTTCCTAAAATTATTAGATCTAAGTTTGATTAGGTCGGATATCTTATGCCCAGAGGAACTCCTGCTCTGATACCACCTGTAACGAACCCGATCGTCCGCGAATGTTGCGGAAGCGAGAAACTCGGCGGACATCTCGGGAACGTTACTCATAGCATCAATCATTACATAAAAGAGTAGTAAAGAACCAACTAAAAAAACTTTTCCATAACATAATTGCACATGTACCCTTAAAATTACCATAAATGACAAATATGCACATACCATTGACATAAATTTCATGTATGTCCGTAACATTACCATAATTTTCATGTGTGCACTTAACTTTAAAGGAACTTACACATAAGTCCATAACAGTAACATAATTGCATATATGCACATAACTTTAACATATATTGCACATATGCCCATAACATTTTTCATGTTTAGAGTGGTCTTGATTGTTACTTCTTAGGCGGCTTTGATGGCTTACCGCCGGCACAAGCGGTTCATAACAATACATAACATGACATTGTTGCTACAGCTGTAGAGGACTTATCTTTTGCCTCACACCCCCGAAAGGCGTTGGCCCTTTAGGCCTTACGACCCCTTAGTTCGAGTCGGTGCCAAAATCTTAACATCTTTTTATAGCCTTTCAAAAAGCATAATCAGTATAACTATTTCTTGAGAACCATGAACAGTGAAACTTTGTCCTTAACCATGAGTGTTATGGAACTTCATATAACAAGCTATAGGATAGTTACTTGTATTATTAAGTAGGTTGTACTTCATGTATATTCCACCAGGTAACGTGAGATCTGTCACCATGTTATAATTCTTTCAACGCATTTCTCAATGAAGTCTTTTATACTGTTTATACATGTAACAATGGGACATATATGAACACGGTAATTTCATCTCGAGGTGTATTAATGTAAGGTGCAATCTGGATTTATCAAGCATATTCCAAAATCATCATGTAGGATAATCGTTAACCTCACAATGATAACGATGTAACCAGTACGGAAAGTACCATCTAGATTTCCAGTTGCTCAGGTGGAGCAGCTCCAGGCGAGGGAGCACCATCACATCAATCCAACCTCCCTCCCTCTCATCGGAGCCTTCCATCAGATGCGGAGGAGCCACACAAAGGTGTTGGACCTTATGATGAGCTCATCACACCCGTGGATCGCAAGATCTGCAGGGTTGAAGTTTGTCGGCTTTAGTTGTTCCAGCACCCTCTGGAGCCATCTGATCCCCCTTCGCACCCAGTTCTGATCAAAGCCATCCATCCATGCCTACTCGATGACGACTTGGTCAGACCAAGTACAGATCTGAGCCGCATGTCTTCATAGCCTTTTCAGATCATCAGATCTGCTCTACTATCGATCATCAAACTATTCGTCAAATAGACGCCCCATGTGCATCGCGTGCCCCTGCCTGGGTATATTTATTTTTCTTCCCTGCATGTTGTCGTATTTAGCTTCAGTCCATTAAATAATTGTGCAAATGAAAGACATTTGCATTATGGACCCTTTACGTTTTGTGTTTGCATTTCAATCCTGTCGAGTCTGCATCACATGGGTCCCTACGTGCTTGCTGGTTTATTCCACTTTCTTTCCCAACTTTTTATGTTGTTATAAAATGAATGTGAAGTTTTGAGAATTGCATTTATGCCCCTAGAGTTTGGATCGCGTGATGCATGTGATTGGCTTGGATTAGTTACAGTTTTGGCCCTGTAACTTTAACATACATTATTTGGTTTGTCCTAAAACTTAACGTAATTGTGTTTTGGGTCCTTGTGAAATGTACTTAGCTCATTGTCTTTTATTGCATGAAATAAATATTAAGTTGGTCTAAAAATTTACCTAAAAATTACAGTTAGCTCCTGTAAAAGTCTAGCATTTATGGTAATTTTCGTGAGTTGATTTACTTGTATTTTATATTATTAAAATATAAAAAACCCTTGTGAAATGTACTTATCTCATTGTCTTTTATTGCAAGAAATAAATATTAAATTGGTCTAAAAAATTACCTAAAAATTACAGTTAGCTACTGCTCGTGTGTAGCACTTATGGTAATTTTCGTGAGTTGATTTACTTGGATTTTATATTATTAAAATATAAAACCCTTAAAATGTGTCATGTTTGAGCATAAAAAATTAGAAAAATTTAAAAATGTTTTTTTTTAATTCCATAAATTTGAAAATTGGATTTTCGATATCAATTTTGTTTGAAAAATCACTAGAAAAACCCTAAAAATATAAAACATCCAAAAACTTATAAAAATTGTAAAAAATCAAAGGAAAATCCAAATTTTGTTTTTTAGTTCATGTTTGTAGCCTTTTACTTCTATTTTATCATGCAATTGCCATCTAAGAACTTTGGTACTTTAGATATTTTTAATTTGCAAATTGGTCATGGTTGTGTACTACATTGTGTTTCACCATTGTTTGATTTTAAAAAATTCATAAAAATATCTAAAAATTCTACAAAAATTACCGAAAATTTTTGAAACCTATAAAACCAAAAAAAATCTCTTTAATTTTCTGAGCATTTTTTACTATTTTCAAAAATACAAAAGTAGTGTTGTGTGTGTCTTTTATATTTTGTGCATGTTTTATTTTATTGAAAAATTAAAAATTTTAAAAATTTATAAACCACTAAAATCATTTTATTTTCGAAAATTTGACTACATAGTTTTTAAATCATGCTCCTTGTGTTCGACCCTGGTCTTTATACCAGGAAAATAAAATAGCAGACCGCTTACATTGATTACTGATTTTTCTTGAGTGGTTTTAATTTTCTTATTCGTCGATTGGATTGATTGAGGACAGCGACATTTTATATTTATTCCATTTTAGTCGATTGTAGATCCATGTCTTCATAATGACGTTGTTGCCAGGGAGCACGTCTTATTAGTCATTTCATTTTGATTATTATTGCATCTATCTTTTGTAACTGCTTTCTAACATTCTTATGTTTCACTTTTTATGCGAGGAACCACCCGAGGGACAAATCGGTTCATTGTTGGAGGAGACTACGTCCAAGGAGGAGCAAAGGAGGAGAGAAAGTAGTTATAGTCGATAAATAGTTTTCATTTTGGTAAAAACCATTTGTTGTAATAATTTAGACTCTTGAGACACTCCTTGGACACAGAGAGTATTCGAGATCTATTTCACCGAGTACCGATGTACTCGGGGGACCTCACCATAGTTTTTCGCTAATTTTTTAGCTTTAATTTATATTTGATTCCCTAGGATTTGGCCCATAGATTTAAGACTTCTACTTGATTGAGCTCGTAATTAGCTAGGTCTCAACACCTTAATTGCTTATATGTTCCTATAGAACGTAACTGGACTTGGCTAAAATAAACATAAAAAGTTACCTTAATTAGACTAGAGACCACACGCCATGATGCTAGCAGGTCCCGTTGTGGTGGGCACCGAGCAACTCCCAATATCGAACTCAGGTCTATTATCCGATTAGTTAAATACCGTTCTTCATGATAATAGAAGTTACTCATCTAGGGAGAGTTTCCTCGTACATCATATAGGTAGTTTAATTTATGTCTTCTAATTTATGCGTGGATCACGCTGCATGTAGAGTGCTAGAGCAAGGTACGTATTTCTATCTTTGCATCATCATTGTTTTTTATCGTGCAACGACTTTTCCAACTTATTCCCCTAGTTTTCTCGGACTCAAAATAATAAGGAAATCAGAAAATTCTTTAGGCATTGTATTCCTTTCAGAAAAATACCTAAAAAGTGCAACAAATAAAATTTGGGACAACTAAACGAAACATGACCTAAAAATACACTTCACTTAAAAATCTTTGTTTTGGGGAGAGTCACCCCCTCCTTGTTTGATTTATCTGCAGCGAGAGAGCGACCCACACACTAGGATAAAGCCATGCACGAACTCTCGTTAGACTACCGGTTCTTGTGATTAGTTGTTCTCCAGTGAGTACTTCAATGCGTAGCTAGTAAATGTTTTGCAACTCGTACTGGCTGGGAAAACTACATTACGACCCTTGTAGTTTGATTGCTTATTATTGAGTAGGCCCTAGAACTAAAAATAATTGTAATGAGGCCCTTGCTCCAACGTTTTTAAATTGTATCTTTTATTAATTGCAAAAATAGCATTTTATCCTAAAACTTTCTCAAAAAAATATGTCTCCTGCTAGTGTGTATTTAAGGTGGTAATTTTTGTGTGCAATTTTCTTTGTTTTTCTATCATTAAAAATTCAAAAATAATAGAAAAAAATTCCTATTTAGCATAAGAAAATCATAAAAATTCAAAAAAGAATTTAAAAATTCCAAAAAACTAGAGTAGTTGTCTTTTGATTTATTTGATTTTATGACCAAATTTCATTGCATTATCTTCTATAAAAACATGAAAATTTGCAAAACATCTAAAATACTATAAAAAACACATACACTTTCATCTGATTTGTGGATATTTACTTGTAATTTTTAGTAAAATTAGTATCCAAGAGTTTTGAGCTTTATTGGTATTTTTTAATTGAAAAATACTCCTTACTATGCATTGTTTGCATATTTTCCTACTTATCGATTTTTAGAAAATTATAAAACATTTAAAATTACCTAAAATTCCCAAAAACAATATAAAATAGATAAAACCTAAAATATTTTTTAATTGATTTTTATACGTATTTTTATCCTATTTGAAAAATCCATGTATCTTTTTCTCTTTATTTTTATTTATCTTATTTTGAAAAATAAAAAAATTTGCAAAATAAAAAACTATTAAAAAATAAAAATACTTTGAATTCTTGATTAGGCAACCTTGGATTAATTGTGCTCGAGTTCAACCCTGGTCGCTATAACTTGTTAATAAAAGTAGCAATATTGCGTGCTTAATTGGCTTGATTTTGTTGTTGTTAAATAATTTTCTCGTTGATCACGTATCTAATTTGAGTTACAACAACACTTAATTAATCACCACCACCTAAACTACCATGTAAAAATGCAGATCCATAATGTTATGATACCATTTCACAATTTACGATACAGGGCCCATGTGGAACGCAAAATCCTAAATCACCTTGCATGAAAAATGGCAAAAGTACAAAATTGTATCCTAATTCATTTACAAATGATACATTTATAGATGATAAAGGATTTGCAACTTACTCGAGGAGAAATAATAATAAAAGTATATTAAAAAATGATTAGTTGTTGATAATAGATTTGTGGTTCCTTACAATAGAACTTTGGTTATACGATACCAAGCACACATCAATTTTGAAAGGTGTAATCAATTCAGATCTATTAAGTATTTATTTAAGTACATAAATAATGGTCTAGATAAAATTCAAATTGTTCTAGAAAGTAATCATAAAAAAGAAATGATTCTTCTGCGAATGAGGAACAAATAGATGAAATAAAAGAATATTTTGATTGTAAATATGTATCTTCTTGTGAGGTAATTTGGAGAAATTTTCAATTCCCTAGTCAATACCGATATCCTGTCGTAGAAATACTCGTGGTACATTTATCTTTTAAAAATACTGTAACTTTTAGATCTGATGAACATTTAGATAGTGTTTTGAACAGAGATAGTGCTAAAGTTACAATGTTTACATCTTGGATGATACCAATATATGGCCTCCAGAAGCTAGGGAGGTTACTTATGTGGAATTTCCTAGATATTGGGTATGAAATAAAAAAGAAAGGATATGGACAAAGAGGAAACTAGATAGATGTGTTGGTATAATTGTATACATACATCCTAGCTCGGGAGAGTTATATTATATGCAGATGTTGTTGACTATCATTAAAGGAGAAAGGAATTTTGAAAAAATAGTACTATTAATGGTGATGTTTTTGACACTTATCAAGTTTCATGTCATTATCTTGAACTCTTGGATGGCGATAGTGAATGGTATGAAGCTATCGAAGATGCTTCACAATGGGCGACAACTAATGTTATGAGACATTTATTTGCAACATTGTTAATACATTTTAAAGTAAGTGATCCAAATAAATTGTGGAATAGTGTTTGGAATTTGCTTTTGGAAGACTTTAGATATAAATACCAATGTCATCATGTGAATATATCTAATGAAAATATTAAGGCATTTGGCTTGAATGCGATATAAAAAGTTTTAAATTGAAATTCATGTTATTTTCAAATATAACATAACTATACTAGAGATAGAGAATATGAATGAAAGAACAAATAGGTTGATTCTTGAGGAAATTTATTATAATATTGAAGAACTCATGGGTGAATTTTCCATAAACATATATATTTTGATTTCTGAGAAATTAAAAATCTATAATAGTATCATTCACTCTGTTGAGAAAAGTAATGGTGGCCTCTATTTTGTTTATGGATATGGTGGGACCAGGAAAACCTTCCTATGGAAGACTATTATATGAAGATTATGGTTTGAAGGAAAAATAGTATTTGCAGTAGTTTCATCTGGTATAGCACCATTGCTCTTTCCTAATGGTAGAATAACACATTCATGATTTAAATTCCACTTAATTTAGATGGAAATTCTATCTGACAGATAAAAGGCACTGACTTAGCTAAGTTAATACAAAAGACAAAGCTTATTACTTGGGATGAAGCACCTATGAATCGTAAGTATTGTTTTGAAGCATTTGATCGAACATTAATACATATTATGACATCAAATATTGTTTATGAGTATGAACAACCTTTTGGGGAATAATTTTTCTATTAGGTTGTGACTTCAAACAAATACTACCAGTGGTTAATAATGGAAGAAGGCAAGACATCGTAAAAACTTCTATCAATAAATCCAATTTATGGGAAAGTTGCTCAGGATTCAAGCTATCCAAAAATATGCAACTATTAAATGATCGACCTTTAAATGATTCTCTAAAATCTTCGACAATTAGTTTCAAGCAATGGCTTCTTGATATAGGAAATGATTTTCTACCTACAATTAAGAAACATGAGTATGAACAGGACACAACCTGGATGAAAATTCCAGAACATATGGCTGTAGATTCTTCATAAACAAGTATACAGGAATTTTTTAACTATATATGAAACCTTTACTCAAAACTTTGATAATGTTAAATATTTGAGTAAACGTTGTATTATTACACTAGCAAACGTTGTTGCTGATCAAATTAATGAAAACATGTTGTTAATACCGACTGAGGAGAACCTCAACATGAGTTGTGACTCAATTGGTAAAAATTCCAAGTCATTATGATGCAGACTTGTTTTATATTGTAGAATTCTTAACTCGTTGATTTGTAATGGTATTCTGAATCATATTTTGAAATTGAAAGTTGGTGCACCAATACTGTTATTACGAAATATTGATCAAAGCAATGAATAATGTGATGGCACAAGATTATGAATAAGTCGATTAACATCTAAAATTATAGAAGCTATCATTATTAATGGTGATAATAGAGGAACAAAAGTGTATGTTCCTAGAATTACTTCTGAAGTTAAAGAGACTAAGTTAGAGTTTGTTACGGAATGACAATAAACAAAAGTAAGGTACAAACCTTGAAAAAAGTCGGATTATATTTGCTTATGCTTGTATTTTGCCATGGCCAACTTTACATCATTGTTTCTATAATTACATCCATAAAAAGTCTCGGAATTTATATACTTAATGAAGACCTAAACTTTCATAATGACACGAAGAATATTGTGTGCAATGAAGTTTTCAACAATCTCCCTTAGTGTGGAAGACATGCTTATGTTGAAAATGTTGCCTATATTAAATGTTCATAAATTAATAGTTTCTTATTTATTTTCACTATAAAACGTTCAATTCGGGATAGATGTTTGATCTACTAACTTAAATTTTAGGGAAAATAGTTTCTGATGTATTTTTATTGGATATGTTAGTTACAAAACATTGATTTCTTTTGTGCAAAATTGAGGTTTAATCCCATTTTATTATGAGCGGGTTAAAAACTAATAATGGACTTACAAAATCTGTATGCATTGAACCTGTCAAGAGGAGCATTCAAGATTAGAGTGAGATTTGATTCGACTATGGAATTCTACGAATCTAAATTTGGGTGATGAATTGATGAGTGTGGATTTCATCATGATTAATGAAATAGTATGCCTACCTTCAAATTTTACTTCTCTACTAACATTGTATGCTTAAAATTTTCCTTACTAAAGGTAATATTTATTCCGAAAAATAAAAAAGCATTCATGACTAGATAATGTTCTGAAAAATTCCATATGTTGTACTCACCAGGTCGTTTTGGCTTATCTTAATTAGCAGTTAGTTGGTAGTTTTAACTTTTGTTACAGTATGCAATGAAATAAATTTTTTTTTCATATTACAGATTAACGTTACATTTATTTTTTCTGTTGTCAACCGTTTTCAATTCCATATGTTATACTCACTAGGTCGTTTTGGCTTATCTTCGTTAGCAATTAGTTGGTAGTTTTAACTTTGTTACAGTATGCAATGAAATAACAATTTTATTTTTTTCCATATTATTGATTAACGTTGCATTTATTTTTTTTGTTGTCAACCGTTTTCAAAAAAACTAATATTGTCAAGTTGAATGCTTTTTAAATCGATCGTAATTTGAATTTTTTAACATTCTTCTCCCCCTAGGAGATGAATCCATGATTCATCGCCTTCAGTCTTTAATTTCGATAAAATCCTTCGTAAAATGCATGTAATACTCACTAATTACCATTAATTAATATTCTAACAATAAATGTTAAGATTATATAGTTAATACTTATTTTATCAAAAATAAAATAATAAAGAGAAAATTGAAAGAGTAAAGAAAAAGAAGGATGTATATAAAATATACAGACTGATTCTAATCCTGAGACTACGTCAATATTGAATTGGTCCAAAAAATAAATAAGTAGGGGGATATAAGAATCATAATTATAAAATGTCAGAAAATTGAAATCATAATTATACATAAATACATTTTCCACCCTATTAATACTTCATCTATTTTATTTATCACTCATAAATTTTTTCTTCACAAAAGTTGTTCATAAAAGTATATATTATTTTATAAAATATCAAAAAATTATCTAGTATAAAAATAATTTATTATCATGAACTGAAAAAGCCATAAAAGCCTACTTCCAAGGTTCATAACTATTTATAGAAAAATCCAAATCGACCAAACTCACATTTTAACTTAGTTTTATTAGTGAAACTATTTATTAAAAATATCATAAAATATTAGAATAAAATAGAATAGTTTTGGCATTTGGGCCCCATTGTCTATGTGTGCTATATGTAAATAATTTTTGGATTTTCTAATTAATTATCCGTAATTCCATTTAACTTACTTTCTTTTATAAAATATTTCTAAAAATAATTTAAAAATATAAAAATATAACTTAATTCAAAACACCAAAAAAATCAGAAACCACGAAGCCATAACCTAAACCCTATAACTCGACTACATTGACTTTGAATTGAGTAAACTCAGTTCCAAAGTTCATTTTGTTTAATTATCTATCAAATGATACTGATTTTGCTAAAATCGAAGTTAATATGCAAAATATAAGTTTTGGAACCATATTGGTATATATTGTATAATGTAGCTTAATTGATATTGTTTCGTATATGTTATTTATTATATTTATATTCCTTTTTAAATAATAAAATTAAACTAAATTAAAATTATTTAATTTATCTATTTATAAACTTATTAATTAATTTATTTATTATTTAATAATTAGTTATTTATTCATTAAGTTGTTTAATTATTTTATTAATTCTATTTAATTAGTTTATTGATTTTTTCATTACCCTCTAATTATTTCTTAAATTAATATAAGTATTAAAGTATTTAATTATCTAATTTATTTTATTCTTCACTTTTCTCTTCTCTCTTCTCCTTTTCCCCTATCACCTTCTACCTCTTCTCACACCACCGCTTCTTCTTATGCCTCTGTCAACTACCCAACAGTCGGCCATTAGGTCGGTGGTCCAACAAACCATAGTGATCGTACCCCCTTCAGTGATGAGACCACCTTATGTGGTCATAATGAATCTCCATTTCATCACCTTTATTCTATTATTTTGGCATTAAAAACCCTAATAAATGCATGTCAATACCTCTAATTTGCATGACTTAAAATTCATGCATTATTGTATAAATGTTGTATAAAATAATATTTTTAATGCCAAAATTATAGAATAAATAAAGAAACAAAAAATAATAAAATATCAAAGATATTTAATGACCCTAAATCTCGAGACCTAGGCATATTGATGACTAGGTCAACAAGGAATAAAGTAGGGGAGATAGCAGCCCATAATATAATAAAAATGCCTTTTATTTATTCATTTTTGGGACCCGTTTTATTTCCAACTTGTATACCTCAAATAAAGAAACTTTGTACATGAAATTTATATATAATAAAATATATAAAATAAAAAATTGATTTCATACAAATATAATATACACAATAAAAGTTATACTCTAAATAAAATTCCAAAATCCTAACTTCCATACCCATATCTCTCAAATAAAAACTCAAAATATATCAAAATCACATTTAATTGTATATAACTTTTAATCATATATTTAATGAAGGTGGTTTCGTATTTTTTGGAGTTAAGGTGTGAAAGTTAGGTTTTGGACCCTTATTGCACAATATACCTAATTAAAATATTCAATTTATTTATTTTTATTATTTTTTAATTATATATTTTTATAAGCTTGTAAATATTGTTTATAATATATGTACATATTAAAAATGGAATAAAACACTAAATATGACAATATAATAAAATATGTATATAAAATATATAGATGAATATACAATAGCCATACCTATATAATAAATAGACCTATTTATTTACGTGTATATATATTATATCAAAAAATATAATAAAAATATATTTATGTATATAACAATAAGTTCTAATTATATAAAATAATATAATAAAATATTAGATATTAAATGACACACTCAAAATATAGATAAATATACCTATATATTAACCATAAAAGCTAACTTGTAAATAAAAAGCTTAAAAATTATAAAGCATAATAAAATAATATAGAAAACAATAAATTTTTTATTTTATAACTTTAAATTAATAAAATCATTTATTAACTCTTCTTAATTTTTAAAATCTTTTTTTAGGTTGTATTTTTTAGTTGGTCCACGCGGACCAACCAGGTGGTGAGGAGGGTTGACCCCGGTCAACTCCTCTGATCCACCATGCAACTTCTGACACCCCTTGTTTCCTCCTCATTTTGCCCAATTTTTGGGCTTGATCCTTGCATTATTTCACATTGATTCCTTCGTGACTTGTTGTCCTTGTTCATTGCTCTTTCACATGCATTGATCACCTCGAGGATTGCATTAGGGATTCGCCCGCATTTTTTCGATCTTTGGAGCATGTCGATCATTTGTACGTAAACCCACCTTGACTTCCTTCCTAGTTTTAAACCCTTTTGGCCTTGTTTTTTCTCCCCTTTTTCTGCGCTCATGACCTGAGAGGTGACAACTCTCCTCCAGCTGCTTGAAGCAAGCTCGAGCGAGGTCTTTAGGCGTTTACCACCACCTCTGCCACACGCTGACGTCGAGAGCCTTCTTCATGGTCCTCCGTCCATTTGAGGTACTCTTTTTCTTGCTTTTTAGGTTAGTAGTATCCCTTGGTTCATTTCTTGCTATTCATTTCGCGTTTTAGTAGCTTAAATCCCCACCTTCGCAGTTTGTCAGAGCTAGATTCCGATGAACCTCCCACCATGCTCCGCCCATTCCCGACACATCTAACCACCCCCATAACCTTTCCTTACGCTTTTTCAATGCCCACCGCACCTTCACTCCACCAAATCCATCGTGAATCTAGAGTTCTACTCTATCTTCTCTGCACTTTGTCAGAGAGCACCGCCCATCCATCTCCCATACCCACCAGTCAAAGACTCGAAACTACCTTTTTGTGTATGCTAATGTATCTTGAAGGTCCTAAAGGACAAAGGACCCCGTGGGGGTCATTTTTGTGTCATTTCAAGGTACCTGGAGTTGTTGGTTCTCCCCAATCTCTCTAGTCATCGTGGCATCTCTGACGCACCTCCCGTAGGTTCCATCTTGTGCAGAGGAGCTGTTGATCTATTATGCCCTCGACCAACGCCTTCTAGATGGCCAGTGGTGGGAAGGAGGATCGATTCGAGCACCGCCCAACCCTATTCTTGGCAAGTTTCTTATGATCCCTAGCCATCCATTGGATCTTCGTGTCACACAAGTTTGCACGTGGACCATCTGATCGCTTAAGCTGCTACCGTGAGATCTCCAGCAGACATTCTAATCTTGGTTGTCCATCGCTGAAGCGGCATTGTGTGACATAGGCCTGATAGGTGTCAAGTAAGGCCCCATCCGATCTTTGGCTCACGTCTCGTATTGGATATTTTTCATATTTAACCCAAACAATTTTTATATTTAATATTTGAACATCAAACTTTCATTTTTTGATTTAAATATTTTGTAATATTTGCAAAAAAGCCCTCGGACTCTTTGTAATTTCATTCAGGTCCATGCCACGTCACCTCACATGACCCCCCATGTGAGGCGACATTTTGTAGGCATACCCTGCAGATCTTGGATTTTGTATTTGATTCAGAAACTTTCTAATTACATTGTAATTTTTTGAAAAATTTGCATAGTGACACTCAGACTTTTATTTCATTTACATAAATGCCCATTCTAGTATTATATTTTCTCTTTTTTGTCTCTATTTATTTAAAATAGCAATTGTGCTCTTAAAAAATCCCAAAAATTAGGATCAAGGTTCTTTATTGAATCTAGTTACAAAACTTATTTTACTTTGCAATTCAGACCTTTTATTATTTATTAAAAATAAAAAAGAGCACTTTTCATTCTTGTCTACAGTTTAAAATACATGAAAAATACAAAATCTTTTTAAAAAAGCCAAAAAATAGTTTTCTTATTTATTTATTTATTTTACATCTCCAGACCAAAAATCCATAAAAATTATAAAAGAAGCCTCCTAAAAATTGAAAAACCCCAATAATACTTATAAAAATCTATAAAATTTCTAAAAATCCCAAAAATTATGTTTTCTATTTTATATTTTTGTTTATATTATTATTGTAATAAAGTGATTTGGAAAATTTTTGACTTGATTTTCAAATTTTTTCCATTTCAATTTCAACCATTTAATTAATCCCTGATTTATGATATTTTTTACTTTAAAAATCTATACAAAAAAATAGAAAAATTCTATAAAAAATTTTCCAAAATAGTAAAAATATTTAAAACATAAAAATATTTAATTTTATTTATTTTGACTCTTTTTATTAATATATATATATATATATATTAGTCTATATTGTATATATATACACTAAATATAACAATATTATATATCTTATTAAAGAATATGAAAACACAAAATATAAATATATAAAAAGAAAATATAAAAATAGGAAAATGAAAATAAAATACAAATATATTAGGTCAAAAATAAAATATAATATAAAATTAAAAATCAACAAAAAGACATATAGACAAAGAAACACAATCATCTTTTGTGCTTCATAGCTCAATCTAGCCTTTTCTTCTCCATGTGTTTGACACTCTACATACTTGTACTATACAAACATTTTATAGAGTTAAATAAAATAAATTTTAACTCCACATTTATTTTTTATTGCTTGATTTATTAATGTGAGTTAATTGTTGTTTTAATCCGAATTTCTTTTCGGTCACTTTGACAAGTGTATTCCCGCCTTGTGTGGAACACACGACCACTCGATTTTTGGGTAAAGAAAATGGCACCATTGTCGGGGAGCAACTGCGCTTAGATTGGCATTATTTTTATTGCGATTATTTATCTATATTGGGCTTTATATATTTCCTTATTTATTTGATATTAGTTTTTAAATTGTCTAATCACCTCCCTCTTGGTTGACTTTGTTGTGAGGAACAAAGATCGAGGGAGGTGATCTTCTAGGAGCACTTGCGTACCCACATGAGGTGGCTTTGACCTAGCACCAAAGAGGACTTGGAAGAATTTTTGAAGAAAAATTTTTGTATTTGTTTTAGCTATTAGTTTGTAATTCAAGTGAGAGAGACTATCATTTGTAATAAACATGACTCTCCAGGACTCTACGACACTTCACGAGGTCCAGTTCCTGAGGGATTGTTCCCTTGGTGGCCTTGTCAGCTTTTTCACAGTTTTCATCGCATTTTTTTCATTTGTTTCCCCATGTTAATTTTCTTTATTTTGTGTGATTGAGCCCTATTTTTAGGATTTCTTGACGATAGATCAAGGACAAACACATAATTACATTTGCCTGCACCTATAGTTTGCGTTTGGACTTAGTCAAATCTTAGTTGCTTTCACTTAGTCTCAGAATCATGTGTTACGAGAGTCCTTCATACAATGCTTGCAGGACCTACGGTGGTGGGCACCGAGGATACTCCAACACTGGACCCTTATGTTCTATTCTAGGTTATTAGCATACAGTTCTTCATGATAATAGAAATTTCTCACCTAGGGCGATCTCATCAATTGCATTTGCATATAGTATAGGTTTCATCTATTTAGAATCCTTGCATGTAGAGTATTGGAGGCAAGGTGAGCATTTCTCTTTAGAATACATCATCGTTTTTTCCTCGGATTACTTTTCCAACTCCCCCTCTGATTTTGAGCACCTAGGAGCTAAAAAGAATTGAATCCCTCGATAGGCTCGTGCATTCTCATTAAAAAACCAAAAGGGGGATAATCAATAAAATTGAGATTGTTAATATTACTTGACCCTAAAAAAGATAAAAAAAGAAAATCATTGTCTTGGGGCGAGTAATCTCCTCATTGTCTTTGTTTTAAAATGCTCATGTACACACTAAGGTTAGTGCCCAAATCATATCGACCGACCTTGACTTCTCACTTAACTCTAAAACGGACAAGATAAAAAAAGTTAACTTTAACAATCTTCACCGAGTTGATTAGGTGAATTGAGGGGTTTGCTTTGTGTGCGTTTGTCTTTGTTTGCTTGTGTGCATAATCGATTGTCTCTGCGCATTTGTGCCTTTTTCTCATTCCTCTTTACTTGACCATTGTACTCTCCCAATCATTTTCCTTTTGTTTCGAGATGGATGACTAGAGTGATTTTTATCCGTACTTTATGGATCCTTCGTACCCTCCAGTCGATCCACCTCCTTTTTTCCAAGAGGATTTTGCTTCTGCTTTTGTACATATCTGCTTCAGCCACAATATCATGCTTCCGACTTATATCCACCTCCACCTCCATATTTCCCACCTTCACAACCACTCAAAACTGACATGTTGGAGTCATATCTCATGATGTCCACACTTGAGACCTTAACCCAGCTCATGGAGCATATGAATTCAAGGATTGACGACCTCATTTTCCTGCATAAGAGCCACATTGATAATTCATGATTTGATGATATGGATTCACTTGAGGATTCCCATGAGAGATTATAATCGCCCAAAATACAAAAAAAATGCAGAAAATTTAAAAAATACAAAAAAATCGGGAGACACATGATTGATTTAGACTGTGAGGAGAGGGCCCACATTCTAGGTCATTCACTCGCACTTTGTCCCATCCTTGACCTCGAGGACGACACTGTACATACTGCTTTTCGTCATCCTTGTGTATATGTTGACTCTAATCTCCTCCCTTGTATGGAGGAGGTCCAAAAATTCAAAAAAATATTGACTGAGCCTGAAGTGGTGTCCACTATTCATAAGATCATTAAAGTCCCACTTCCCAAGACCATGACCCATTTATCTGCTCCTCAACACAAGAAGAGAAAGAAGAGGAGCATATCTGAGCATCATATCTTGACCATGGCCACTGCCAACGCCATCACACACCACCCTATTTCTAGGAAAAGGAACACCGCCATCCCATTCATCCGATGCACTATTTTTGACCATACTTGTGATCACACTCTCCTTGATGTATGTGCTTCAACTAGCATCATACCCTTCTCGTTGGTACAATCTCTTCACTTAGAGCCTCTCAAGAAGACCAGGATGATTGTTCATTTTGATGGTGGATCAATAAAGAGGCATAAGGGTATTCTAGAAAATGTCGTCATTTCGATTCAGAGCATGAGATACACCATTGTCCTTGTCGTATTACCCATGGAGACCTCCATCGAGGAGTATTCTCCATTCGTCCTGGGACAACCCTTTCTCGCCTCGACGAGGGTTGTTATTGTCTATGGATCCGGAGAGATTCACTTCTGTCTTGTTGACAGGAACGTTGTGATTATCAGTGCACCCATTGTCGACCAGAGACTTGCATCTGACGTGACTATGCATATCTTAGCCAACCTCAAGGACTATGACCTTAGTGAGACGATCATAGATTTTTGTTGCATGTTGGATTCGAATGAGACCCAAGAATTCCTCTCCAAGGAGGAATACTCAAAAAGCATAGACCTCGGAGTTCTTTCTTCTGGTATTTAGCGATGTGTTGATGACATCTGCAAGATTTACATGACTGACACCTTAGAACGGAGGGCAGATAGTGATGAGACTAACAAGGCTGAATTGGATCTTGTTACCTTTATCTATGAACTCAGGCCTTTTAATGAGAATGATGATCGTATTGAAAATGTAGAAGATGAACATGACTCAAATACTTCCAATGATGAGTTTGTTCCTTTTGCTTTTGACCTAGGAGAGAGCTCGCACGATGACCTTGACCTTACTTCTTCCGATGATGAGTTCCTCACTTTTGACTTTGACATCTGTGAGACACCCAAGGCCGAATTTAGCCACAATTCTTCCACTGACCCGTTTAT
This sequence comes from Ottelia alismoides, assembly GCA_037367405.1. Taxonomy (NCBI): domain Eukaryota; kingdom Viridiplantae; phylum Streptophyta; class Magnoliopsida; order Alismatales; family Hydrocharitaceae; genus Ottelia; species Ottelia alismoides. The sequence continues at coordinate 588,913 of JAZKJV010009965.1, forward strand.
GCCTTCACACCTTAGGTTCATTGAGGATCCTCACTAGGTCAATTCTGAACGATTCATGTCATCTTAAAACCTCGATGTCGACCTCCATCTTATCAGATACATTCCTCAATGGTCTCGCAAGAAGGTTAGCTTTCTACCTTCTTGACCCTTTGTATATCAACTATGTTGTATAATCGCTTCTATTCATCTATGTCCATACACCGTATTGCTCATCCACCCCATATTCACGTATGCCTTGCTTAGGATGTACTTTGTCCTAAGTATGGGAGGTGGACAAGTCAAATGTTCATTCTCCATTCCGTTCCCTCACTCTTGTTGTTGCCTATACCTAGGGCTTTTGTTACCCTAAGTATAGGGGAAGTAATGTGTACATTATATTTGATCTCTTCTTCTATCTTCATTTGTCTTCTTTTCTTTTCTTCTTTTCCTTCTCATTTTTCCTTTTTATCGAAAAGATGTTACCCCTTTTTGTCAGCTTTCTATACTGAGGGCGTACTTTATCCTAAGTATAGGGGGTGTGCACCTCAAGTTCTTTCATCCTTTGATCCTCTCCATTATCTCCTCTTCTTGTCTATACTTAGGGACATCTTACCCTAAGTATAGGATGAGACAGTATGAGTACGATCTGTTCATTCCCACCCTTGACCCTCCATGCCTTGTGTATAGTATGCTATACTTAGCATTATTTGATCCTAATTATAGGAAGCCGGTCAACTTCTCATTCATTCATTTATTCCATATTCATTTATTCTTTAGACTTTTTTATACTCAGTGCGAGTTCTGTCTTCTCTTTTTCTCTCTGATCTATGAGGACATAGCTCAATCTAAGTATAGGGGGGTCGTATATACTGCGTATATACTTTAGCCATAACTCATACATTCAGATTTTTGATAATAAATATGGCTAAAATTCCATATAATATACCCAAAATCACTTAATAAAAAGAAGTTTATTACTCCTCAAATTCTTTTTGTATATACTGATTAATAAATCAGGTAGAAATAATTTTTGCAAAATATTTGAAAAATAGTTTTATTTTTTTAAAAAAATCTTTTGAAAACTATTTGGAAAATGTTTTGTTAAATATTTTCAACCTTTGTAAAAATATTATAAAAAAACTTCTTTTCTTTGTGTAAAATAAAAATGTTTGATAAAATATTTGCAAATGTTTTGAAAAATGTTTGCAAAAATATTTTGAAACATATATATACAGTATTTTAAAAACCTTTACAAAATGATTTTCAAATGTGTGTAAATGTTTGTAAAAATTGTTTGTAAAATTTATTTTGGACTATAGCTTTCCAAAATTACTTGTAAAATTGTTTTCAAAAAAGTTTCAGGAATATATACATCACACTACAAATTCGTTATACATCTATAAAAATGATCACATACCCCTTGTAAATTTTAAAAAAAAACCCAACTCTTGTAAATATAAGACAGATCCCCGTGTAAATATTTGTACCTATTTTTAGTCAAAATTTTATTTTTAAAAATTTCAAAAACATTTACAAAACTAAAAATATCAAAAACATTTGCAAACCCAAAAATACCAAAACATTTCATATGCATCATCTTTTCAAAGATCCATAATAAGTTTAAAACTTTGAAAATTGCATCCAAAAAATATTTTCTACATAACATTTGCAAAGCATTCGCATTTTTTGGATTGAGTTTGGTAATTGAACAAGTCTAAGTAAAATCCCAAGATTAGAGCTTGGTTGGACCTTAAATCTACCTAATCACTTGAACCTTATAGGAGCTGGAATTGAGGTACTTCAGGTCTAGTTGACTTAATTCTTTGAGAATCGTGAGACTTGGTTCAATTAATTCTCGACTGCATAAGTAGAGTATTCCGGAGCACACACATGGCTTTTATTGATAACGACCTAACTTTGACACATGCATCTTTCGTTTGGCTCAACTCAGTTGGAATGGTAAGGGGGTTGGATTTGCCGGTATGAGATGTACACAAGTGGAAACATTTGTCCTCGCCTACGGAGGGAAGTGCACCCCAACCTGTACAGTAGCAGAGACGTCTAAAGACAGGAGAGTGTGGGTTGCAATTATGCTTCAAAAGAGGGATATTCTATTGGCTCAAGAGGAAAAACTCCTTATATAAATGTTGTTGTATATAGTATTTCAAAAAAAGAGAAAAAAACTCCAAAAAAGTGGACATGCCTGATTGAAAATAAAATGTCTGTGAATTGTATATATTTGTATAGTCAGTAAGCAAGCTTGACCTTCAAAGTCATATCTTGTGATCCTACAGCTAGATAACTTGACTACACTGGCGTTGCATCCTAGGATATGTATCTACACTGGCTACCGTCCATTATTCTCTTCACCCCCTCCTCTTGAGTTGGTTGTCACTTGAACTTAGAAGGGAATACCCTGATCCTCGGGGAAGGAGTTGTTGGATGTGGAATCACTGGGTTGTCATGTTGGAGCAGTCATTTTCTTTGTCATTTCAGTTGAGCGGAGCCACTATCGCATACACTGTGCAAGTCAGATTCATAGTAATAAGGGTTTGCGTATTAGTTGAAGTATTCTGACCTGGCTATTGAGGAGACTTGAGCAAAGTTTTGGAACTCTCGAAGGTTGTTGGATTTCAAATCTGAATCCCAATAAGGTTCTGACCGCATCTAAATTCCAAAGGTCCAACTTAAGCTCCAAACTTTGATTTTGTAAAGACTAGTTTGATAATGAAACATAATCCACTTTCTTTCTCTTTCTTTTCTTTTTTTCATTTTATGCACTTATTACATAAGTGTTTGCTAGGGACTAGCAAAGGCAAGTATAAGGGGGTGATGAGTATCCATTTCATCACTTTTATTGTACCATTTTGGCCTTAAAAACCCTAGTAAATGCATGCAAATACCTCTGATTTGCATGAATTAACATTCATGTATTGTTGTATAAATATTTTATAAAATACTATTTTTAATGCTAAAATTATAGAATAAAGAAAAGAAAAGAAAATTAATTAAATAAAGATATTGTATGATTCTAAACCTCGAGACCTAGGCATCTTGATGACCAGGTGGATAAGAAATAAAGTAGGGGGAAATAAGGGTCGATAATACAGTAAAAGTCCCTTTTTATTTATTCATTTATTATTCATTTTTGGAACTATTTTATTTTCTATTTTATACCTCAAAATAAAGAAACTATGTACATGAAAGTTGTATATAAAAAATATAGAAAAATACAAAATTGATTTCATACAAAAATAATATACAGAATAAAAGTTATACTCTAAATAAAATTCCAAATTCCCAGACCCATATCTCTCAAATAAAAACTCAAAATATATCAAAATCACTTTAATTGTGTATAAATTTTAATAAGCTATTTAATGAAGGCGGTTTCATATTTTTTGGAGTTAAAGTGTCGAACTTAGGATTTGGACATCTATTGTACAATACACTCGATTAAAATATTCATTTTATTTACTCTTTATTATACATATTTATAATTTTGTAAATATTGTTTATAATATATGTACATATTAAAACTGGAATTAAATACTAAAATAAAATATGTATATAAAATATATAAATGAATATACAATAACTATATATATATAATAAATAGACCTATTTATTTTAGTATATATTATATCAGAGAAAATATAATAAAAATATATTTATTTGTGTAATAATAAGTTATAATTATATAAAGTAATAAAATAAAATAATTAAATTGAACATAAGAATAAAAATAAAATACTCAAAATATAGATAAATATACCTATATATTAACCCTAAAAACTAACTTGTAATTAAAAAGTTTAAAAAATAAAAATCATAACAAAATAATATGGAAAATAACAATCATTTTCTATTTTGTAACTTAATATTAATAAAATATTTATTAATTCATTTTGATTTGTTTAATCTTTTCATGTTGCTTTTTCAGGTTGGTCCACGAGGACCAACCAGGTGGCGAGGAGGGTTGACCCCGGTCAACTCCTCCGACCTGCCCTGCAACCTCTGACACCCCTCATTTCCTCTGCATTTTACCCCTCTTTGGGGCTCTATCCTTGCATTATTTCACGTCGATTCCTTCATTACTTTTTATCCTCATTTATTGCTCTTTCGCGTGCATTAATCACCTTGAGGATTGCATCACAGATTCGCCCCACTCTTCTTCGATCATTGGAGCATGTCGATCACGTTGTACATAAACTCATCTTTTGGCCCCATTTTGTTCCCCTTTTCGTATGCTCGGAACCAGAGAGGTGACAACTCTCCTCCAGTTGCTTGAGGCAAGTTCGGGCGAGGTCTTTCAGCATTCCATCACCACCTCCGTTACACGCCAATGATGAGGTCATTCTTCATGGTCCTCCGACCATTTGAGGTACTCTTTTTCTTGATTTTTAAGTTAGTCGCAGCACTAGGTTCATTTCTTGCTATTCATTTTGCATTTTAGTAGCTTAAATCCCCGCCTTCGAAATTCACCGCAGCTAGCCTCCGGCGAACCTTCCCCCGTGCTCCGCCTATTCCCGACGTAGCTAACCACCCCAACAACCTTTCCCTACGCTTCTGCTATGCCCACCGCACCTACACTCCACCAGATCCATCATGGATCTACAGTTCTGCTCTCCCTTCTTCGCCCTTCACCGGGAGCACTGCCCAGTCACCTCCTTCGCCCATTCCTACTAGTCAAAGCCCCAAGATAAACTTTTTGTGTATGCTAATGTATCTTGCAGGTCCTGAAGGATAAAGGACCTCGTGGGGATCATTTTTGTCATTTGGAGGTACCTTGAGCTGTTGATTCTCCTTGATCTCGCCAACCACCGTGGCAGCTCCAACGCACCTCCCGTAGGTTCCATCTGGTGCGGATGAGCTCTAGTTTCTTCCATCGTTGAGCAAGGTAGAGCGAGGAGAGAGGGTGAGATTGTCGTCACCGGTGAGTGGCTTCAAGCTCTGCCACATAAACAAGCCTCCTCTGCCATCGAAAGTCGAGGCCGCAACCAAGAGCCATTCATCATAGGTCCTCCACATGCGATCACAACCTTTGTTTTCTCTATTTACTGGTTAGTTTTAGATTTTTCTCTCTTCGATTTTTTATTCTTCGATTCTTCTTCTCCCCTCAATCCCTTGATTCCCTTCCTTAATTTCATCTTCCTTTCCGACTTGATTCCATCATATTCGGTTCAAGATCTCCAAATTAGCCTCATATTCTTCTCCATTTCTCAATATACCTTTTATTGCTATTCATCCTGATCACATCCAGCGATCGGAGGATTGGAGATCGATCACCATTTTCTTAAAGATCCCTCGCTCAGCGATTCTTTATTTGCATTCTGGATCGAGGCTTCCCTCGAGTAGATATCTACAAATGCAGGTCCTGATCTAGAGGTCTGAAGCATCGAGCCATAGATCGAACGCCATTTGAGAATCCACCTGAGCTTGGGAACTCCTTCTACCTTCTCCAATTCGAGAACCATCGTTGTCTTTAGTGATTCGAAGCTCCACCGCCGCCTTCATCAATGAAACACTATTGCAGGACATCACTCACCGTCGTGAATGTAGAATTGCACGAATTAAAATACTGCCTCATCTGAAGCGGAACCACGTGAGATCAGAAATCCACCTCTCATCACCATCGATTCACCTGATCATCGAGTGTTCCTCCGATCAGAATCGCCGAGCATAGACGCCACATCTTCGAAATTAGGGAAGAGTAAGAACGTCTCCAAATTATACCTCAACCCTCGGATCGGATATGATCTGAGGGTCTTCATTCAGCCACGTCATAACCAGGAGTGTCCCATCGTGATAGGCACGTGATCTATGTGTAAGCTGCAGGAGATATTATTGGGATATTTATAAGGATATCCTCGAAACTTTTTGATATCATAAATAAGTCCTTCTAGTTGAGCAAGCACGTGATCTACACGTGAGAATATGAAAATTGCATAAGATACCCCTGGTCTATTGTAAATTGCATACAGGTCCAAGCAGTTGGAACCCTTACGCGTAAACCACGTGATTCTTTGGACTTTTGCGCGAAAACCCTCTAACTTCTACATTTTATCTTGCACTCCAGAATTTCCACCTTATTACAACCATACCCTTATAGATGTATATAAGTACTATACATACTCTATACGTAATGAACAAAATACAATATATAAAAATATAATAAAAATACATATAATACCCTATAATATACTCGATACTGTATAACTTTATTTTTGAAAAATAAAAACATTTTCCATTTTCAATAATCATCAAAAATCCCAAAAAAATATAACAAACCTCAAAAATCATAAAAATATGAAAACACCACAAAAATATAATAAAAAATACTTGTAATATGTTTCACTATATTTTACATAATTAACCTGAAAATCAACAATTAAATATTAAAATTCATAAAAATACAAAATAAATAAAACTTTGAAAAAGCATAACTGAATAATAAAAAACACAAAAATAAGCACAATCATTTTGAAGATAATTTTACCTACTTTCAAATAAAAACAAAATAAAAATATTTTCATTCTATTTGCTATTTTCAAAATAAAAAAATAAAAATATAGTTTTCAACATTAAAAATCAAATAAAAATAATAAAACCTTTTTAAAAATTAAGTAAAAATCATAAAACAAATAAAACACATAAAAACTACAAAATCAAAACCAAAATATAAAATTACAAAATTTATACCTACTTCTTACATAGGTATAATACAATCACAGAAAAATATAAAATTCATAAAAATAAAATAAAAATATAGAAAATTACCTAAAATAAATAAAATTAGGAAACCTAATAATCCTTAGTTTCCTACTATTTTCCCCTAGTTTCTAAACAATTTGCCTCCCTAAGTTCGATACTCCCGTAATAAACAATATATACATTAGTTTAGGAGTATAAATAAAACACAAATAAAATTTCCTGCTAAATTTCACCCCGACAGACACGACGACACTATTCTTATTGTAGAATAGGAGGTTGGGTTTTTTTTCAGATGGCGTCGTTGTCTGGGAGGTTGCGCTGAGGTAGCTCGCAGACCTTAGGTTTAGGGTTTTCTTTTCGCCTTCTTATTTTTCTTACTTCATAGCTTTTTGTTTCTGATTTGTACAACACAAGTTTCAAGCCGTACAGTTGAGAACTAGAGAGCTGATTTTTTTTACTTTTTTTATAATCCCTTGTAAAAATAAAAATCAAGGGCACTTGCTTGTTTTTCTATTTTATATAAGGAGCCCTGTAACGGCATCCCGACTTGTACCTCCCTCTCTCCTTCTCGGGGTATGTTTCACTGAGTGTCGTATACTTGGGCGAGCAGGGCACCCACCACGACTTTTTGCATCACGTTTTCTTGATGTTTTCCACGACTTTTTTGAGGCTAGGTGCTTGTTTAAGTTTTTCATTTTTTCTTCACATGTGCTTCCATAGTTAGAATTAGGAACACACAACCTAGTGGTATGCCCATCACCTAGGTTAAAAAGAAAAGAAATCGTTAGAATTTGTTTGAAAAGACTAAAAAAAGTGATTACCAAAAAACTAAAATAGGGAATGCTAATATATTTGACTTAAAACTAAACGTAATAGACTTCACGTCTTTTAGGAGAGCAATCCCCAGCGAATGTTCGGCAGGTACTTTCTAGATCTGTGAGTGAGGGATGACCCTTAAGGTTAGAGAGCCCATATTTTTTGGAAGACCACTAATAAGATAGTCGATCACTCTACTCTTCAGTGATGACGCTCACGTAGCCGGAAACAGTCCAAGTTTCCTTAGCATAGTGGGACGTTTAGAGGACATTACGTAAGGCTCCGTCCTTAAGTAACACGGGTAGCCAGAAACGATCCATAGTTAATCTCATATTGGCTGAAAGTAGGTGATTAGTTGTTCAGACTCGGGACAGTCTCCTGGGATGTTCAGGCACCTATCAGCTCACATAATCGATGAGAAGACTTACTTTACCAATTAACCCTAAAATTGAAAAGACTAACGACCAAACTTTTACGGTCATCATCTAGTTTAGTTGGTGAAATCTGGGTTTGCTTTGTGTTTGATTATGTGGTTTGAGTCTGATCTTTGAATCATTAGCAGTCACCTTCCTTTCTAGTTCCCAACCTCCCACCCTTTATTCTTCTTCTTTCTGCCTCGTGATGATGAGTCATATTCCATTTCAATCGGATCTTACAATTTTATCTTTTTATTCTCATCATCCGGGTTCACCTTCTCGTGAGGTCGGAATTCCGATCAACCTCCTATCCCCAACCCCAATTTCATCACTCTGGTAGGTCAATGGTTTCTTTGATATTGACATGGACCTTTTTGAGAATGTGTTTTCTGAGTCGGTGTATGATTTTTCTTTAACTACAAGAGAGAATCTATTATTTGAGTATAAATGTTCATTCTCTTTCTCGAGTCATCCTAATTTTTCACATCTCCACGAGGGTTATCTATCGGAGATGTGTTCTCTCTACTCGATCCCATTTTCTAGATGTACATCTGATATATCAGATATCGAGAACGAGTATGATGATTCTCTTGAGTGTCTTTATTCTTTTGATTTTTCTGAATATGAGTTTTCTCTCCTCAATGACCCTTGTGAGGATGAGCCAACTTTAAGATATTCGATGATTTATCTCATTTCTTTACCATATGTACATGGGATATCAATTTTCATAGTTAGTCTCCTGATCATGACTTTCCATACCTTTTCGAGATAGTGATTTATGTGGACGATTCCTAGACTAATCCTTATTTCTCCACGTTCAATTTCTTCGGCTCTGCCCTTTCACTCCATTTCGATCATGATCTGATAATTTCTTTTGTGCTACTGATCCCTGATTTTATATTCTCTTCTCTTTTCTCTATAGCTGACACCTGCTTGATTAATTATTTGGGTGTCTCTTTTTACTTTACTAAGTTCATTGTTGTTCTTACACTGAGACTACAATGACAATACGTCATTCGCGTTACAGATGTTGTCTTGAACTTCGATACGTCGTTGTCCTAGCCTTTACGCCTAGCTAGGGGCATAAACTATAGCGCTCGTTGAGATGCACCTCAACATTATCTACTTTTTATATACATGTTTCATCTCAATTTTATTTATTCATTCCATTGTTTGTTTTACACCCCTAGATTTCGCTTAGGATTTTTTTATACTTAGGTGGTACTTTATCCTAAGTATAGGGGTGTAGAAATTGTGTTGTTCATATCATTATGTTCTATTACCATTGTTGTCACCTATACTTAGTTTGCTTTAACTTAAGTTTAGGGGTGCGATATCGCTCATATCATCTCTTGATCATTTTCGATTTTTTGTACATTCTTTTGACCTCGATCATTTTCGGTTTTTGAGTCTTCTATCCTTAGGATTACTTGATCCTAAGTATAGAGGGGATGATGACTTCTATTTTTTATTTGTTATTTTTTAGGTGTTGTAGTGTAGAATTATTTTCACCAATCTATACTTAGCCTGTTATGTCTTCCTTTGTCGCTTCTTTTGTCACTATGAGGACATAGTTCACGCTAAGTATAGGGTGTGTTGTATATATATGCTATATACACTTTAGAAGCCATAGCTCATAAATTATTATATTTTTAATAATATGGTTCTTTAAAAGTATGGTGTACTTCTGGGTATCTAAAAACCGAAAGAAAACGATAAATATGACTTATAAAAAATGAATTAAATGTATATATAAATTATGTTCTAAAATTCTTGGATAAAATCCTTGATTATTTGAAACTTGTAAAATTCTTGTAAATCATTGTATAAAATTCGTATAATCTTGTGTATATAAAAGTTGTATAAAATTCTTTGTAAAATATACATAATTCTTGTAAAATTTGTGTTAATTGAATTAATTCACTAACTCTTTCAAAAAGGTCCTAAAAATGAAAAATTTGAAACCTCAATAAAAATTTGAAAAATTCTTTAAAAACACATAAAAAGTTTAAGCTGAAAAAATTACTTCATAAAAAAATTTGTTGTATTCATTCGCATTTTTCAGAATAAGTCTCATTCTTGAACCGAATGGACTTAAGTCTGAGAGATGGAGCTTAGTTTAGGTCTTAAACCACTTAATTATAAAGGGACTGGAATTAAGACTCTTCAGGTCTTTTAGACATTTCTTTTGGTTTCATGAGACCGTGCTCAGAATTCAGCTAAAACATTCCTAAGTAGGATACCTGAAGTCATTCGTTTAACTCTTCTCTATTTGAACCAATTTTGAACTCATGTACTCTACACTTAGTTCAACTTGCATGGGGATGCGAAGGGAAATCCATTTTGGTGGTGTGTTTCCATCCTTGTCTAGTGGTACTGACGTCTAAAGATGGGAGAGATTGGGGTTGAAATAAAGCTTCAGATGAGGGAAGGATCTACTGACACAATTTTTTCTAAGACCCCAAAATATGGATGGAAGGAAAAGATGTTATATCCGTCGGGACATAAAAGATCTATATTGTGCAACAATCATTTCTACCAAAAAGAAACCATACACCAAATAAAAATATGACCATAATAGTCCAAATTTCGGAAAAGCTTGCATTATCTTAGTGGAAACTTGGCTAAACTGGCCAGGTAGCATGAGGAGATGTTATTACACTGATCACACTCCAGTTCTCTTCTCGTTCTTCTTTTTCTCTCTCTACTCTATTGCAGACATATCAGGATCTGACCTTAGAATGAAATACCCCCTCCTCGAGGATCGGCTAGTTGGATGAGGGCCCAATGGGAGTGTATTACTAGGATACGTGCCTTCTTTGCTTCTTTAAGCAGGAAGAGCTAAAACCCTTCACACACAGTACAAATTGCTCTCAAAGCCAAAAAGTTTACGTGATGGATGTGTGGATATGAATTGGTTGTTGAGGTGAACCTGGATAAGGATTTGTTGAACTTGAGGGTTGTCAAGGCTTAAATACTAATTATAATAGAGTCCTGACACATTAATAATCCAAAGGTGTAAGCTAATTCTAAAGTTTGAGTGAATTGAGATTTTGTTTAAAGAAATAAGCATGCTCTAAGTTCTTTTATTTTCTTTTTTCTTTTTCGTTTTTATTGTACTTATTTACAAAATAAGTGTTTGCTAAGGGACTAGCAAAGGTAAAGTACAAAGGAATGATGAATCCATGATTCATCGTCTTTATTCCTTTTTTGCCTAAAATCTTTTGTAAAATACATGTAAATACTCATCAATTCCCATTAATTAACATTCTAGCAACAAATATTAATATTATAATTTTAATACTTATTTTATCTAAAAGAAAATAATAAATAGAAAAATGAAAAATAAAAAATAAAAAAAGAAGGATGTATATAAAATATACATACTAATGCTAATCCCAAGACAAGGTCAATATTGGCTTGGTTGTCAAAATAGAGGGAGATAAGAATCATAACTTATAAAAATGTCAGGAAACTGAGATCATAATTGTACAAACACATTTTCTAACCTATAAACATTTCATCTATTTTATTTATCACTCAGAAAATTTCAAATCAAAATATTTTCTTCACAAAAATTTCTCATATATATATATATATTATAAAAATATCATAAAAAGTGTCTAATATAAAAAAATTAATTATCATGAGTCGAAAAAGTCGTAAAACCTACTTACGAGGATCATAACTATTTATAGAAAACTCTAAATCGACCAAACTCACTTTTAAACTTTATTTTATTACTAAAACATTTATTAAAAAAAATAAAAAAACCAGAATAAAATAGGTGAGTTTTAGCATTTGGGCCCCGTTGTCTATATGTACTATACGTAAAAACTTTCCGATTTTCTAATTAATTATTCATAATTCCGTTTAACTTGATTTCTTTTCTAAAATATTTTTAAAAATAATTTAAAAATATAAAAATATAACTTAAGTCAAAATACCAATAAATCTCAAAACCACGAAGCCGTGATCTAAATTTTCCTAACCTCATAATTTGGTCATATGGACTCTGAATTTGGCAAACTTGATTTTAAAGTTAATTTTATTTAATTATCTATCAATTGACACTGATTTCGCTAAAATCAGAGTTAATATGCAAAATATGGATTTTAAGACCATATTAGTATATATTATACAATGTACCTTTTTTATATTATTTAATATTTATTATTTATTACATTTATATACTTTTTTAATATTTGATTATTAAATTAAACTGAATAAAAATTATTTTATTAATTAATTTATTTATTATTTATTTATTAGTTAATTATTCATTAAGTTCTTTAATTATTTTATTAATTATATTTAAATAATTATTTAATTATTAATTACATAATTACCCTCTAATTATTTCTTAAATTAATATAAATATTAAATTATTTAATTATCTAATTTATTTTATTTATTTTTTAATTTTATTCTTCATTTCCCTCTCCTCTCTTCTCCTCTTTCCTTCGTCACCTTCTTCCTCTTCTTACGTCGCCGCATCTTCTTCTACCTCCGTCAACTACCCCAACTGTTGGCCACTTGGCCGATGGTCCAACAAACCACGATAACCATACCCCCCTCCGGTGACTGGACCACCATGTGTAGTCACCAATTTCCCTTTCCTACATAAACCCTATGATCCCCTCATCTTCCAGCTATATGCTATTTTTCCTGTGAGCTTCCAGTATTGGTGAGAGGTCTTGAGGTGACAGCTCTAGTTTTCTCCGTCATTGAGCAAGATCGAGAAAGGAGAGTGTAACGGAATTGGTTTCTTTAAAAATAAACTAATAATAATAAAGAGATCACAACAAATCCCCACATTATCTTTTAAAGATAATCAAATCATGAGATTAAGATTAATAAAAAAAGAGTTGATAACTTAGCAACAACCTTATCTAGTTATCACAATTATCCTTTAATTAAATTCATCTTATTATTGTTGAATTATCTCATTATTGGTACCTATAAAAAGGGCATGAAGCCCCTCCATTAGTCTCACCATAGAGAGAGAGAAAGAAAGATGAAGAGAGAGAGATCGTCGACGGCATATTCCATTCTGGCAACAACAACCATCGTCGTCGGCACCGAAGTTGTGATCCGACGAGATTGAAGGAGCAAGGACGTGGTCGACAACGGTCCGGATTTGGCGGAGTCTTGGTCGACGAATTTCTTGCGTCGACAAGGTATGTGTCGAACATATAGGATCGTTAAGTGACGTTGATCCTTGGTTTAACATTTTTGACTTATAGATAGATGTGTCGAACCCTTAGGAACACCGCTTAATACGACTCCGATCATGATCATGCCAACTATTTTCCCACTACGTAAAGTGTTATGGATGAGTTTCTGTACTCGGCAATTGTTAACGACAATAATGTAAGACTGCATAACTTTTAGGAATGTCCCACCGTATCAAGCATTTGATTAATAGCCTTAGAGACCAAATAATTACTTTCATCCTCTACGCATGCACGTTAGTTTCACTTTGCAGGTAATTAATTTTCTTAATCTTGATAGTGTATATAGATTTTTAATAGTATGCTATAAGTGGTTTTGGATGGATATTATGTATATATCATTACTTAGTCAAGTCAGAACAATCTATAACATGTATTAAGCAGGGGAGCCACCGACCACCGATTTCTTTTTGGCATTAGATTCCAATTTTACCCTCTTCATCCGTCTATGATTCCGCTTCTGCCCTTCACCTTTGGCAGGAATCCGCCCTCCTCTCCATCCTTTTGCCAAACCCTACGCCGTCATCATTGTCTCCATGGATACCCAAACTCCCATAAACCCTACATCATCATCGTTGAGGTGAATTTCAGAAGACCTCTGTTGACTCCCACCTCTTGCTCGCACCATCGGCCTCCAGGATTGGGTAGTCCCTCACTGTTTATTGTGAAATTTAGTAATGACTCCCTCTGACCCCTCTATTCCATGTTGCCGGTGACATCATCGCCGTCGCCTTCCATCCAGATTTTGCTATGCCACTTCCATCTGGTCATTTTGGAGCAACAACATGCTCATCGCAGTCGAGGTTTCTCAGGAAGGATGAAAGCGCAAAGTCTACCGAGGAGGGGATGTGGAAGGAGAAGCGATTCTGCCTGACGGAGTACATGACACGACGGAGTGCGGTAAGATGGAGGCCAGGGTGATTGCTGATGCCTAAGAGGAGAGCAGAGAGGCGATTTGAGGGAAGAGTGAATGGGGCCCGAAAGGTCGAGGTGGGAGAAAGATGGGGACAGAATGGGCGAGGCGGGAGGACATGGAAGAGGAGCACGAAGTGCATGCCCGGCAGGCTCTAGGCCCCGGAGGAGGAGTGATGGGATGTATTCCTATTTATAGATGTGGAATTGACCTTCATGGCTTCATGGACGACAAATACGAGCACGTCGGCAACGAGTGGATCGTGCAACCCTGCACAATGCTCACAGAGCTGCACAGGAGAAGGAAGCAGCTTCTGGGAATATGCTTCGACCATATGGTTGATGTCGATTGCTTCTTTTGCATGTGGTCTCTTTAATTCCAACAAAAATTCAAATTCAAGATAACGTAATTAATTGATCCACGCAATTAGATTTTAATACATGATGTTATACTACAATCAGAATCAAAGTTATTCCATAATTTGTATTAGGATTCCAATCATCTTACTTACAAACAGATTGTCATCACTTCCGATGCACTTTTGAAGTAAAACTTGGTTCATGTTGTATCCAAGAAAAAAAGAAAAATAGGGTAATTTTATTATTGAATTGGTGAGGATTGTCTCCATAGTTTCATTTAAAAATTCACGATCAGTATGTTGTTTTAGTTGCTGATGTGATCCAAATTATGATGTGCTAATTAGAGTTTTCCTAATTGTAACTCGGTTAGAAGACTGGGAGAACAGATGCTGATGAGAGCTCGCTTCGAAGCGTATATTTGTCGAGACTGAGGTGGTCAGGAAGCTATATGCTAATGACTCTAATAAATATCAGATGAGATGTGAAGGTCGAATTCTTGGTATAAAAAAAGTCGGATCAATATAGTTGAAGCAAAAAATTTCTTGGCAATGTCAGTATTTCTCTGTTTATGGATTGGCAAAAGCTGATTGATTTATGGGTTGATATCGAGATCCCTCGATTCACCAGCTTCATCGTAGTCATCTGTTTGAGTAATAGGTATTTCATCGTCAATGTGATTTTGACGAACAATTTCTTTAAATTTCACATTTGTGTTCCATCTTGCAGCATAGCATATTAAGTAGCAACTAATCATCTTCTCCATGTTCGATCCCAGAGAGATTGAGCAAGGTAAACATCCAATCCTATAAGGATTGAGGGCCCTTTGGGAGTCCATGTCCAATCAACACTCCACAACAAATTGTTCTTTCATCATATTTGTAATATGGATAAGGGGTTTCCCTTGAAGCCCCTTTGCATTACAACATCTATTCTTAAAGAGAGAGAGAGAGAGAGAGCAGAGAAGGCCACTCAACAGAAATCACGGAGTGATGAGAGAATATTCCTTTGGAGACGCCAACGTTTTTTTCTACAGTTCATCAGATCAGATTACATCCTGTTCCTTTTGTTGTTACTCACAAATCAAGTCAAATTTATTTCTAATTCCTTCCAATTGTTCGAAATATTTCTTGGAAGATCCCTCAAGTATTTTCCATGATGCATCTAGCATGGGGGGCTGGGTCGAGAAAAAGATTCATATCTTCCTAAGGTCCTACAATAGAGATCATGTAGGTGCATGGTTTGGTTCTTACATGATCTTGAAGTATGGGGGCAATTTGCCATCTTTTCTAAATTTATTGTATTATGTTGCATATGCAGAATTTGATTGAGAAGGAAGAATATTTAGCAGCTAATATGTCATAATAATATTATTATTTGACTTCATCGGTCAATAGAAAAATGCAAGATTTTGTAAGATCTCATGATATCCAGAGAAGGAGCAGGATAGTTTTGTTTTAACAATGATCATTCTCTATTGTTGTTCGTGTGCCCAATCTAATTTTTCCGCCTATTCCTGTCTTTTTTAGTTATCATATCCTCAGATTGGCAATGAGATTTATTAGTCAAAAAATCGATAATAAAAAAATAACTTAATTCCATTATCATTGTTAAGTGTCAATAACTGCCCAATGTTGTACTATCACTTGATTCTCATAGATCAATTGAACTTTGTTTCACCCAATCCTAAAGTTCAGGTGACATTTCCATATCATACACTTTGTCTTAAGAGAATTGATCATAAGAAAAAAGATTTGAATTTCCATCTATTAGCAACCATAAAAGGTGTTGAAGCCTTACAGTGTGCTTAACTTTCAAAATGCATGCATAAATCATTACACATATAAGCATAATATAAAATATAACAAAACTACGTACTTCTAAATAAATGTAGTTTGACTATGTATTGATTAGTTCTCGATGAGTTGTCTTATGGTTAAAGTAAATAATTAAAATCTTAAATACTATATTGTAAAAACTCACAATTCCTATCTTTTTAGAAGAACTAATTGGTTTCACATAACTTACCAAACATTTACGTAAATGCTATATTGTAAAAATTTATGGTTGTTCGAAAATAAATATGAATATATTTAAACCCGATCAATTTCATATTCATTTTATACATATTTTAACATACATGTTCTTATTCGTTTTAGAATGAATGTGTGTGTGTCTATATATATATATATATCCATTTTATTACATAAATATATTCATATATTCATTTATAACTGTATATAACAAAACTTAATGATTACATTCACCATTATTTATATTTTTTATGAAAATGAATCTATTTGATATATTTATATTTGTGTAAATTATTCTAAATATGTATACTTTACTTATCGTATAAAATATTTATATTATTATTAGTATTTATTTCGTATTCGTTTTATATTTGTCTTTGTTTTAAGGACATTGTAACACATTTTTTATATATGTTAGTATTCCTATCCTTATCTTGATTTATATTTGTATATTAAATGTATAAGGATATGCTTATATATATATTCATATATGTATCCAATAACTTTCATCAATACAATTCAAAGTGACCGACACATATAGTATGAACTGTATATCATATTAAAATTTCAGTAGAAGCTCCAAACATTATCCCAACAACAAAAACTTTTCTTAAAAAATGCATTTCATGAAAAATAATAATTTCATCATTATACACATTATCAAAAGTATTGTTCCCCGTGCTTTAGTATTGTTCCCCGTGCAAAGCACGGGGTGTACACTAGTTATGTTTATGCAAAAAGGAGAGTCGCTCTGTCATCTTTCTCTAGCCTTGATATTTTGATTCATGTCATTTTAATTGAAAATATGTATCGGATGTTTATAATTCAAAAAAAATACTCGAGTACCTCAGAAGGACATATATATCCACATATTAGATTCCTGTGAAGCATTTGAAATTGACTAATTTCCAATTCTTCATTAAAGATGAGTTGAAAAACATTAGCGTCACCATATACTTATGTGTGTTATCTAAGAAGCCCAATTATTATTATAAATTATTTGTTATAATGTTTTCATGTAGTAGGCATTTCAAACACTGGGATAATTGAGGATTTTTGACGATGTACAAACAATGTGTAAAATTTAATAAGGGTTTTTTTTAATTAATGAAAAGATTTCAGTTTCAGAACATGAGTTAGAGTCAATAATCCCTTCCCCCGAACTCTTACGAGTGGAAAGAAGAAAATCAAAAAAATCCAAAAAGATGACCCTGAGATGGCTGAATTCTGCAACAAATATATCAAGATTCATAAACCCCGTATACTTCCTGTTAGTAATTGTTAGTAATTATGAGATGTTTCTTATTGTAACCCCAATAAGGGGCAGTTCTGTATTTTTCCCTTTCTTAGACTATCTAGGGTTTCTAGGGTTTTTCCTATATAAGGACCCCTAAACCCATTGGAATAAATATAACAAAACCTTCTTTTCCAACATGGTATCAGAGCCAAAATCCTAGGCTCTGACCTAATCTCTTCCATCTCCTCCCCACCCGCCGCCCCCCTCGTAATGCGGGAACCCTAGACCCTAGGGAACCCCACCAGCGCCTCCCCACCCCACCGTACACGCCGCCTCCTCCTCACCCGTGCCTTCCTCCCCACGCCTTCCTCCACACCCGCCCACGCCCACCGCACCTACGCCTTCCTCCCCATGCCGCCCCCCTGCACTCCATATCGCACCACCTCTGGGCACACCACGTGCACCACGCAAATCCACGCGCCCCCACCGCCCCTGTTCGCGCCCTCCAGTCCGCGCCCTCGCCTTCAGTCCGCGCCATCACCTCCACTCTGCGCCTCCAGGAAGCCATCACCTCCAGTCCGCGCCCTCGCCGCCACCTTCGGGTCGCCCTCGCATCCAGGCCACCACCGCCGGGTCCCACCTCCATTCCGCACCCTCGCCATCGCCTACAGGTCGTCCAGGCCACGATCGCCACCAGGCCGCCCTCAGGCCAGGCCGTCTAGGCCACCCTATTCACCAGGCCGTCCCCGCCTCTAGTCCGCGCCCGCGCCTCTAGGCCGCCCTCAGGCCACCCTCGCCAAGACACTGCCTCCAGGCCGTCCAGGCTGATTCCAGGTCGTGTCGACCAGGTCCTCGCCTCCAGGCCAACCCACACTTACGTCCAAGTCACCCACTCCAGGCTGCCCTCTCCAGGCCGCCCTCTCCAGGCCGTCCTCACCTACAGGCCGTCTCAAGACTGCTTCCAGGCCATCTCCAGGCCACTTCCTTTGCAGCGCGACACAAGTTCGCCTTCTCGCACGGTACTCCTTGAACGACATCAACTCATTTATCGCATGGTGATGCTCTCATAGGTTCTCATGATCATTGAGATATCCTAGATTATCTACTCTTTTCTAGTTTTTCTACTGCTCCTTCTACTCGGCTAACATGACATCTACTACCACTTCTGTGGACTCAAAGCCCCTGTATCCAACTTCTTCCATGATGGCTCAGGGCACTACTATAAAACTGAAGGGATCCGAGAACTATGTTCTGTGGTCCCGGTCCTTCAAGGTTTTCATTGGTGGCCAACGTAAGAACTATGTTCTTACCACTGTCCCGCTTGCCGCGACAGACAAGGATTATGATACTTGGTATGCTGATAATTGTCAAGTCATTACATGGTTAACGAACAGTGTTGACATTTCCATTGCCTCTAATCTTCTCTATAAGGAGACTGCAAAGGCGATGTGGCAGAGCCTTGAAAATACATATTCACAACAAACAACCAAATCTAGGCTTTCTGATATATACACTAAGATTTGGTCTACAAGCCAAGGAGACACATCATTAATCGAATATTACAGGCTACTGACAGGTCTATTTGAAGAGCTTCTTATCTTTCAACCTGCCTGTTGTGATAAGCAGGTAGGGGAACGGGCAGAATGGCAGGTTTACATATTCTTATCAGGTTTACATCCTCGATATAAACCTGTCAAAGATCATTTCTAACTGCTGCAACATTGCCTAGCCTTGAGACCATTTTTGGTCGTCTACAAGAACTTGAGTCTCCACATCCTCCTCCATCTGCTGAGACGTCAGCACATTTTGCAAGAGGAAGATCTTTTCACTCTAGAGGACGTGGATGCGATTCTGTCCAGGGACGTGGCCGAACTTTGGGCTGGGGCCGCGACTCAGCACGCGGCCAAGGACGTGATCGTTTTCCTCCTTGTACTCATTGTGGTCGCATGAACCACTTGTCAGAACGGTGTTGGGCCAAATTTGGCATGCCCCCTAATGCCAATAGTGCATATGAATCTGCCCTCTCTGATACTTACTATGATGCGTCTGAACAACATACTAGTGTTAGTCATCCCTCTTTTACTGCCTCAGAATATGCCCGACTACGACAACTACTGCAGAATACTCCCGTTGATACTACTGCTAATGCATCTACTGCCAGCCTTGCAACAATCTCGAGTACTACTGCCAGCACTGCATTGACATCTGCGCCTGCCTAGATCATTGATTTCGGAGCCTCGACTCATCTCACAGGAGAAGGTAGCCTTCTATCCTCTTCCCGACCTTCCTCGATCGTGAAATCTGTTCGGGTTGCCAATGGAGATTATTCGCCTATCACTAGTGTGGGCGCTATGGAGTTATCATCCACACTACGACTAACAGGGGTTCACTGTGCTCCTGCCTTCCCTCTAAGCTTATTATTGGTTCATAAGCTATGCAGTGAACTTGACTGTAAAGTGATATTTGATAAATCTTGCTGTTATTTTCAGGACATCCGGACGAAGAAAATTTTTGGTGGGGGACATGAGAAGAATGGACTATATTATCTCAACATACCTACATATTCTGGTTTCTCTGGTGCGGCTTCCATCTCCATCGATCCACTACTATGACACCTTCGTCTTGGTCATCCATCCGCTAAAGCCCTCTCTATGATGTTTCCTAAACTTTCTTCACTCAAGCCTTTTGAGTGCGAGGCATGTCAGTTTGGGAGGCATCACCGAGCCTCGTTTCCGGCTCGCACTGAGCCACGTCATTCTGTCCCTTTTTCATTAGTTCATTGTGATATTTGGGGACCTTGTCCGGTCCAAAGTCTAAGTGGTCATAAGTATTTTGCTGTCTTTATAGATGATTTCAGCAGGTTATCTTGGGTCTTTCTGCTCAAAGAACATTCGGAGATTAATCGTATCATAAAGAACTTCTTTCATTATGTTGAAAATGTTTTCTCCTCTACCATTCAAATTTTTCGTTCATACAATGCATTAGAATTCATCCAACATGACCTTGCCTCCTTCTTTGCCTCCGAGGGAACCATCCACCAAACTACTTGTCCCTACACGTCCCAACAAAACGGGATAGCAGAAAGGAAACTGAGGCATCTTCTAAATATTGCTCGCACTCTTCTATCTCAGATGAAGGTTGAAGGATATGGAATTATCCTCAAGCGCATCACGGAAGCATGATCGTCGTATCGGATACGACGAGGAACGACTAGTCGTACTAGTCGTTCGGTGCAGCGGAATTTAAAAAATTATATTCGATGAAACCACATGATCCAAGAACCATTCTCAGATCATTTCATCTATAACCACAACAAGTATAATGCAATACCTCTTGAAGTGTGGTTGATCAAGTCTCTAAAGAAAGAGACCTCCTGTCTCAAGTCCGATCGTCGGCGAGACCGCTTGCGAGCGCGGGGATGAACCGCGTTGTCCTCGCAATCCAAGAAGATGATCCAAGCGTGGTTGCTCCTGATCTCGTCGCACGAGATCAAACGTCTCCTTCGTGGTCGTAGCACACCAAGAAGACGGAGAAATCGAAGAACGTCGAAGCGGCAGCGCGGTGGCGATGGCGACGACGATTCCCTTCTCTAGGGTATGGTGGACGGCCACCAACAAGAGAGGGAGAGAGGGCTGGCGTGTATGAAGAAATGAGGGAGAGAGAGATCCAATATTGCAAGTAATTAGAGAGCATAGTATGCCTCTCTATTTATAGGGTTTTGGGATCCATGGATCTCAATCCATGGGACACACAAAATCAATGGATGAGATTTATTTGTGTCAATCCAATGGCCAAGATTGTTGTTGTCAAAAGCAACAAATTTAGGTCAAAATATATTTGACAAAATCAAATATAATTTATTCCTAAATCAACCCAACAAATAAGGAGAGAAGATACATGGAGATTTCATCTCCATGTACCTTCCAAGTGGACGGCCACACATTCCTTATAGGAATGTTGTGCCGCCCCTTGAGATTGCATGGAGATTGCAATCTCATGGAAATCCATGAGATTGCATATCTCCTTGGAATCTCTCTTATTTATTTGCAACAAATTTATTGGGTTTTATTCTTCAAAAATAATTCACAATTATCTTTGAGAATATTGCATTCTTGCCATGGAAAAATTGTGAATCATATTCACAACCCAAAACAACATATAATTCATATTGTTAATTAATTACACAATGTGTATCCAATACACATAATAATTAATCAACACATATAAATTATAATTAGCTCTCTCTAATACATTATAAATCACATTTATAATATATTATGAATAATTGGACATTTTTATCCACATTATTCTTATCCACATTAATTAAATCACATTTAATTAAATTGGATAATTTCTTCACACATCAAGATGATTAAATCACATTTAATCATTATTTCTTCATTGCTTAGATCTTATGGAATTATTCTCGAACCATTCAAGAATAATGCAATCTCTCCGCAGATACTTGGAGATAAGGACAGGGCGATTGTATTGTTCCACGTATAGTGACATGGATATTGAGATCGTATCTCAAATCCAGATCGCGGGCCTCCCATAGATGCTTGATTAAATCAAGACCGTAAATCTAATCTTCTCATTGTATCTGAATCATATTCAGATCAATGTCCAACACTTGGACCAAGATCAGATCACTTCTCTACTGAGAGGAGTCACTAAAATCCAGACCCGTTTCATCACTCCCTAGGAATGGAAGCGTCATGGTTATACAACCGTTTATGATCAAATCACCCTCAGGTATTCCCAATACCTGTACATCCTGCATACTGGAAGACTCAGACTAAACCCAAAGTATCGGATCAACTTTATACTGTCTACTTCATGGTTTTATCAGTAAGTTTCTCATTCGATCATTGGGAGTTGGTATCGATCATACACTTTCCAAAAGTGTATATCATACCTAGGTCTTGATCATATACTAAAAGTATATATCAAACCTACAAATTCAGTCAAGCTTCCAAAGCGAGACGACCATGCGCATGGAATTTGATTCATCCCAATATCTCATGCGTGATCTCATGTCTTCCGGTTCAGTAACTGTACCTGTATGATCCCTTTGAGAGATCGTATTACTCATATGCCCTTATATGCACACCAGCGCGCCGGTGTATAGACCTTGATTAGGTCATCAACCTATTGGTCTGCCAAATGTACATACTTGGACATATAGCAACACATCTGTCTCCGGTCAGAGGATGCGTGCCTATATCATGACAGCATATGATATAGGACTTTGGTTATCTCGATCTCGTTAAGTCAACTCTTTGACCTAACTAATCTGACACCTCCGAATCTCTATTCCTATGCAGAGGACCTGCATCAAGAGGTCGGTCAGATATCAGCCTTCAGAGATAGGATTGCCATCTCCTACTCAGGTTGGAGAGCATTTCTTGATAATCATTTGACGGTGCTTGATGAGTCCTCAATCTAACTCTTTAGATATTCATCCAAGCACCAGCCTCTATGATTCAATAGTTGAATCAACAGCTGTATGATTATTAAGATGGTCATGGTACATAACCCTAATTGTACTAAGGGACCTATTATACAAATTATTCATTCTTCATTTCAGATCAGGGAATGATATGTGCAATAACATTTATTGCATAATGGCTCGCCGTGGGCTCGCATTTCCAACAAAGGTCCCCAAAACCTACTGGGGTGATGCCATTCTCACAGCCGTCTATCTTATAAACAGAGTACCATCGCCTACTATTCATGGATCCACTCCATTCTCCCTTCTTTATCCCAATGATTCTCCATTTCCTCTCCCTCTACGGATCTTTGGATGTGTGTCCTTCGTCTATAAATTTCATAATACCGACAAACTCTCACCACGGGCTATCAAATGTGTCTTTCTAGGTTACTCACGTACTCAGAAAGGGTACAGATGCTATGATCCTGCTGGTCATCGATATTACATCTCTGCTGATGTCACATTCTTTGAGCAAACTAGCTTCTTCTCAGATTCAGTCACTGATATTCCACTTGATCTCCCTCCACCACCCATCGTCTATAAACAAAGTAACGCTCCAAAACCACCAGCCATCCCTTTACCAGTCTCTTTTCTGCAGGATAATATGCCTTCTCCGATTGTCCCCTCCAAGCATGTCCCGGATGATCCTCTAGAGCTTCCCATTGCTCTACGAAAGGGTAGAAGACAATGTGCTACTTACCCCATATCCAACTACACATCCACAGTTGGATTATCTATCAATGACCGACGGTATGCTGATGCTCTTATGAATGTATCCATTCCACGAGACCATAATTGTGCTCCACAGGACTCTGGCTGGAAACATGCAATGAATGAAGAAATGAATGCATTGTTTTCACGAGGGACATGGGATCTTGTTCATTGTCCGAAAGGTGTTCGACCTGTAGCATGCAAATGGGTCTTTACGACCAAACAGTCCCCGGATGGCACAATTGATAGATTAAAAGCTCGACTTGTGGCTAAAGCTTTTACACAAACCTATAGTGTCGACTAATTTGAGACATTTTCTCCTGTTGCATGGATGGGGTCTATCCGAACTATTCTCTCTATTGCTGCAAACAAATCTTGGACCCTCTTTCAGCTGGATGTAAAGAATGCTTTTCTTTATGGCGATCTTGATGAGGAGGTATATATGAAACAACCTCCGGGCTATGAAGTCGAGGGGGAGTATGTATGTCGACTTCGCAAGGCCATATACGGTCTCAAGCAAAGTCCAAGAGCATGGCTTGACAGGCTTACTACAGAAATAACCACTCTTGGTTTCCAAAGGACGACATCTGATTATTCTGTATTTGTCAGGAAAAGAGCAACTGGAACCATTATACTGGCAGTCTACGTTGATGATATGGTTATCATAGGTGATGACTAAAATTGGATATCAGAAACCAAGGCCTTCCTTCAAAAGGTATTTGTTACCAAGTACATTGGATCTCTACGCTACTTCTTAGGCATAGAAGTACTTCGCACTACCGAAGGACTTCACCTCTCACAAAGGAAGTACTGCATGGACATACTTACTGAAGCAGGACTTCTTGGATGCAAGCCCTCTGGTATTCCTGCTAATCCAAAGAAGCATACCACCTCATCTGATTCAGCCTTTGAGGATGTCTCCCGATATAGGAGCCCCGTTGGTAAACTTCTCTACCTTACTGTAACTAGACCAGATATCTCCTATGCAGTAAACAGAGCAAACCAACATATGGAACATCCATGTTACAACCACTGGAAGGATGTTCTCCAAATTCTTCGATACTTAAAGGAATCTCCAGGACGTGGACTCTCCTACAAAGCGAATGGACATACAGACATGGTTGCCTATGCAGACGCTGATTATGCAAGCTCTCTAGAAGATCGACGCTTGACTACAGGCTACGCTATGATGGTTGGAGGAAACACTGTTATTTGGAAAAGCAAGAAGCAAACCGTCGTATCCAGATCAAGTGCAGAAGCAGAATATAGGGCGATGGCACAAGCCACATGTGAGATCATGTGGTTATTGGCCTTTCTTCAGGAGCTTGGTATTAACATCACTACACCTATTCCCCTGTACTGTGACAACAAATCTGCAACCTACATTGCCACAAATCCTGTATTTCATGAACGAACCAAACACATAGAAATTGATTGTCACTTCATATGAGATGCAGTCAAAATTGGAAGAATCACCACTCCACACATCAGTACTGATCTACAGCTTGCAGATGCCTTTACAAAGGCATTACCAAAGAAACGTCTGTCATGGATTATATCCAAGTTGGGCATGACTGATAAATACACTCCAACTTGAGGGGGAGTGTTAGTAATTGTTAGTAATTATGAGACGTTTCTTATTGTAACCCCAATAAGGGGCAGTTCTGTTTTTTTCCCTTTCCTGGACTATCTAGGGTTTCTAGGGTTTTTCCTATATAAGGACCCCTAAACCCATTGGAATAAATATAACAAAACGTTCTTTTCCAACACTTCCCCTTTGACAAGTACGTGTTAATGGTTGTTTGATGCAAGGCTGAAGACTTTCCAAGGCAAGTTGAAATCCAAATGGACGGGACCATTCATTGTCTAAGTGGTGCATGATAGCGGATGTGTCGAGATCTCAGATCTTGCAGATGACGCACCGACATCCCTTGTGAATGGACAACTGTTAAAACACTTCGTCGAATCCAATGAGCAGTTAGTCCATATTGAGGAGATTGTGTTTATGCGCGAGACAGATTCAACAGATATACCTAAAGCCGCGTAGGAGACCTTGCAGCAATGAGCTCCAGCCATCAGCAGCATCTTGAAAGATTCAGACCGACTCACTTGTATATACCATCATTTATGTACATTCTATCCTTTCTCTCCCGCGACTTTAGTAACTCATTCCAGCATCATCTATCTCTATCTTGGACTGTACTTAGGATGACCAGATCCTAAGTATAGGGGGAATGAGCCACTTAAGTCTATTCACTGTACATCCTCCAGATCACATCGGTTCTCGTACTCACTCCTGTCTTATACTTAGGCTGACCAGAGCCTAAGTATAGGGGGGACCGATGCCCACCTTGTATATATTCATCCATTTCCCCTCTTGCCCTCCTCCGCCCCAATTTTTGATCTTCTTCTACACTTAGGCTATCAAGAGCCTAAGTATAGGGGGGCGGTGCGACTTCTATACGATTTTTGTGATTTTAACTCTCCTACGCTTAGCCTGAGGTATGTCTTTTTAGTCGCTTTTCGTGCTCTGAGGACATAGCACACGCTAAGTATAGGGTGTGTGTATATACTACATATATACTATACCCATAGCTCGTCCTTTCGCGTATTTTTATGCATATTATGCAATAATTACGGGGGGGGGGGTAAACAGTTGAGAAAATTCTTTTGTAAAATACACTTGTATAATACTCATAAAATACTTGTATCATAGGAGGTATACCAGTGTGTCGCAAAAGAATGTGTTGAAAATAAGGGTTCTTATTTACTCTTGCACATCATCTCTGCATCTGAACAGAAAAAGAGTCTTGCATTTCATTCATAGCATGTCATCTGCACCTCTCATCTGCATATCTTGCATATGCAAGGTGAAAAGCTAGTGGGTTCGGAACCAAGTTATGAGTATATATTGAGGATGGAATTTATTTGAACTTAATCCACCTAATTTCAGAGGAACCTTATAGGAACTGGAGTTAAAATTTCTCAGGTCTCGTCCTCCTCTAGGGAGGGCAGTGCGTCTCAACCTAGTCTGGTAGTATTGACATCTAAGGACGGGATGTTGTGGGTTGCAATAATGCTTCAAAAGAGGGATAGTATACTAGCTCAAGAGGAAAAACTCCTGATGTACATGCTGCACCTTGTATAAGTTTAAAAAAATGCAAAAACTCCAAAAAAATTAGACAGGTCCAAGAGAAAATAAAATACATGTCGGAGTCTGTATATTAGCAAAGAAATATAGTTGGATGACTTGGCTACACTAGTCAGGCATCCCGGGATAGGTAGCTACACTAGCTACCGTCCATTCTTTTCTCTACCCCCTCCTCTCGAGCTGGTCGCACTTGAACTTAGAAGGGAATACCCCGCTCCTCGAGGAAAGAGTTATTGGACCTGGTTATTGAGTTACCTTGTTAGAGGAGGCTGGTTTCGAGTCATTTCTGATATGGAGAGTTACATTTCACTTATACAGTACAAGTAAGAATTATAGTCATCAGAAATTTACGTTTGAGGATTTGTTCTGACCTGACTGTTGAGGCGTCTTGAATAGAAAACTTGTGGAACTTGAAGTCTGTTAGGTCTTAAGTTCAGGTCCAAATAAAGTTCTGCCACACAATTAATCCAAAGGTCGAGTCAAGCTCCATTTTTAACTTTTGTTCATGACCTTGGTATGGAACCCAAAATAATTTCACTCTTGCACTTCATTTAGTTGCTCGGGGACGAGCAAGGTTTAAGTATAGGGGGTTGATGAATCTGTGATTCATCACTCTAAAAGTTAAAAATAGAGCCTTGTTCCCGAGTAAATAGACGCATGTTTCCCTTTATAATGCATAAATAACATTCATTCATGCATTCATAATACATGCATTTTAACACTCCATTTGCATTTAAATAAGAAGCCAAAATCCCTTGTAAAATATTCACCTATTAAAAATAAGCTCTCCCTTATACTATGTACACCTTAGTTAATAATATAAGGAAGAAAGCCAGGAATCACCTTTGTAAAAGCACCAATAAAGCCCTAAAGCCCTTGGACCATAAAATGCCCATAGATCCCTCATACGAACTCCAAAATAGGTCTACTCACTTTTAAAATAATACACATTCAAAGACCTTCAAAATGAGACTAATTTCATCCAATTTGGAGTTCATATGAGAAAGATGGGTTTTTGGTCCTCTATGTATACTAGGTATATGTATATTTATATCCCCATATTTTTGTATCATATTTGACCTCATCTCCGTCTTTGGTAAACATGAAACTTGTAGATCTCATCAAGATCTACAACTTTCATGTTTTGAGTTTTTCCAAATTCAGCCTCCTTCTCTCTCTACACTTATTTCTTCTCGCAGCCAATCACAGCTGGTGACGAATATGAAAATGTCGCTTTTAAAAAATGTGTTTTTATCGTGAAGTGCGTAAAATTATGTGTCGTTCGTTGTAGGCGGTAATCGGAAACGGTCAAAAAAATAACCACAAATATTATGTTCAATTTTTTTAATAGTGTGGTTTTCTGTTTATTTTACTTGGGCAAGTCCCAAGGTCGATCACAAGGAGGCAAAGGAACAACCTAGAATTAAGTCTATCAAAGTTCAAGTTTGGTTTTCGATGCGGTCTTTTTTGGAATTTTTAATGTAAACAAGGGATGCAAAATGCAAATGCGGCCTATTTTAGGGACTAAAATGTGAATTACATTCAAACGATGTCCTAAAAATACGAAACATGGCCGACATGTAAAATATGATGAAATAAGTACACTGTAATTTTTTTTGGAATTTTTGGATGGAATATGATTTTTTTATGAATTTTCAAATGCAAACAGAATGAATTTCAATATTTAATTATAATAAATACTAAACCTACTTATTTTCAAGGATCAAAATTATACAAGATCTATCACTAAGTGATCAATCCCAGAAAAATCCTAAACCTCGAAATTGTAAGATCTAATACCTATTAAAAATTAAACACTGAAATATGCAAAATGATTTTTACAAGGCAAAGTATGCATGCAAATGCAAATCTTTTTGGGCACAATGTTAAGAACAATTAATTCTACAATATGTGATTTTTCGGGGATTTTTAGAGCAATGGTTAATCAAAGATGAATTTTAGAGCAAGAAATGGGCAAACTATGCAAATTTCCACAAAACAATTAATTATTAATCAACCATCAGTCATAAAAATACCCACAATATGTTAAAATGTAGAGAATTAGTCAATAAACATCATACTATATTTAGATTAATTAAATAATGTAGAGAAAAAAATCCAAACTAAGGCGGGAACACAGGGGTACAGATGCAAATAAATATAAATAAAATAAATACAGATGCAGTGGGGGATTTGTATGAAATTACCAATAATGCTGGGTGCTATTCTGAAAAATTCCAAGAGGTCACGTGCTAAGCACGTGACCCATGGTCGGCTGGGACTTGTGCGCAATAACGAGAACACCAGGGGGTTGTCTGCAAATTAACCCCTGGTCATGTGCGAAGCACGTGACCTGGGCGTGACGTGCAGCTGAAGTCGTCCCCTCCTGTCACGTGCCTCGCATGCGGGGAGGGCCTCGATCCTACTGCCTGGCGGTGCTGGTGGCGCTAGCGGAGAGGCTCGGTAGCGTGGAGGAGGGCCTACTCCGGTGAGGCTCCTGGAGCTTCTGATGCCGTGGAGCGGTGGCGTCAAGGCGGAGCTGCAGTGGCTCGTGAGGGGCACCCTCCGGCCAAGGCGGTTGTCGATGAAGGTGCTGTTGGTGGAGAAGTATGGCTATGGCGGAGCTTGAAGGAGACGTAGGCGGAGAAGAAGAACGTCGGGCGGTGGAGCTTGGCGGTGTTGAAGGTGGAGCTCCAGACGGAGGCAATGCTGGTCGGAGAAGCTTTGGAGTTGAAGCGGTGGAACGAGGTTGAAGATGAAGTTGAAAACTGGGGCTCGACGATGTTGAACTCGGAGCTGGAGCAGCGACGGTCGGAGGGGGCACTCGCCGTGGGTCTGCAATGAGCCAGAGATGGCTCGGATCTCGCTGCGAGGAGAAAGCACGAGGCACTGTCACCATCGCGGCCTTGCTCCAGTGCAATCGGCGGAAGAGTGCGACGAGAGGGCAGCGGAGGTTAAATAGGAGAGGGGGATGTGTCGGATGAGGAAGGAGGTCGGGATTGAGGGATGAGATCGGCGAGAATCAGAGAGGGAGGCGGTGCGAGATACGTGGCGAGGGAATCAGAGGCGGCGTGCGAAAATCGCGGAAAAGATCGGTGGGGCAGCGACGATTTCTTTCCAAAGGAGGTTGAGGAAGACGATGACCCTCGGCCGTCCGATCGGCCGAGATCGGACG
Organism: Ottelia alismoides; assembly: GCA_037367405.1. Lineage (NCBI taxonomy): Eukaryota > Viridiplantae > Streptophyta > Magnoliopsida > Alismatales > Hydrocharitaceae > Ottelia > Ottelia alismoides. The sequence goes on from JAZKJV010009965.1 coordinate 619,142, forward strand.
GTCGTGGGCAAGCCACGTGGTTGGGAAAAAGGCGGGGGGGCCGAGCACGTGCGGAGCACGTGCCTGGGAGGCACGTGCGACGCACGTGCGCCTATTATATATTTTATTTTTTCTATTTTTTTATTTTTTTATTTTTATAAAACGAATTATAAATATATGAAAAATGGTTGACACGTGGCGGCACCAGGTGCTGCCACGTGTCAGCACCAGATAATTCAAAAATAAATAGTTTGTAAAATCGAAAATAAATAGTAAATGACCTCGGATCGAAAAAGTTTCTTCACGAAAGTTCCTTGTCTCGATGAGATCTACAACTTTCACGAAGACTTCAAAACCAAAATCGATCATTTGCACAAAGTGATATTTTTGGGGTATCCCATGTACATAGAACACCTTGATTTTGGGGTTTTGTATTTTTTATGTCATTTTTAGATCAGATAAAAATCCGGAAAAAAATACGGTAAAATCAAAAGTAAATAAAGACACCTTAATCTAATTTTTTTGGATTTTTATTAATGAAAAATATGTACATAAACTAATAGGTCAAAAACCGCTAAAATATACAGTATACAAAAGGGGCCCAAAACCCAACTTTCACATATGAGCTCCGATTCACTTGAACGTGGTCTTGTTTTGAAGGTAATTGAATGTACATTAGTTCAAAAGTGAGTAGGATTAAATCGGACATTGGATGAGGAAGATATGGGGCTTTTAGTCCGAAAATCCTGAAATTAGGGTTTGGGTTTTTGGTCCGCTTATTTGGGTTAGTTATTTTTTTGTATTTTTCATTTATTCTTGTTAGTGATGTGTACACAGTGGAGGTGGTTTTTTGTCACTCGGGGTTAGCTGAATGAGTTAAAAATCAGGGAAGTTAGGTTATTTACAGGTTATTTTGGCTTGGATTTTTGGCTTCTTATTTTGTGCAGATTTGTATGCTAAAATGCAATTCTTATGAAATTATGCACTAATGCTAATTATGCAGAATAGATGGAAATATGCTGTTGATTTTAAGGGATTTGAGCTTACTAAATGAGATTTAGAGTGATGAATACGAGATTCATCATCCACCTATACTTAAAGCATGCTCGTCCCTGAGCATCAAAAAGAAATGCCATGAAGTGAAATGAGATTGGGTTCCATACCAAGACTATGACCTGAAGGTGAAGGTGAACCTAAACTCAACCTTTGGATTATTTGTGTGTAGGAACTTCTGTGAGACTTAGAATTTTAAAATCAACAGTCCTCAAGTTCTACAAATCATTGCTTACAGTTTTGGCTCAGAAGTCATCTTAGATCAATCCTCTTCCCAAAGCATACCCTATGAACATTGAATAACCGACTCTTGTGTGTGAAAGGTTTTATCTCTTCCCACCCAGAATGCCGGACTACCGCGCAAACCTCCTCTCCAATAACTCGTCCTCGGGGAGTCAGGTATTTCCTTCTAAGGTCTGTCGCGCTGTGTTCACAATCGAATTGGGGGGAGAAGTTTGAAGAATGAGAAAAGAACTGGAGGGTAGCCAGTGTAGTCACCTCTCCTTGTGAAGATGTCCAGTGTAGCCGAGTCTCCACCAAGATCTATAGGTTTCTTGAAGCTTGGACCTTTTGGTCAGATATTTATTTGGTAGTTGCTTCCTTGTATTTGGAATTTTTGGTGGTTCTGCTCGGATCTTGTTTTGCCCCTACAGATATAGAATCTTTTGTTTCCGTACATTTTTTAGGGTCTTAGAAAAATTGTGCCCAGCCATCCATCCCTTTTCCGAAGCTTTATTTCAACTCGTACTCCGGTCTTTAGATTTCCATGCTACCAGAAAAGAAACTCACACAGTCTTCCAACATCTTGTTTGAGTTGAGCTAAGTGCATAGTGCGAGAGTACAAATTAATTCCTTATTCCAGAGTTGTACCCAGAATGAAGAGACCAGGTTAGACACTAAGAGTCAAACACTGTGCATTGTCATGTGGAATTCAAAGAATTAAGTCACAGACCTGAAGACTCTAAAATCCTATTTCTCAGTGAAGTTCCTCTGAAAATTAGGTTGATTAAGGTTAAGTCCAAACCACTCTCGGTTTCGGCTCATAACTCGGTTCAGAACCCAATGACTTTCCATAGATGCAAATGAATGCAATGCTGGATGAAGTGCAGGTGTGTGGACTGCAAACACAATTTTTTTAATTTATTTATGCAAAAATGAATAAGAAGCCATTTTTTTAAAAAAAATTGGGCATAGTCAGTGTTAGTAGCAAATCTCTCTTTATTTCTTTTTTTTCAATTAATACCCACTCCGTAAATACATATAGACTTATGCGCAAGTACGAGGTATGGCAAAAATATATACATAGTATATATACAGACCCCCCTATACTTAGCGAGTGCGGTGTCCTCAGAGCACAAGAAGCGTAATGAAGACATAGCTCGGGCTAAGCGTAAGAGAGTGAAAAAATTATTATACAATGGTCCGCCCCCCTATACTTAGACTGTGAATAGTCTAAGTATAGAAGAAGAACACAAGAAGAGGTGGTCAGGATATGTAAATGAGGAGAGTATATATACATGTGGTTGTCGGGTCCCCCTATACTTAGGCTCTGGTCAGCCTAAGTATAGAAGAAGGATGGAGTGTGATGAGGGAAATGGTATATACAAATGGCATCGGTCCCCCCCCTATACGTAGGCCTTGGCCTAAGTAGAGGAAGAAGTTGTACAAGAAGACCGATGTGGTCGGGAGGGAGGGTGGTTAGCCTATGATTAAGGCGGTTTACGACTGATCTTTTTGTGAGCCTGTAGTGGGAGATCGTAATGATGAGACGGAGATGAAGCATATGATTCCCCACCATTATCAGTGTCATCCTCAGAAAAATCATGATAGATAGTAGATGAAATATTTGAGTCAGATGGAAGGTAGCCATCATCAGAGTTATCCTCAGAGGAATAGTATTTGAAAGTGGACATACTCCAGATATTCATGCCTTTTTGTTCCTTCAATTGTTTCCTCAACATTCGTTCCTTTTTAAGATCAATCGGTTTGTCCTCATATGAATCTTCAGATGCTCCGGTCTCAGTTAGCTCATAAGATATAATTCCAGTGTACTTGTGGAAGGTAGGAGCATCAGCTTTGGATGAGTAATAATTAGGAACGGGAGTTGTCCAATGAGAATCGAATTTTGGATCCTTGCGAAGATATGGCTTTAGAGCTGTCGAACAGACTTCACTCATGTAGACTACTTTTTCCAGACCTGATGAGGGATCATCAACTGATTTCTCTTCTGAAAGGTCAAATCTAACTCTCTTTTTCTTGTTTCGTGAAGCTGTCGGTTCACTTGAGCATCCAGATGAGTAGCCATTACTGTTCTTGGGCTGCAAATTTTTTCTTAGTCTCCTGTATGTTGGTGCATTCTCGATTTGGGAGGATTTAGTCAAGATAATCAGAGTATGTTGCTCCAGGGTGCGATCATGCATATGTCTCAGGATCGTAGTAGAAGGATTTGTCTATTTTGAGATCCGGGGGATTTGAAATACCGGGGAGAGTTTCTAAACCAATAGTCTTATTAACAAAGGCATTCTCAGGTGTAGCAGAGGGGTAGGGCTCTTCTACCGTTTCATGGTTGCAGTTGTTGGAGACTTCGTGCGTTACCTCAGAAAATCATGGTTCCTCAAAGACTGTGTTAGATCGAAGTGTTTCCAATATTGTAAAATTGATTTCCCGGGTCTCACAATTGATAATTGCCTTAGACAATGCTAAGAATGGTTTTCCAAGAATAATTGGAAACTGGGTGAATTCTCCTTGATGCTCAATATCAATGATCGTGAATTCCATTTTGAGTGGAGCACCTTGGAATATCATGATGACAGAAACGATTCCTCTCAGCCGCTTTATCGATCGGTCCGCCAATTGAACAATCTCTCGTATTTTCCTGATCGGTCCGAGTTTGAGTTCGTGGAATACAGAGGTCAGGAGGATATTGATCGGTGAATCATCATCAATTCGGGCATGGGTAAAAATTGTGTCTTTTATTCTACAGTCAAATCTGGGCAACCGCTTCACGATGCGGCTCTTGGTTTTTCTCCTCAACACCAAGGAGGAGGCCATTGACAAGATATGTGTTTCGGTTTTTGTTCTAATCCGTCCCGACTTTTTGACAATTAATCTATCCGTTAAAAATTTCTTAAGGTCGGGGAAGTGTTCAATGGCCTTTATAATGGGAAGTTCAAAAATCAAATGTTTTTCCAGTGCTTCCCGTAAAGCAGGATCCAAATTCTTCAGGTCTTCTTTAGATTCAATTTTTATGAGATTTTCTGGATTTTCGATTTTTTTGATGTTTTTTAATATTACCATATTTTTGGTATTTTCTGTGTGTGGTGTGTTCCTCAGATGAGCAGGGGCTTTGATGTTCAGAGTAAAGGTTAGGGACATAATCATTTCTAGGGGAATAATGAGCAGAAGTATTGATGTTTGAATTATCCCTAGGTCTTTGAATATCCTCACAATTTTCATCATGGGATCCAATCCTTCCCTCATTTATTTTTATATTCGAGCCACCATAGAATGATATTACTCGATCGGCAAATTTTTGAAATCTATCCTCCATCAATTCAAATCTTGTTTTCATCCTCGAAACATTGTCCTCAAAATTCTGTTCATGATCAATCATGGGGACATTCGGTTTTTGTTCAATGAATTCTTCTTCCATTTTCCTGTATGTGTGGAGAGGAGAATTTCTTGGAATATCTATTATATGATCATTTTCTGAAAATTTCTCCTCAAAAAATATGGAAGGAGGTTGCTCATATGGTTCGGGCATGTGTATTTGATCTGAGTAGAGTTTGGTCCTTTGATCATGATTAGTCAGATCTTGATATTGCGGAGTCAGCATTCAGGGTTTATATGTGTCTAGGAGTTCAGTCCAGTCCTCTGTACGAGCATTATGTCTGACGATGGGTTTGTTGTGGTCAATCCAACACTGATGATCATTAAATGCATGTTCTTCCATCTGGGTTTGGTTTCTCTGCCAGTCATGGGACTTAAAAGGGTTTTGATCCTGAAATGTTTCATTGGCGAGAAACTGAGAATAAGACGGTTCAGTCAAAGATGGTAGGTGGTCATGTGTGATCGGATGACTTGAGTAAGGATTCAATGAGGGGGCCTAAGTCATCTGCGGGTGAAAGTTTCCCGCAAATGTTGGAGGATTATTGAAAGAAGAGGATGTAGTTGATTTGGGCCAAACTGAGACAAATTTGTTTTCATAGTGATGTTCGGTTATTTTTGAAGGAGTTGAGAGAAATGATGGGTTGGATCTGAAATTTGGAAAGATTTCCATGATAAGATTAAAATCAAGAGATGAGAGAGATGATTGTATGGGATAGAAATTTTATCAAATGTACGGCTATTGATCTTCGATATCAGTTCACGCACACCAATACAAACACAAATCAAACCCCGGGTTCACCAACTCACACAGTGAAGCTGTAAGAGTTTGGCTATTATCTTTTCAATTTTAGTTGATGATAAGATAATCTTGGCAAAAAATTAGCGAGCTGAAATTTCGGATTTGGGCTCTAGCCTTAAGTGTCGTCTCTCGCTCACTCTAAAAATAAAAACATCCAAGGTCGGGGTTGCTCTCCCACAGAAATTCTTAATTTTATGGGTTATTTTGAAATCGGCTATATTTAGCAGTCCCGATTTTTATTAGGTGGTCACTGAAGAATTTAACTGAGCACAAATACACGTCTACCGCCCAGTCCCAATTTCCTTTAGAATTATGCGGTAAAACAAGAGGGAGAAATTCGGGAAAAGCCGATGCACGCGGAAAACTATGATAAATGCTCAATTAGAAGACTTACAGTGAATCCTCGCAATCTCCATGTGGGATGCTAGACAGAATTTAAAAATTATTCTAAATGCAATGCAAGCCGATGGAAAACCAGACCTAAGCAGAAAGTTCTCTTAGCGGGAAGAATTGATTTAAATTTTGGCTAAATTGAACGATCTATGTGCGTCTCAATTAAAGTGCAGTGTGGCCTAAGATCCTACGAGCACAAGCAAAAATATAAATACTCTGAGAGCCGTATGTGCAGGTCTATCCTAATCGCCACTCAAGTCGGGCCCCACCCTCACCGGAGAGCGAAACAGGCCACGACACACCACAGAATAAAGTCAGAGGTCTTTTTACACACGCGAGAGTCCAAACGGACACCACTGTAAATAAGCAATTAATTACAAAAATTTAGAAATTGCAAGAATTAAAAATCTAGACTCTACGCTCTCTCACGACTCGACTCAATCTTAAATTAATTGCGGTTTTTGCAAAAGTCGGTGAAGTTGCGTCTGTTTTTGAAAAACCGCTCCACGTACAAAGTACCTCGCAAGAAAAATAAGAGAGAAAATGTAAGAGAGTGACTCAAAAATATATGAAAAATAAGTGCTGAAAATAAATTGAAGGAAAAAAATGGAATTTACAATGAAAGATTCGAGGGTCAGACTACCCGAATGAAGAAAACCGAATTAAAATTTTCAAAACAAAATCTAAGCCGTTTGCCTCTCCGGCAACGGCACCATCTGACGCAACCTAAAATGTCGCTTTTAAAAAATGTGTTTTTATCGTGAAGTGTGTAAAATTATGTGTCGTTCGTTGTAGGCGGCAATCGGAAACGGTCAAGAAAATAACCACAAATATTATGTTCAATTTTTTTAAAAGTGTGGTTTTATGTTTCTTTTACTTGGGCAAGTCCCAAGGTCGATCACAAGGAGGCAAAGGAACAACCTAGAATTAAGTCTATCAAAGTTCAAGTTCGGTTTTCGAGGCAGTTTTTTTGGAATTTTTAATGTAAACAAGGGATGCAAAATGCAAATGCGGCCTATTTTAGGGACTAAAATGTGAATTACATTCAAACGATGTCCTAAAAATACGAAACTTGGCCTAGATGTAAAATATGATGAAATAAGTACACTATATTTTTTTGGAATTTTTGGATGCAATATGTTTTTTTATGAATTTTCAAATACAAAAAGAATGAATTTAAATATTTAATTATAATAAATACTAAACCTACTTATTTTCAAGGATCAAAATTATACAAGATCTATCACTAGGTGATCGATCCCAGAAAAATCCTAAACCTCGAAATTGTAAGATCTAATACCTATTAAAAATTAAACACTGAAATATGCAAAATGATTTTTACAAGGAAAAGTATGCATGCAAATGCAAATCTTTTTGGGCAAAATGTTAAGAACAATTAATTCTACAATATAGATTTTTTGGGGATTTTTAGGGCAATGGTCAATCAAAGATGAATTTTAGAGCAAGAAATGGGTAAACTATGCAAATTTCCACAAAATAATTAATTATTAATCAACCATCAGTCATAAAAATACCACAACATGTCAAAATGTAGAGAATTAGTCAATAAACATCACGCTATATTTAGATTAATTAAATAATGTAGAGAAAAAAATCTAAACTAAGGCGGGAACACAGGGGTACAGATGCAAATAAATAAAAATAAAATAAATACAGATGCAGTGGGGGGATTTGTATGAAATTACCAATAATGTTGGGTGCTATTCTGAAAAATTCCAAGAGGTCACGTGCTAAGCATGTGACCCTTGGTCGGCTAGGACTTGTGCGCAATAACGGGAACACTAGGGGGCTGTCTGCAAATTAACCCCTGGTCACGTGCGAAGCACGTGACCTGGGCGTGACGTGCAGCTGAAGTCGTCCCCTCCCGTCACGTGCCTCGCACGTGGGGAGGGCCTCGGGCCTACCGCTCGGCGGTGCTGGTGGCGCTAGCGGAGAGGCTCGGTGGCGTGGAGGAGGGTCGCTCCGGTGAGGCTCCTGGAGCTTCTGACGCTGTGGAGCGGTGGCGTCAAGGCGGAGCTGCAGTGGCTCGGGAGGGGCGCCCTCCGGCCAAGGTGGCTGTCGATGAAGGTGTTGTTGGTGGAGAAGTACGGCTATGGCGGAGCTTGAAGGAGACGTAGGCGGAGAAGAAGAACGTCGGGCGGTGGAGCTTGGCGGTGTTGAAGGTGGAGCTCCAGGCGGAGGCGATGCTGGTCGGAGAAGCTTTGGAGTTGAAGCGGTGGAACGAGGTTGAAGATGAAGTTGAAAACTGGGGCTCGACGATGTTGAAATCGGAGCTGGAGCAGCGACGGTCGGAGGGGGCACTCGCCGTGGGTCTGCAACGAGCCAGAGATGGCTCGGATCTCGCCACGAGGAGAAAGCACGAGGCGTTGTCACCTCCGCAGCATTGCTCCAGTGCAATCGGCGGATGAGTGCGACGAGAGGGCGGTGGAGGTTAAATAGGAGAGGGGGTGTGTCGGATGAGGAAGGAGGTCGGGATTGAGGGAGGAGATCGGCGAGGATCGGAGAGGGAGGCGGTGCGATATACGTGGGGAGGGAATCGGAGGCGGCGTGCGAAAATCGCGGAAAAGATTGGTGGGGCGGCGGCGATTTCTTTCCAAAGGAGGTTGAGGAAGACGATGACCCTCGGCCGTCCGATCGGCTGAGATCGGACGGCCGTGGGCAAGCCACGTGGAGGGGCTAAAAAGGCGGGGGGGGCGAGCACGTGCGGAGCACGTGCCTGGGAGGCTCGTTCGACGCATGTGCGCCCATTATATATTTTATTTTTATTTTATTTTTTTATTTTTTATATTGTTTTATAAAACGAATTATAAATATATGAAAAATGGCTGACACGTGGCGGCACCAGGTGCGGCCACGTGTCAGCACCAGATAATTCAGAAAATAAATAGTTTGTAAAATCAAAAATAAATAGTAAATGACCTCGGATCGAAAAAGTTTCTTCACAAAAGTTGCTCGTCTCGATGAGATCTACAACTTCTATGAAGACATCAAAATCAAAATCGATCATTTGCAGAAAGTGATATTTTTGGGGTATCCCATGTACATAGAACACCTTGATTTTGGGGTTTTGTATTTTTTATGTCATTTTTAGATCAAATAAAAATCCGGAAAAAATAAGGTAAAATCAAAAGTAAATAAAGACACCTTAATCTAAATTTTTTTGGATTTTTATTAATTAAAATATATTCATAAACTAAAAGGTCAAAAACCGCTAAAATATACAGTATACAAACGGGGCCCAAAACCCAACTTTCACATATGAGCTCCGATTCATTTGAACTTGGTCTTGTTTTGAAGGTAATTGAATGTACATTAGTTCAAAAGTGAGTAGGACTAAATCAGACACTGGATGAGGAAGATATGGGGCTTTTACTCCGAAAATCCTGAAAGTAGGGTTTGGGATTTTGGTCCGCTTATTTGGGTTAGTTATTTTTTTGTATTTTTCATTTATTCTTGTTAGTGATATGTACACAGTGGAGTGGTTTTGTGTCACTCGGAGTTAGCATGAATGAGTTAAAAATTAGGGAATTATGCACTAATGCTAATTATGCAGAATAGATGCAAATATGATGTTGATTTTAAGGGATTTGAGCTTAATAAATGAGATTTAGAGTGATGAGTACGAGATTCATCAGCTGGCCACTTGGCGCCCTCTGGGTGCGCCACGTGGCCCGCTCCCCTTGCCCTAGCCGCCCGCGCCCACAGCCGTTGGATCTTCATCCCGATCCAACGGTTGTGCCATCTCCACATGCGCCTTTATCTCCGCCGTCAGATCACCTCCCATCTCAGATCTGATCCGCCCGTTCGCACCTCTTCCATAGTGCGCCACGTGGTGCGTCTTGCGCCTTCCGATCTCGCCCTCATCTCTTGATCCCTGTCGTTCTTTAGCACCAGATCCTTAGCTATCCGATTGAACCCCTGGGCTCATCTCCACCATTCGCCAGCGCCGCTCCCATAATGCGACGCGTGGCGCATTCAGCGCCCTTGATCACCTCGTCTCGGATTTAATCCACTCCGTCCACTTGCGCCTCGCCTTCGACGCGCCACGTGGCACCATCACGTCCCTTGATCAATACGCCCTTGATCAAATCCAAGCCGCTACATGGCGTTGGATCACAAGATCCAACGGCCATGACTTCCTCTTCCACCTCTGGACGCCTTCTCTCCCACGATCTTGACCTTGCGCCACACTCTTGCCCTTTCTATTTTCGCCTCCACTCGAGCCACCCTCGCCGTCCGCCAACACCACCATGATCATCCCCACTCTTACCTCATCCTCGCCAACTCCCTCTCTTCCCACGACTTCCACCAGAGACGCCCCACGACGACCACAAACCTCACCTCGCCTCCAGCCCTGTTGTCACCTTCACTCTATAAAACCTCCACCTCTGGCCACATTCAGGCCCATCCGCCATTCCAGAGATAAACCTAGAGCTCGTAGCCTTCGATTTGTGAGAGGAATTGAGTGAATCCTCGAGCGAAGACCGCTCTTCTTCTCCGGCGAGATCCGCGGTGCCACCGCTGTGTCGTAGCCCTCTCCGAGTAGCTGCTTGAGCTCAGGGCCTTACCGCCCCTTCGAGCGACGACCTGGACCTCGATTTCGAGCTCCAAACCACAGGTAAACTCCTCCATCTCCGTTTGATCCTCGTTCTGATTTTTCCCTTTATTTCTCTGATTTTATTCGAGCTCCATCTTCATCTTCTCTCTCCGCTACCACCTCGCCGAGCTCCGCGACAGAGCTCTCATCCTCGCACTGTACTCCACACCCTCCGACGAACCACTTCACATTCCTTCAGCTCCAGCTCCGCCACCTGGGCAGAGCACCATCGCCGGACCCCTTTCACTCCGACTAGGCCTCGCCACTCCATCCTTCACATCTCCACTAGCACGCAAGAGCTTCGGCTACACTCCTAACACCTGCATGTATCATATCGTTCATTGGCCGGAAGTCCGCCGGAGCACCTATCGAGCTTCAACGCCAGAGAGCTCCTACGCGCCTCCGTCACTCCTGGGACCACCGGAAGCATCGCCGCACCACCGCGCGTCTCCCAAGTTATCTCCGAGCTTCCGGAGAGCGTCACCGGCACTAGGAGGACCGGGCGGAGCAGACGCCTCATCGCTGGAGCCCCGCCAACTCCTCCGTAGGTGGCAGAGGACCATCGAGGGAGAAGCCCCAGCTACTGTTCGATCATCTCGATCAAACGATCGACTTCACGCCACGTCATCCATCATCTGGAGCAGCCGACAACCATGGGATCTTTCTTGATCCTACGAACAGCATTCAGCCACGTAGCCCCCTTCCTCGATTCTCAAGCATTGTTGGATCAGCATAAATCTAACGATATCTGATTACGCCACGTGTCAGCACCGACATCCTTTGTATCGATCTTGATCCAAAGGTCCGCAGCCAGCCACGACATCGAGTCCGAGCCTCATCCCCGACCTTAGGCTTGGACCATCCGAGGCTCAGTCGAGCCTTACTCCAGACTTCCAGGAGCTCCTGAGGCAAGCCCCGAGCCTCCGACGCCGCCAGAGCCTAGGTCACCCCATGTGAGGAGCGCGTGCGACCTGGGTAATTTGCATAGAGGCCCTGAGAACTTTCCTAAATTGCAAAAAGGTCCCTGTGAAGCGCCCCCACGAGAGGAGCACGTGCCCAGTGGAGTTGCATTCCACCCCCCCAGCATTATAGGTAATTGCATTTCAGTCCCTGTCAGCATGTTTATTTTTTATAATTTTTATTTCCTGTATTGCAAATACACCCCTGTCTTTGCACGCATCCCTAGGTGTCATTTTGCATCATTTTTTAATTCTAAAAATTGCATGTTGTTGAGTAACTTGTCCTCTAGCTGTTGTGACACTTGTCATATTTTTGTGGTATCAGTAGATTTTTAAATTGATTAATTGGTTGATTTCTGTGTATTTTGCCCAGTTGGACCTTTTAATTGATAATTAATTCTCTGTAGCTCCAAAAATTCTCGAAAAATCACAGTGGCTCTAGGATAGTAAACTTAACCTTGAATAAAAATTTCATGTTATTTGCACGCATATCGAGGCCTAAATAAATTAATTGGTGATTTCCTTAGTTTAATTTTAATAGGTTCATTTCACATTAAAATTGTGGTTTGACAATTTTCATGGATTCCTCATCATTTCATCTATCTAGGATAATTTTATTTCCATAAAATTTTGTGATTTGATATTTATTAAAACTTAAATTAGTGAAAATCACACTGCATTCATTTTTAAATTCTCAGTAAATTCATTTAGTGTCGAAAAATTCCAAAAAAATTAGGGTAGCTTAATTTCATCATATTCCATCATCTGGCCAATTTTCATAATTTTTGGACTTCAATTGATACCTTAATTGATTTAACTTTAAATTGGCTTGATTTTTGCATGTGTCCTGCATAGAAAATAGAAAAAGACCAAAAATAAAAAAATATTCTCCGAAAATCACACACTGGAACTTTGCTGAAAATTCACCTAAGGAGACAGATGCCTCCCTGAGTTCGACCTTGGACTTCACCAAGTAAAAAAAATGCCACTCAAAATTGACTTGATTAAATTAAAAGTGGTTTTTGATATTCCCTCTTGTTATCTGACTGCAACGAACGAAATTATTAATTAATTTGGACATTAATTTGCTCGAATTAACCAAGGATGGGGGGGCGGTTATCATGCGACTGTGCTGGAAATGGCGGTGGGGGCTGCGGCACCTGGGGGCGGGCCTGGATGATAGTGGCGCGCTGCTGGCGAGCGCGGGAGAGAGGGTGGAGATGGTGGTGCGGTCGGCGATGGAGGCATGGGGTGGCGGCCCTGCTGCCGTCTCTTCCCTTTTTTGTTTTATTTATTTATAATTTTATTTGATGTAAACAGTAGGAAAAAAGAAAAAGCTTTTTTATATTATTATTTTTTGTAAATCCGAAAATAGGAATAAAAAAGGATATAGAAATTTTTAAAATTTTTATTTTTACTTTTTTTGTTTTTTAATGATTCTGCAAAACCAATGTTAGAGAAAAAGAAACAAATATTTTTTATTTTTTTATTTATTTACAAACAGGAAAATGAACGGAGATCCGTAGGAAATAAAAGAGTCCGATCCGATCTCCGGCCACCGTACGCGGCCGGAGTTGAGAGATCATGGATGGTAGAAATAGAACGCATGGAGATGGAGAAAGTGAGATGAACAATCGAGTCAGGGCGGATCAAAATCGTGATGAAAATTTTTTTAGATCTAGAGAAATAAAAATGACTATAAAAAAATGTGATGAACTAAAATACGATTAAACTAAGAAAAAAGTACGAAGAAAAATATGGATCTCACCTTAGGAGCGGAAATGGACTGTGATCGCCTCGACAAGGCCGACTTGCTATCACCGGACGACTTGGAGAGTAGGCAACTTTCTCGACGAAAATTTCTCTCGGAGATCGGCTCCTCTCTCTAAAGATTGATCAAGTTGGAATGAAGCAGAAGGAGCCATATAAATAGAAAAGATGGAATGAAATTTGAATTTTTTGGATAAAAAGATAGGAGAGATGAAAGTTGAAATGGATTTTTAATTTTTTTGGTGGGAGAGATAACAAGAGATAAAGTAAAAAAGATAAAACTATTTACAAATTTATCTAATTTTTTTAATTTTCGTCAATTTATTTATTTGAATTAAAAAATGTTATTTTTTTATTTTTTCATGATAGTTAATTAAAAATAGCAACTATATACATATATGACATTATATACAAGGGTAAATGTGGAAATTAGCCTTTTTTGTTTTAAGAATTTAATTATTATTTATTTTTATTTTTATTTTTATTAGTAAAAATATTTACAAATATATACTATACAATATGCACAAAATACATGTGAAAATTGCACAAACCACCCCAGAAAACTGACTTTTCAACCATAACTTTAAAAATTATAAAATCGCAACCATTTTGAAGATAATTTAATTTAGGATCCAATGGAAGTGATATTGGTTTAATTTGAGTTCATATGGAGCCGGAATTGATTTGTCAATTAGTGTTTAGTGGCTTTTTCCAAGTGTGGCTACTTTTATTCTTTACATGATTTAATTGTGCAATCATTTTTATTAATTAGGATACATTTTTATTTACAACTTTGGTTTTGAAAGTTATTCGATTTGAGGTCAATTAATGCACACATAAATTAGTATTAGTTTTATACATATATACACAAAATAAGTGAGAAGTATTTCCAACAACATACGCATTTTTTGATTTTCTTCTTAAGAACTCTTATTTCCCCCTACTTTATTCCTGGTCGATCAGGTCAAGTCTTGACCTTCTCTCGGGGTTCGGGTCAGCCTGTATATAGTCTTCCTTTTTTTATTATTTTATTTTCTTTATTTTTCCTTTATTTATTTATTTATTTATTTTAGGTCAAAATTAGTAATACGTGTACAATATTTACAGATGCAAGTTAGTAAGAATATGGAGTTAGTGTTATATGAAGGTGTTTTATAAGGGATTTTAATCTAAAATAAATGAATAAAGATGACGAATCGCAGATTCATCATCCCCCTATGCTTTACCTTTCCTAGTCCCTTAGCAAACACTTATTTGAAAGAATAAGTGAAGAAAAAGAAAAACAAAGGGAAAATAAAGAAAGTAGGACAATATTGAGTATTGAACTTATCTTCATAAAATTGTAGTTTGGAGCTCTGTCGGACCTTTGGATTATTGGCGTGTCAGAACTTCTGTGAGACTTAGAATTTTAAAATCGTCAACCTTCAAGTTCTACACAACATTGTCACAGTTTCGGCTCAGAAGTCATCTTAGATCAATCATCTTCCTAAAGTATACCCTATGAATATTGAACAATTGACTCATGTGTGTGAAAGGTTTTAGCTCTTCCCATCCAGAATGTCGGACTACCATGCAAATTTCCTCTCTAATAACTCGTCCTCGGGGAGTTAGGTATTTCCTTATAAGGTATGTCGTGCTATGTTCACAATCGAAATGGGGGAGAAGTTAGAAGAAGGAGAAAAGAACTGGAGGGTGGCCAGTATAGTCACCTCTCCTTGTGAAGCTCGCCAGTGTAGCCAAGTCTCCACCAAGATCTGCAGGCTTTCTTGAAGCTTGGAACTTTTTGGTCAGATATTTATTTGGTAGTGGCTTCTTTGTATTTGGATTTTTGATGGCTCTGCTTGGATCTTGTTGTGCCCCTATAGATATAGAATCTTTTTTTTCCATACATGTTTTGGGGACTTAGAAAAATTTGTGCCCAGTCGTCCATCCCTTTTCCGAAGCTTTATTTCAACCCGTACTCCGATCTTTAGATTTCCACGCTACCAGAAAAAAAACTCACACATTCTTCCAACATCCCATCTGAGTTGAGCTAAGTGCATAGTGCGTGAGTACAAATTAATTCCCTATTCGAGAGTTGTACCCAGAATGAAGAGACCAGGTTAGACATTAAGACTCAAATGCTGCACATTGTCATGTGGAACTCAAAGAATTAAGTCAAAGACCTGAAGCTTCTAAAATCCTATTTCTCGGTGAAGTTCCCCTGAGAATTAAGTGGATTAAGGTCCAACTAATCTCCATTCTTCAATTTTATTCCAGACATAGTTTAAATATCAATACTATCCTGAAAAATGCACATGCAAATGCAACATATGAACAATGCAGAGAGTTTTTTTTTGAAGAGGAATGATGCACATGTGAAAAGAACATTTTTTTAAAAGCAATTTTCTAATTTTGAACTTTTTATGGATTTTTGGAGGAAATGAAAATAACATTTTTTTAAAAGAAATTTTCTAATTTTGAACTTTTTATGGATTTTTGGAGGAAAAATACAGATATGAAAGAAAGGTTTTTTTATTTTTTTTTTTGCAAATTTTTATAGACATTTGGTTTTGTAGTTTTTTTTAAGGAAAAAGGGTTAGTAAAATATATACAAGTATATACAAGACTTTTTTGTTGTTTTTTTGTTTTTGTTTTTTTGTTTGTTTTTTGTTTTATTATTTTTTTGTTTTTTTTATTTTTTTGCACATGTGGATTTTAAAAAATTATACACATAACCCCCCAAATAAATGTATTTAAAAGTACGGGTTATGTCTGAAGTATATATACAATATATACGACACCCCCCTATACTTAGCTCGAACTATGTCCTCATAGTGATTAGAGAGCGACAAAGGAAGACATAACTCGTGCTGAGTATAGAAAGTTGAAAAGACTCCTATGCTACAACGACGCAAAGAATAGATAAAAAGACGAGAAGTTGGTGATCCCCCCTATACTTAGGATCAAGTGATCCTAAGTATAGTAGAATGTATAAAGGGGAAAACCGATGAAGAGAATGTATAGACTCACGAGGACGTGATATGAACAACATCACCCCCCATACTTAGGATAGAGTATCCCTAAGTATAGGCAACAACAACAAGGGTGATAAACAGGACAAATATGAACAACACAAATCCTTCACCCCCCCTATACTTAGGATAAAGCACATACTAAGTATAGCATACACACACACACACGGAAAAGGGGTGAATAATAAAATGGGAGAAGAAAGATTGAAATGAAAGGATATACAAGAGGAGTGGATGTACAAAGGTTAAGAAGGTCGAAAACGAACCTTCTTGCGGGACCGCTGAGGTATGGATTTGACAAGGTGTAGGTCGATATTGGGATCATCATTAGACATAAACTGAGTAGGATCGATCAAGAATGTATCCTCAGTGGTTTTAGATTGTGCAGGCCTAAACCGGTTATTAGATGTAGTGTGGTCATGTCCTGCCTGGGAAGTCTTGCAAACCTCAAAGTAAAATGGCTCGTAATCATTATCAGAAAAAGTAGGACCAATTTCAGCCTGGCGAGCCTCTACCGGATCATCATCTTTATCAAAAGGCCAAAATTCTTTTATAAAAGCAATCAAATCAAATTTGGCCTGATCGCTCTCATCTGAATCAGTGTGAATAGGAACGGACTTATAAGTGAAAGTATTCAAATCATGTCCGTCCTGTCTAGTCTCAGAGTCTGCCTTCCGCTCTAGGGTGTCTATCGTATAAATTCCATGGATATCATCAATGCGTCACCACAAACAAGAAGAGGGAACTCCACGGTCTATGCTTTCCGAGTCCTCCTCCTTGAAGAGGAATTCTCGAGTCTCAGTATCATCCATCATATAGCAAAAATCTCTGGTAGTATCATCATGATCAAAGTCCTTGGGGTTGGCTAACACGGGCAAGCTCTCATGGGATGCGGGTCTTTGGATGGTAGTGGGTGTAGTGATTAACACATCGCTCCCTACATCAGAACGGAAGCGAATCTCTCCTGAACCATAATCAATAACGGCTCCCGCAGAGGCGAGGAAAGGCTGTCCCGGGATGATTGGAGGGTGCTCCACAAGGGTGGAGGTCTCCATGGGCATTACAACAAAATCCGAAGTAAAAGTCATGCCATGAATGAGAATGACAACATTTTCTAGAATACCCTTAGGACTCTTGATAGATCCATCAGCAAATTGAACTATCATCCTGGTTTTCTTGAGAGGCCTAAGATGAAAAGACTGTACCATAGAGAAGGGTATTATATTAATTGATGAACCGTCGTGAAGGAGAGTGTTATCACAAGAATAGTTAGATATGGAGCAACTCACAAAAGGTGTGTTCATGTTCCCTTTCTTAAAATATGGACGGTTAGAGATGGCGTAGGCAGTGGCCATGGTCAAGATGTGACGCTCAGATCTTCTCCTTCTCTTTCTTTTCTTGTGGTAAGGAGTAGATAAATCTGTCATGGCCTGTTGAAGTGCGGCTTTAATAATCTCATGAAGGGTTTCCACCACTTCAGGTTTAGTCAACATTTTTTTGAATTTTTGGACCTCATCCATACTAGGGAGGAGGTCGGAATCAGTATATACACGAGGATTGCCAAGAGCAGTCTGTACAGTGGCGTCCTCGGGGTCAAAGTTGGGACATGGCTGTGTAAGTAAATGATCAGGCATTTGGATCCTCTCCTCACAAAATGAATCAACAACATGTCTCCCGAAATCTTTTTGGATTTTTGATTTTTTTTCATTTTTTGAATTTTGGGTGATTTCAAGCTCTCATGATTATCCTCAAGTGAATCAATATCCTCAAATAGTGGAGCAGCGTTCTAGCTCTCATTTATATTAAATAGATTGTAAATCCTATAATTCATATGCTCCATCATCTGATATAATGTCTTAAGTGTGGAAACCATGTAAGGTGACTCCAAAATAACAGAATCGGTTGGGTTGAATGAGGGTCGATGAGAATCAAAGTCCTCCGACTCTTGAAATAATGGGTGAGGCGGATATGAACAAACATCAGGAGGAAGATCCTCCTGGAAAAGGGAAGGTGGATCGTCTAGAGAGTATGAGGTATCTGCGAAGATCAGATTAAAGTAACTCCAGTCGGCCATCTTCGAAACAAAAGATGAGAGAGCACGAGGGTCAAGTCAAAAGATATGGAGAAAAAGGCGCAAATGCACAGCAGGATCTAATATGCACACAAACAATCAAACACAATACAAATCTCCAATTCACCAACTCAACGCAATGTGAAGACCACGAAGGTTCGGTCTCTTAATCTTGTTTGTTTTATAGTTAGATGATAATCACAAAGTTGTACAAACACTTAGGTTGAATTATGGGATTTGGGCACTAACCTTAATGTATATGCGAGCAAGTTAAAACGAATACAATGAGGGGGTTACTCTCCCCAAAATAATGATTTTTCCTTGTGTTTTGTAGGGTTGAGTTTTCTTTAGCAGTCCCAAATTTTAGGCAGTTATCACTTGGTTTAAAACATTTTCAAAGAACCGCCTATCGAGTGTCCAATTTCCTTTTTAACTTATGTGAGTAAAAACAAGGAAGGAGATCGGAAATGCCAATGCACGATTAAAAACGATGATGCATGCAGGGGTTAGAGATGTGTACCTTGTCGCCAGCACTCTACATGCAAGTGATCTGCGTAGAATTTAAAAACAGAAAAATAACCCAACCTATATGATGCAAGTGAACCGTCCTAAATGATAACTTCTATTAACGAGAAAGAACAAGTTAATTTGACTAAGTCCAAATTACACTCTACTCTATAGGCACAGAAATTCTTGTTTAGGGTGTTTGGACCTAATCAATTATCTGGCTCAAGCAAATTAATTAAAGCAATCAATAGGTAGCTCACGAAATCCGCCGAAAACAAAGAAAAATAAAGGCGATGAAAACAAAATCGGTGAGGTCCCCCAAGTGCAACGGCACTTGGCGAAACAGACCCCGCAACAAATGAATGTCCATTTACAAGAGTTCAAATGCTAGAAAATCTCTCTCTCTCTCTCTCTCTTTTCTTTTCTTTTCTCTCTCTCTCTCTCTCCCCCCTCTCTCTCTTTTCGTCTCCTTCACTTCTTCTTCTCCTCTTCTCACGCTATCCTGCAGCTTGGTGAAGAATAAAGCCGCCTCCACGTCGCTTGGGTGCTTCGGCTCTCCTAGGATTGCCTCCTTTGCTCTACGGGCCCTCGCAAGAAAAAGAATAGAAAATGTGTAAGAAAAACAATTTTCAAATATGAGAAAAAATGAGATGAAATAATGTAGCAAATTATGCACAGATATTTACAACCAAGAATAGCAGGTCAAAAGAGAAACCTAACTACCCTCGCCGTGCCTCCCCGGCAACGACGCCATTTTATTGAGACGAGAATTTCAGAGATGGATGGAAAATTTATGGTAAATAAGTTGTTGTCATCCCTAAAATCCCGTGACAAACAAAAAATATTTTTTTGCTACTTATTAACCTGTATAGCGGATAGGGTCAAACTCAGGGAGGCTACAATTCCCGAGGGTTATTCACTTATCGAAAATCAATTAAGAGAAAAAAAGAATCTCAAAGAACAACTATCCTTGGTTTTGTGATTTTTTTATCTTTTATTTTTTTATTTTTTTAAAATTTCAAATTTTTTTAGTGATTTTAATTTTTGCATTTTTTTTAAAATTTTCAAAAATAACACGAAGCAATATTCACAAGATCAAAAATACGCACATCAACTCTTTTTGTAATTTTTTAATTTGTCAAGAATGCTCAGAAAAATCCAGAAAAAATATTTTTGCATTTTAAAAGTTTTGAAATATTTTTGAGAATTTTTGTGGAATTTTCAGATGTTTTTGTATTTTTCTAAAAATCAAACAGTGAGAAAATACGAAAATGTACACATCTTGGAGTAATTTGCAACTTAAAAATATTTTAATACCCAAAACTCCTGGAAATTATTTTTAAGACAAACTAGAAGAAAATTATCTACAAAGAAGAACTAAAATCAAAATTTTTGGATTTTGGTAGAATTTTCTATGATTTTTATAAGATTTTTGATATTTTTCATTTTTTTCGAGTTTTATAAATAAATAATGCGTGAAAATTGGTCAGAAATTAAAGACAATGAAATCAACTATTCTAATTTTTTTGGAATTTTTGGAATAATTTTCGAATTTTTAGAAATTTTGGAATTCCTAACACGGAAGAATGACATGTTTTTTGATTTTTTTAAAGAATAAATGAAGGCAAAATGAAATGAAAATTTTATGCTAGATGGATATGCACATCAAGAACATAGCATAATTTTCTCAGAATTTTTGGACTAATAAAAACATTTATTTCAATGAAAAGCACAAGCAAATTATTGTTTTGCAGTCGAGGGACTAAAATTTAAATAAGTTTTGTTTTTTACATTAAATACATAACAAAAATAAAGTACAGGGGAGAAGGCGCAATTTTACCACATATCATGTGGAAGTTATGTGCTTCAGGCTTAGGCAGGGACTCGTTTACAATTTGAGTTCCATGGGTCTTGAACATAATTTGCCCAAATTTGTTTTTTAACTTCAAAAGCCCCTAGGGCTTCCTGCTTCGTTTCAATCACAGCACACGGGTTCAAGAGATGGCCGCCGCCTCCTCACGCGGGTTGGATCTGAAGGGTGCTCGCGGCCGTGCTGGAAACGGCAATGGGGCTGTGGCACCTGGGGGTCGCCCTGGATGATGGCGACACGCTGCTGGCGAGCGCGGGAGAGAGGGCAGAGATGGTGGTGCGGTCGGCGATGGCGGCAGGGGGTGGCGGCCCTGCTGCCGTCTCTTCCCCTTTTGTTTTATTTTATTTTATAATTTTATTTGATGTATTTAGTAAGATAAAAGAAAAGCATTTTTCTATATTATTATTTTTTGTAAATCTGAAAATAGGAATAAAAATAGGATATAGAATTTTATAAGTTTTTATTTTTATTTTTTTTGTTTTTTTAAAGATCCTGCAAAACCAACGTTAGAGAAAAAGAAACAAATATTTTATTATTATTTTTTTATTTATTTACAAATAGGAAAATGAACAGGGATCCGTAGGAAATGAAAGAGTTGGATCTGATCTCCGGCCACCGTACGCGACCGGAGTTGAGAGATCGTGGACGGTAAAAATAGAACGCATGGAGATCGAGAAAGTGAGACGAAAAATCGAGTCAGAGCGGATCAAAATCGTGATGAATATTTTTTAAATCTAGAGAATAAAAATGACGATAAAAAATGCGACGAACTAAATTACGATTAAACTAAGATAAAAGTACGAAGAAAAATGTGGATCTCACCTTAGGAGCGGAAATGGATCGTGATCACCTCGACATGGCCGATTCGTTGTCACCAGACGGCTTGGAGGCTAGGCAACTTTCTCGACAAAATTTTCTCTCGAATATCGGGCTCCTCTCTCTAAAGATTGATCAAGTTGGAATGAGGGAGAAGGAGCCATATAAATAGAAAAGATGGAATAAAATTTGAATTTTTTTGGATAAAAAGATAAGAGAGATGAAAGTTGAAATGGATTTTTGAATTTTTTTGGTGGGAGAGATAACATGAGATAAAGTAAAAGAGATAAAACTATTTACAAAATTATCTAATTTTTTGAATTTTCGTCACTTTATTTATTTGAATTAAAAAATGTTATTTTTTTATTTTTTTTATGATGGTTAATTTAAAATAGCAATTATATACATATACTATATACATATATGACATTATATACAAGGGTGAATAAGAAAATTATCTTTTTTTAAGAATTTTATTATTACTTTATTATTATTTTTTTATTAGTGAACATATTTACAAATATATACAAATACAATATGCACAAAATACATGTGAAAATTGCACAAACCACCCCAGAAAACTGACTTTTCAACCGTAACTCCAAAAATTATAAAATCACAGCCATTTTGAAGATAATTTAATTTAGAATCCAATGGAAGTAATATTGGTTCAATTTAAGTTCATATGGAGCCGAAATTGATCTTTCAATTAGTGCTTAGTGGTCCAAGTGTGGCTACTTTTATTCTGTACATGATTTAATTGTGCAATCATTTTTATTAATTAGGACACGTTTTCATTTACAACTTTAATTTTGAAAGTTATTCGATTTGAGGTCAATTAATGCACAAATAAATTACTGTTAGTTTTATACATATATACACAAAATAAGTGAGAAGTATTTACAACAACACACATGTATTTTTTTGATTTTCTTCTTAAGGACCCTTATCTCCCCCTACTTTATTCGTGGTCGATCAGGTCAAGTCTTGACCTTCTCTCGGGGTTCGGGTCAGCCTGTATATAGTCTTCCTTTTTCTATTTTTTTTCTTTTCTTTATTTTTCCTTTATTTATTTATTATTTATTTTAGGATAAAATTATTAAGACGTGTACAATATTTACAGATGCAAGTTAGTAAGAATATGGAGATAGTTTTATGCAGGTGTTTTATAAGGGATTTTAAGCTAAAATAAATAAATAAAGATGACGAATCGCAGATTCATCATGTGGTTACTTTTATTATATACATGACTTCTTTGTGCAATTATTTTTATTATTTAGCCCACATTTTTATTTACAACTTTTGTTTTAAAAATTATTATTATTTAGTTTTTTAAGGTCAATTTGTATACAAATAAAATAGTGTTAGTTTTATACAAATAAGTGAGAAGTATTTACAACACACATTTTTTTTTTGGATTTTCTGATTAAGGACTCTATCTCCCCCTACTTTATTCCTGATCGATCAGGTCAAGTCTTGACCTTCTGTTGGGGTTCGGGTCAGCCTGCATCTATTACATATATACAGTCTTCTTTTCTTTTTTTCCTTTTTTTCTTTCTTTATTTATTTTTGGTTAAAATAGTATAAAAATATAAAATATTTACATACAGATGAAATTTAGTAAGAATATGAAGTTAATATTATGTACAAGTATTTTACAATAAATTTTAAGATAAAATAAATGAATAAAGACGACGAATCGCAGATTCATCAGCGACTGAAATAAAATTTTTTAATAAAGATAAAACCACATGATATGAGAAACATTCTCATATCGTTTCATCAAGATCACAAACATTTATTAAAATTACCTCTTAAAGCGTGTTTGTGATCTCGTATCTCTAAATGAAGAAACCTCTTGTCTCAAGCTCGATCCACGAAGGATGCGCTTGCGGATGCGTGGATGAGACACATGCTTCATGAAATCGGAGTTGATGATTCGAACACGGAACCTCTAGATTTTGTCTCACAAAATGCATATCCTCTCTCACGAGCAAGATGCACCTAAGAAGGCAGAGATCCATGAGCAGTCGATTCGACAACACAATGATGACACGATGACGATGATGCTCTCAATGTCAATATAGTAGATGACCACAATATTGAGAGAGAGATAGGGAGAGAGAACTTGGGCGCGTATGAGAAGAAAGAGAGATAGAGATTTGTTGCTTTCTTATTTTTGTGAGAGAAAGAGGTAGGTCTAGCCTTTCCTTTATAATAAATTGGATGGTGGAGATGCACTCGTAATTGAAATCAATGGTCATGATTTGTTGCATAAAATTTGCAACAACAATTAATTTAAAAGTAAATAAATATATTGAATGATATTCAATAAATTTAAATTCAGTTAAATCAATTTAATGTGGCATAATAAGGAAGGAGGAGAACCTCCTTCCTCATTAGAATGGACGACCACCAAGGAGTCCTCCTTATGGTCATCCACTCCTAATAAGGAGTGGAGCCTCCATCTTTCCTTATTGGTGAGATTCTCAAATTTCACCATAATTTCCACATATTTTCAACAACTTTTGTTGCTTAATTTCTCACAAAAAATAATTCCAAATTATTTTATGATAATTTCAATCACATCATTGACAATTATGAATCATACTCAACCACCCGATATAACATGTAAATTACATTTATAATTAATTGTACAATGTGAATCTAATTCACATTAACATCATTTTGTAAATCCTATTTAAAAATAAATCTCTCGATCATGTTATAATAATATTTATAATATTTATGATTGTTGTGGATAGTAATATCCACATTAATAATTTCTTTGATAATTAAATCTTATTTAATCATCTTAGATGACTCTTCTCATGTGAAATATGTAGGATTAAATCAAACCATAAATCTAATCTTTTATTTGCATCCGAATCAGATTCAGTCAATGTCCAACATTTGAACTAAGATCATATTACTAATCTTCGGAGAGGAGTTACAAAAATCCAATTTTTTTCATCACTCCCTTGGAATGGAAGCATCATAGTTATATAATTGTTTTTTATCATACCATCCTCGAGTATTCGTAGTACCTGTACATCCTAAATATTAGAAGTCCTAGATTAAACCTGAAGTTTTAGCTCATATTTAAACTGTCTTCTTCAAGGTTTTATCATTTAGTTATCACTCGATCATTGGGAATCGATATCAACCACATGCTTTCCAAAAGCATATCTCATACTTATAAATTCTTGTCATGCTTCCAAATCAAGATGACCATGCATAGAATTTGATAGGGTCCAATACCTCATGAGTGAGCTCATGTCTTCCGGTTGAATAATGAACCTGTATGATTCCTTTGAAAGATTGTATTAGTCATATGCCCTTGTATGCATACTAGCTCGTTGGTGTGTAGACCTTGATTAGGTCATCAACTTAATGATCTTCCCAATGTACATACTTAGACAAATAATAACACATCTGTCTCCGATCAGAGGATACATGCCCATATCCTGATAGCATTCGACATAGATCTTGGTTATCTCAATCTCATCAAGTCAGATCTTTGACCTAACTTATTTTACACCTCAGAATTTCTATTACTATGCAGAGGAATCAAGAGGTCGGTTAGATATCAGTCTTTAGAGAAGAATTGCCATCTCCTTCTCAGGTTGGAGATCCTCTTTGAACAATCATTTGACGGTGTTTGATAAATCCTCAATCTAATTCCTTAGATTTCATCCTAACCTCTATGATTCAACCATTGAATCAACAATTGTATTATTATTAAGATGGCCATGATACATAAATCCAAATATACTTAGAGACCTTATAAGTGTGTTCATTCATTTAATCTCAGACAAGGAATGAAATAAATCAATAACTTTTATTGTTATATCAAAGGATTAAAATAACATTTATTGTAGAAATGGTTCATCCATGGCTCTCATCTCTAACATGCACCACCTTCGTCTCCACATCCATACAGCTCCTATATGCATCCTCTACTTTCATGTACTGCATCTTCATGAAGAACCCTCCAAAAGGATAGTGTCCCATCTTGAAAGTGTTGTCAGATCTCGACCACACAACTTTCTCCACTTGGAGGAACTGCAGACGTTGTTCCAACTCCTTCATCAAGGAGATGATGAGGAGGGGTAAGGGGAGGAGGAGGGGGCAGTGAAAGAGCAGAGGATGGATGCGGTGGAGGTGTGGGCGGTGGAGTAGCAAGGGGTGGAGACGGAGGAGGAGGGGCGAAGGAAGAGGTGGGGAGGAGGAAGATGGCGTAGAGGAGGGGACGTAGTAGGAGGGGCGATGGAGGAGGAGGATGGGGCGAAGGAGGGGGTGGGGGAGGAGGAGAAGTGGGTGGTGGAGGAGGATGTTGTGGCGGCGGCGAAGGAGGATGGGGCGAATGAGGATGGGTGATGGAGGAGGGGGGTGAGGTGGGTGGAGTGGGAGGGGGAGGGGGTGGGGAGGGGGCAATGGAGGAGGGGGATGAAGGGGAAGATGTTGGGGTGGAGGAGGAGTGGGAGGACTTTCAACCAATTTTTTAATCTATTTCCCCTTATGTTCCTAAAGTTAACGTCCATTTACGTTGAAGATGGACGACAACTAACATGAGGGACACATGTGGAAGAAGTCAGGTGTTGAACTGATATTCCTAAAAAGGGAGGGGTGTAGTTGATATTGCACTATCTCATAGGGGTGTAACTGATAAAAACCCTTTTGCAGCACAATGACTTATTGTATGTTCTGTGATGCAAAACACATGTCATCATTTAATGATATTACCATCGATTTCTGAAGAGAACACAATGTTTAGTATATTTTTCGACGCAAAGCATGGGTATGACACTAGTAGATATTAAAGAATGAATATGACAACGAGCATCTATCGCTTCAAGAAAGAAAATCTATACATCCAACTACTACTGACCATCAGAATTATTTATTATTATTGTTGTTATTGTTATTTCATGAAAGCGGACCCTCTTCACAATTATTGGCGATTTCAGCTTCAAAAAGATGAGGACCAAAAACATCGAGTGGAGCGAAGAAAACAAAAATATCTGCATGCCCATTCATAAAAGTTTGGACAGCATCCTCTGGTCCCCATCATCGCATTAACTTACTTGTATATGTGACATAGACATTCCAATGGACTCTTATAATCTCAATGGGATTTCAAACACGTTTGAAATTTGAGGATTTCCTATGAGTCACGAAGAACAGTGATAATTTTTGTACTGCTCAACCCCAAGATTATTTAAGTCTAATTTTGCCATGTGGTTTTCCTGGACGGCGAATAGGATAGATTTTTTATTTTCGTATTGTCAAAAAATTTTAATTATCTTTTGATAACACAGTGTTGAAATTATATACTATGGGAAAAAATAAAGGGATTATTTAACTGAGTGGTTGCTCATGTTTAGTCAATCAACAATGTAAAATGGTCGATCAGTCAAGATGGATGGTCGATCAGTTTCGAGTTGTTTGACATGTTCTGATTTGAAAAGTTTTGAGAGAATAACTGGAAGTTACAACTTTGCCAAATATAATATATACAACATTATAACTTTGATTCAATAAATGAACTTTGAGCTTTTGTAATATGACAATCTGTAGTATACAGTTCAACTTTTTAATCGTTTTCTCTGCTGAAATATCCTGCAATCCTGTTAACAAGTTTACAAGCAAACTATTGTGATATTTGTGTGTCATCTTTAAAATAAACTTGGAGACAAACAAAAAGCTAACATTGAATTAACTAAGGCTAAAACGGCAAGTATATGGCTCCAAATAACCAAACTTGAATTAGTAAATTGCCCACTAAAACTGCTTAAGTTTCTTCTAACAGGAAACTTGCACATTTGCCCCTAGCTTTCTTTTATCCACTTTTCGAACATATGGAGTACAAAATGACACAATATTCTCTTGTTTTCAGATTGAAACCAAGTCCTCTTGATTAAACACATCAAGAATGTAAATTCAATATTATAACATATGATAAATATTTAATTTGGGTCAATTGTACTTTGCCCCTTAATTTCTCAACATTTGCAGTTTAGACCAAAATTCAAACTACAACGTGATTTCTTTTAATTTTAGAAGTTTTAACTCATGGAATTGGAGACGAGGTGAAAAAATCCATGGCACACGTACTTGAAAATTTCATATTGGCAACTTCCCAGGGTTTATAATTGAGCCTTTTATGAAAATTGCGAGATAGTATGTTATTATCGAATTAAAATCATGTGAACGCAAAGCTGGTTTAATTCCAAAGAGATCTAATACACTTGAACCAATCGCCTTGCGATTTTTCTCCTAAATATTTAGGATGTGAGATTCTTAGTAAACAATAAATTGAGAACTAATGATTTGATTGGGTGCCCTTGAAACTCACATGCAAGTGGCAGTGGAACAAGAGCTTGATCTTTCATCAACAATTGCTTGGGTATTATGCTACCGGTGGAAAATAGAAATGATATCCACAACTTGTAACTCTACCTTAGAATTCTCCTCGGTGGCTAATGTGACGTCATAATAAATGCCAGAAATAAATTTAAGTGAATTGATTACCAGTTCGTTCTTTCTAGTGACAACACATTTGTCTTTCCCGTTTTGGTATATTTCCCTCTGTCGTTTTGGATTCCAACCGCTCCCAAATTAATGACCTTCGAAATTAATGACAAGTTTTAATTTTAAATTGCCACGCACACGATAATGGCCGGTTTATCATGTTACCCGTTTCCATTTTCTTTACCTGCAAGCTCCACCTTTCTTCTCGGTCGTTTGGGTTTCCTCCTCAACATTTCTTGTCCGTCGAAAGCCTTTCAATCTACTCATTCCACCTTCTCTTTTGGTCTTTGAATTGCCTTTCGCCGAAGGTGCAACGGTTGTATGTTTGTTGTTTGATTGAATAAGGATTGTGTGATGCCCTTTTCTCCATTCTTTTTCTGGGGTTTCATAGACTCCCGTTATCTGTTGCAGCCAAAGTTCAGATTGTCGATTGTGTGCCTCTACATCCCTTCTAAGTTCGCGATATCTCTCTTCAGAGAACACGTGGGATTTCGATTTCGGGTTCTGCTCGTTTTTTTTAAATTCTATTATTATCTTTATTGTAATGATGCTATATTTTAGTTTCCCCCATTAGTGAAATATCATGCTATGGCATGTAAGTTGTTTTTACTATAACATTATCATATTTTTTGATTTTATTCTGTTTGTTATTCCGATTGTGATGTATGCATAATTTGTTTTTGTGTTGTTGGATTATCAATGGTCTTGAAAAATATTCATTTGTCTACATTCGTCCATTCTCACATGACAAAATAGACATGTAATGTAGTGTCAGTGTTTTTCGATATGTAGTATTGTTGGAAAGAAAAAACATATAATTCATGTATTTTTATAAAAAAAATAAAAATTTCAAAAAGTTGAAAGTAGAATACAATATAACCAGGGAATGATCATGTGCCGAGTATTAGATTTGGGAATGATGATATTTAAAAAAAATGCAATCAAAGTCCAGCACCCGCACGCTGGTTGGATGTGCGTTGTTAAAAATCTCTATATATGTAACGTGTCGCAGTATGACATCCCAGTGGCTTCCCTTTGAATCAAGAAAAAAAAGTATAAGGGAATGAAATCATGATCAATTGGATAAAATTGCAAGGACAAAGTTCTCGAAGGAATTTGACGAGATGTCGATAGTGATGCTAACATTGTCCTATGAATTTGCCGATTATCTGTCATGGTAATAATTATTTTTAATTTATTATAAATCTTTTTCATAATCTAATTTACAAGTAATGGCAAGTAATGGACCTATGAGAAAGACAATTAAGTACGTATAAAGATGAAATATGTATGATCTACAATTAAAAGTACTAAGTTTAATAATGTATTTTAGCTAATTCCAAAATACTACATTTGTTTTATCCTTTAAATTTGCAAATCTTGAGTTGTTATTCTAGAAACTTCTAGCATATATGATTAACAGATATTTAATGCTACTAAAGTACTTTCACATATGTTCTTGCATTTAATTGTAATCAATTATTTGATCTCAATATTATTAAAGCAGAATGGATTTTTTGCTTCTTACATTTCATTGCAAGCTATTGTTTTCTGATCTCGATTTTATTAAAGTAGAACAGAATTTTCTAGTCATTTAGTTATGTGTAATTTCCTATTTGATGGGTCAAATTAAAAAAAAACATATCATAGGGATGGTGAATTTTAGAATTGAAGGCGTCGTTTGCTAGATGAAATACTATTATGAATGCTCCTAATTGCTTGCTCGATTTTTAGAAAGCAGAACGATTTTTTTTACTATTTAATCATGTGTAATGTTGGCAATTATTGTATATGCACATTGTTCGCAGGTTACTATTTATGTTATGTTAGTTAATTAAATAGTTGTTTCTATGTTATGGTTAACGTTTTTCCTCATTGTTTTCTGATGTCAATTTTGATATTGGGTTTTTGGATCTTTGTAGTTATGTTAATGACAAAGTGTTCTGGTGTTATTTGATTTGTATGTGTCATGTATATTGTTGGTAAGTTGCTATTTATATCATTTGGGCTATTGAATAGTTGTTTCTATGTTATAGTTTAACATTTTTCTAATTTAAAGTATTATTAGCAAAGTAAATAGTTTGTTCAAAAAATACTTACATCGGTCATCTATACTTTTGAAAATCGAATGAGTTCTATTTCAAATTATCGGAGTTATTGCTTTAAAAATATGGTTTGTTATATTCCTTTTGTGATTGTCTATTGCCATGTCTATTCAATTTCTATAAATTCATTTATTGCTAATTTCCACTGTGTCATTGGTGTGTGCATTAAAATAGTGTTATAAGTATGGTTTTTAGTTTTTGTCCCCTCAAATATTACCATTTCTTATAAACAGTTTTATGTTACATTTTCTATTATTATGTCAAAATTTTCTGACTTATGCATTTTTATAAAAAATTGACATATTATGATTGCTGAAAAATATATTCATAGGATGATACTGTATTACATTCGTCCCCTTTCGGTAATATTGTGCTTTGTGTTTAGGTTTAGAAATTGAAACTTGATTTTGTTATTAAATAAGTTGTCCATATTGTCTCCTTTAATTTTTTCACACCAAATATTATCATTGTTTCTAATCAGTCTTAGGAGCTTTTGGTAGTGAGCAGCTATTGTCTGATATTGATTTTCTTAAAGCAGAAACAAAAAATTTACGTGCGTCTTCTAATAATGGATAATGCAAGCTGGTTCAATATGTGTAGTATGGTAGAAATTAATGTACAAGATTTTACAATATTTTTGTTTTTTTAGGAATAAACGACTCAGATTTTATGAGCCCCCGTTATGTTTGTTATTGGTGCTATCGTTTGAAAAATATACTCTGTTATGGGCATGTATGCTTATTTTGAATAGTTGTTTCTTATGAGTTGGTTTGGAGGATGCATTATACCAACTGGAGCTACTGTTTTAAAAATACGATTTGATATATTCTCTTTTGTGATAGTCCATTGCCGTGTCTATTCAATTTCTAGAAATTTGTTGGTAAAATTCTATCATGGATTGAGATACATGTTTTGTTTATGAAAGGCAATCCATACTGTTATTCCTTTGAAATATCTGTTAAATAGTCCCTGTTTTATTTCGATTTTCCTTTGTATTATTGTTGTGTGTATTTTCATATTAAGGTTGAATATATGTGCATAGAGTTAATCCGTATATCAAACTCAGTTTAACGTGTATCTAATTGGTTGTTCATAAATATATTCAAATGATCTCTCCATTATTCTATTTTTTATATTTTTGGTTTGTATTTTTTTAAATATGAAAAATATGTGTATGGATTTAATATATGCACCAAACATAATTTGACATGTATCTGTTTGGTTGTTCTTTTATCTCTTGTTGTCTTTGGTTCCATGTTGCACATCCATGTTGGGCCTAATATATAACCATATTTTAGTTTTGTTTCATTATTTATATTCATCAAATGTTTGGGTCTTTGGTTGTGCTCGATTGTTATGCAAATTTGATTTTCTGCAAGCATAAACAAAAATGTATGTTTATCATTTATTCATATTTAGTAAAAAAACTTATGGTAAATCATAAAATGAAAATTATTGTAATTGTATTTTATGCAATTCCTTTTCTGTACCATTGGAGCATGCATAGTCAGATGAGTCTACAATGATATATTAGTTTAGTAAACATGATATGGGTTACATATGGTTGAGGTGAAAGATAAGTCCTCTACTGTTGTATCTACACTGTCGTGTATGTCATGTTCATGGATCACTTGTGCCAGCGATAAAGCCACCAAAGCCAGCAAAACCACCAAAGCCGTTTAAGGATTTAACAATTAAGACAACTTTAACCACTAAACAAATCAAGGATAAGTGTACAGTTTTGAAATTGCTAAGGCATATGTTTGCAATCATGGCAAAGTAATGGCTTTATGCTAGTGTTATAATTGTGATGGGCATATGCACAACTATGGAAAATTCTGAGGGTATTTGTGAAAATATGAAAATGTTAAGGCGTATATGCAAATATGACAAACTTTAAGGGTATATATGTAATTATGGCTTCAACGAACGTTTTCAGAAGGAATACCTTTCATGTGCATGTTTATGTGATAATGAGTTGCATAATGAAAGTATGTCAGAATAAGTTAGTATTATATGCAACAAAGAAAATATGCAAATTGATTAGTTGTATTGATAAGTAATTGCACGTAAGTGGTTATGTTTCTGGTAGATTTAAATTTAGCATAGGGAGACTTTTTTTTCCACGCTAGCTGGCTTGACCCCAATTCGGCACATATTGAGTGTTAGGCTCATAACATGTGTTGATTACTTTTTCAGGGGAACGTGAGGTTTAACTTACTCAACGATTCAAGGCAAACTATCCGTCATCGTAAAGTTGAATCGGTACGGATCATTTATAGAAGGATGTCATTATGCCAACTGGAACTTTTGTTAGGCTTCTTTAATTATTAGTTTCTTTTGCAATGTTATCCATGTTGGAACTGTAATAAAATAACTATCAAGTCATTGGACCTTTGTTTAAATTTTTATTTTCTCTATTCATTGTTTATCTTGCACGTTTTCGGTAACAATTTGATCTGCCGGATCAGTTCCGTTACGAATGGTATCTGAGCTAGAGTTCCTCTGGGCATAAGATATCCATAATTTATAATGACATAGATCTAGATGTTTAGAGAGAATTAGCCTCACATAGTAACTCATTGACGATGTCAGATGGCTCCCATCGTGCAATTGAAGCCAATAGAGACCGCAACTCATCGACGAGTTAGGAGACCATTGTGGACATGCAGCGACAGATGCTGGAGCTAATGGCATTGATGGCTCAGCAGCAGCAGACCCACCCATCAAGCTATGGGGGACTTACTTCAAAAAAATTCATCCAGCATGACCCACCGACCTTCAAGGGTGAGCATGAGCCAGAGAAAGCCGCGCACTTGCTAAGGGAGATGGAGATGGATTTTGAAGCAACTGAATGTCCAGAAGAAAAGAAAGTTATTTTTGGGACTTTTCGTCTGCGAGATAGTGCTAAGAAGCGGTGGACTTCCTGTAAGGGAATTCATTTTTCGGAGACTCCGATCATCAGTTGGAGTGACTTTGTGGAGCATTTTTCTGTGCATTACATCCCTGAACATGCTAAGGATGCTAAACGTCAAGAATTCATAAATCACCGACAGGGAAGTAGGTCAGTTGATGAGTTTGCTACAAAATTTCAAAAATTAGAGAAACATGGAAAGTGTATTTGTGCAAATGAAAAGCAATGAATTAGGAAGTTCGTAGAAGGACTGAATGCAGGATTGAGCATTAAAGTGCTCACTAGGGGTCCCACGACCCTCTCTGAGGCGGTTGCAACAACTATGGAGATTAATGCAGCTTATCGAAGGTTACATCAAGTAAACCTTCAGAAGCATCCTCACAAGCCAAGTTACAATGACAAGAGACATCTTGCTGCAGTAAAAGTGAAGAAGATAAGGACTGATGACGCTCCAACCAATAAGAAGTACGCATTGGATGTATGTCTGCATTGTGACAGAAGACATCCGGGCGAATGCTACAAATTGACAAGAGCATGCTTGAGGTATGAAGAAAAGGGTCACTTCATTAAAGGTTGCAAGAAAGAGTTCAAGGATCAGAGGAAAGCATTCGAGCATAAGAAGAAGGTACCAGGAAGGGTATTTGCCATTATACACGAGGATGCAGAGGGTGCTTATACAACCGTGGAAGGTACCCTTCTCATTGCAAATCATTTATGCCATGTTATTTTTTATTCTGGAGCGACACATTCATTTATTTCAAGTGATTTTACAAGAAAACTGAACTTTGAAGATGTTGAGCTTCCATATACACTTATTGTTTCTTCACCGATGGGTGATATTAGTGCAACGGGTATGTAATTAAAGGACATACCGATCATGATAGGAGAAGACACCCTCACTGCTAACTTGATTCTATTGCCGATCACAACCTATGATGTCATCTTGGACATGGATTGGTTATGGGGGAATTATGTTGCAATTTATTGTAGAGAGAAAAAGGTGGTCGATTGGTTATCTCATCTTTGCAAGCAAGCCAACTACTAGCAAAGGGTTACACCGCATACCGACTAGTATAATTAGCACAAATCATCGCAAGCATGTCTTGAAGATTTAGATGTGGTTCGAGATTTTACCGATGTATTTCCGGATGATCTTCCTGGACTACCTCCTCACAAAGAGGTGGATTTCTCAATTGATGGTATTCCAGGCACAACACAATATCCAAAGCTTAGTACAGAATGGCTCCTGGAGAACTTGAGGAGCTTAAAAAGCTGCTACAACTGCAATTGGATAAGAAATTTTTACATCCTAGTGTTTCCCCATGGGGAGCACCAGTCCTCTTCGTGAACAAGAAAGACAGATCTCTTCAACTCTACATCGATTATCGAGGTTTGAACAAAGTAATTGTGAAGAACAAATACCCACCTCGCATTGATGATTTATTTGACCATTTACAAGGCGCAACAGTCTTTTCAAAAGTCGATTTGCATACGGGTTGCCGTCAACTCCGTATAAAGGAGGAGGATAAATCAAAGACCGCTTTCAGAACAAGGTACAACTATTATGATTTCTTGGTCATGTCGTTTGGTCTTACTAATGTACATGTAGCCTTTATGGAACTAATGAAAGGGTATTCTGAGAATATATTGACAAGTTTCTCATCATGTTTGTGGATGACATTTTGATATACTCATCTGATCTAGAGCAACACCGAGTGTACCTCCAGATTGTGTTCGAAATCCTGCGACAACACCAACTATCTAAAAATTTCTAAGTGTGATTTTTGGCTAGATAAAGTTGCATTCCTTAGTCATGTGGTATCCAAAGATGACATTGATGTATGTCCCTATAAGGTAGAAGCTGTGATGAATTGGAGTTAGCACAAAAATATTTCTGAGATACGTAGCTTCCTTGTCTTGGCCGGTTACTATCGGCGATTCATTCAGAATTTTTCAAGGATCTCACCACCATTAACTAAGCTCACCGAAAGGATGTGAAGTTTGTATGGTCTGAGGAGTCTGAACGGAGTTTTCAGGAATTGAAGTCGAAATTGACTACAGCTCCAATCTTGGCTTTACCATCAGGTAGTATAGGATTCATGGTGTATATAGATTCATCAGATACGAGACTCGGGTGTGTCCTTATGTAGAATGAGAAAGTCGTCGCTATGCCTCACGAAAACTAAAACCACAAGAGAGGACCTTCCCTACTCATGATTTAGGGTTAGCAGCGATAGTTTTTGCTCTTAAAATTTAGCGTCACTACCTTTATGGTGAACAGTTTGAGATGCTCAGTGACCATAAGAGCCTCAAATATATTTTCTCTCAGAAGGAACTTAATTTGAGGCAGCGATGCTGGCTAGAGTTTCTAAAAGATTATGACTTTTCCATCAATTATCATTCTAGAAAAGCAAACATCGTTGCTGATGCATTAAGTATAAAGTGGGAAGGCAAGCTAGCTAGCTTGAAACTTCAATGGAAGATGATGAATGATTTCAAAGACTGGAAGCCTTTCTTCAGTGATGCAAGAACAATATCAATTACATGCCTTAGAATCCAACCCGAGATAATTGGGAAGATCATGACAACACATAAAATAGATGTTGATCTTCTTAAAATGTTAGAGGCACCTAAGAAAGAAGGTTTTAATTTCACAATTGGGATTGATGAAGTTATAAGGTACCGTATGGGTTCCTAATGACGTTTAGCTGAGGCAGGAGATTCTCAATGAAGCTCACAAATCGATGTATACCATCCATCCAGGTACAACAAAAATGTACAAGGATCTGCAATGAAATTTCTGATGACCGAATATGAAGAATGACATCGCAGCTTTTGTTTCTAAATGCTTGACATGTCAGCAGATCAAGATTGAACATCAGAGACCAACATACTCTGTTCAATCCTTAGAGATACCTGAATGGAAGTGAAAGCATATAACAATGGACTTTGTTACGGGTTTACCCAAGACCAAGAAATATCGTTATGACACCATATGGATGATTGTTGATTGATTGACCAAATTAGCACATTTCTTACCCATCCTTATGGATCAATCGACGGACAGTCTAGCTGAAATATACATGAATGAAATCATCAAATTACATGGTGTCCCTACATCAATTGTTTCAGACACGTCTCGGTTTGTGGAAAAGTTTTCAAGATGCTATGGGAACTCAATTAAAGTTTAGTACTTTATTTCATCTGCAGACTGATGGTCAATCAGAAAGGACCATCCAAATGCTAGAAGATATGTTGAGAGCTTGTGCTTTGGATTATGCTGGTAGCTGGGATAGACATCTTCTATTAGTAGAGTTTGCTTATAATAACAATTATCATTCGAGCATCAAAATGGCTCCCTATGAAGCAATGTATGGGAGACCTTGTAGATCACCGTCATGTTGGAGTGATGTTGGTGAGAAGCATATTTTGGGACTAAAGCTAATACAGATCGACAAGCAATGGGTTGAGCTAATCAGGAAGAGATTGTTGACATCTTAAAGTAGACAGAAGTCATATGCAGATCATCATAGAAGGAGTTGAGTTTCACAGTTGGAGTTCACGTGTTTCTAGATATTCCCCCAACCAAGGGCGTATTACGATTCGGCAATAAAGAGACTTACTCCTAGATACATAAGATCTTTTGAGATTCTACAACGAGTCAGAGATGTGGGTATTGTATTGCATTACCACGTTAATACTTAAAGCTACACGATGTATTCCATGTATCTATGCTAAGGAAGTACACTCCTGATCCTTCACACGTTATTGAGCATGGGGTTCTTGATATTCAACCTAATCTTTCGTTCGAGGAAAAACCTGTCAGTATAATAGATCGTAGACCATCATCTTCGTCGACGCATAGTTCCGATGGTCAAGGTCCTGTAGCAGCATCATCAGAAGGAGGAGACCACCTGGGAGATGGAAAGTGAAATACAGGAGAAGCATCCGCAACTTTTCGGTATGACCCTTCTATTAAGAAATTTTGAGGATGAATTTTTTTTAATGATGGTAGATTGTGACGGCTGATTTTTGTCCTTAATATTTCCAACTTATACTTTCTTTTTCCCCCAATTAATAGCATGGATTTTATTCTCAAAATTAATGGTATTATTAACCAATTGGTTGCTCCTTTTTGATAGTTAAAAATCCAAAGGACTCCCCTCCCCTCACGTCAATTGCTATTGGAAAATGAGAGAGAGAGAAGGAGAGAGGGAGAGATAGAGATAGATCTCACGAAGATCATTCTCATCGCAGGGAGCGCCAATGTCAGTTCATTAGAGGATAACATCGACTCGGGAGCAGGGAGGAGGCCGACGTAGCAATCCACTAGATACAATCCGTCGGACTTGAGGTATGTGTCAGTTCCTTAGGAATACTATATGACGAATCGACATATACCTTCAATCAATAGGTGTGATAAGTATTTACTTAGTTTGCACAAATTACAATCTTAAAATTTATATGTCGAATCAAATAGGGTGTTGTTTAAAACCAAAAGCACTATGACATATGTCGTGTTTTATTAGTAGAGGATTATCGTAGGGCTGGAAAGATGTTTATCATGGTCATCTTAATTTCTATTGCTTGCGTAGTTTTTTATAATTAATATGCAATGCGTATGGTAATATGAGACGTGTGCCCTTAGATGTCTTTCTTTTAATCTTCTCAGGAACATCATGTGGATCTCAATAATTAAGTGTATCTTCGAAATCTATAATATTCGGTGAATTAAATAAATCAGTAGTTTATTTGATGTACCAATACATGCAATAGTGAATACACAAACGCCATGCATTCACGTAAGTATAACGACAATGCCGTTCCTTTGTAAACCTGCAAGTTAATTACAACAAAATGTAGCACTATAATTGGAATAATCATAGATGCCCTCTTAATTGGCAACATTTAGCTGTATTACTACACGTCAATGTTACATATGTTCCAGTTAATGAATTTGTAATACACGTCAATGTTACATATGTTCCCGTTAATGAATTTGGTAGGTTTGTTGAGAATCAACAGAAATTGGCAAGTTAATAAATATGTTCCTAATTAAACTAAATCAACATTCACAATCCTTATGAATATTGTGAATAGACGTGTGGTTAATTATAAATGTGTGTTGTCTGCTACACAAATCTACAGATACGATCTTGACAAATAGATCTGCAACTACTGCTGTGCAATCCATATGAACTTTGTTAGCATTGAATCGGGTACTCGAGTTAGCCTTTTTTAAAGTCATCCAATTATGTATGCATCATACTAACGACCTCACTTAATAAAACATATACTGCCTTTTTGTCGAGTTTGAAAAGTAAATAGACGACATTATTGTAGATTTAAATATTTGGTATTACTTTACATATATAAGTTGATAACATTTGATAGTGGCTATTGAAACTATCAATCATAAAAGCTGACAGTAAAGTATCACAACTAAAAAGGTTTAAATGAATCACCATGGTGTGAAAAAGGAAATGATAGTAAGAGGAATAGTATTTCTTTAATCTGAATAATGGCATAATAGCGATAAAAGCAGCTAAGTGCTACACCCAATGGTGGGAGCCACCTCTAGAGTCCAATTATCGTACGCCTAAAGGGAGGCAACGCCTTTCAAGGGCGTACGGTTCAAGGAACCGGTTGAGGTGAAAGATAAATCCTTTACAGTTGTAGCTACACTGTCATGTCTAATATATAGTTTGTTATGTTCCCTTTGTGATAGTCTATTGCCATGTCCAATCAATTTCTAGAAATTTATTAGTAAATTTATAGCATGGATCGAGATACAAGCTTTGTTTATGAAAGATAATCCACACGGTTATTCAATTGAAATATTAGTTAAATAATCCCTATATTATTGCTATTTTCCTTTGTTAATTGCCGTGTGTATTTCTTATTAAAATAGAATATATGTGCGTATAGTTAATCCGTATATCAAACTCAGTTTAACGTGTAAATATATTCAAATGGTCTCTGCATTATTCCAATTTTGTGTTTTTGATATGTACTTTTTTAAATATGAGAAATATGTGTACGGATTTAATCTGTGTAGCAAACCTAATCTAACACGTATCTGTTTGGTTGTTCTTTTTATGGTTTGTTGTCTTTGGTTCCATGTTGGGCCTAATATATAACCATGTTTTTGTTTTGTTTTAGTGTGTGCGGGATTGTCTATCTATCTATCTATTTATGTATCTATCTATCTATATATGTATGTATGTAGAGGGTTTGATGGGGCTGCCCCGCCCCGTTTTTTCCGCAATTATTTCTATTTTTTTGAAAAATTTCACATGTATATTCATCTATATATCCCTCCTATATACCATTCAAATTTCGTCAAAAACAGAGACTCGTACAGCCTCCATCCAAATAGGGTCGATTTAAAAAATCCTGCGACCGTTAGAAAATGACTGTCTGGATGGAGGTCGTACGAGTCTCTGTTTCTGACGAAATTCGAATGCCATATAGGAGGGATATATAGATGAATATACATAGTGAAATTTTTCAAAAAAATAAAAAAATTTGTGGAAAAATGGGGCGGGGCAGCCATGTTGGCTGTCCGTAAGGGGCAGCCCCATTTTTTCCATATGCCCCCTAGGCGTAGCCAACATGACTGCCCCCACCCCATTTTTCCCAACTTTTTTAATTTTTTGGAAAAATATCACCATGTATATTCATCCCTATATCCCTTCTATATGTCATTCAAATTTCGTCAGAAACAGAGACTCCTACGACCTTCATCCATACGTCATATCTTTAACGGTCGTAGGATTTTTTAAATCGACTCTGTCTGGATGGAGGCCGTAGGAGTCTCTGTTTCTGAAAAATTCGAATGATATATAGGAGAGATATAGGGATGAATAGACATGACGATATTTTTCAAAAAAAAATAAAAAAATTTGCCCTAAAATGGGACGGGGCAGCCACATCAACCCCATATATATATATATATATATATATATATATATATATATATATATATGAGGTAAATGGGGCTGCCCCCAGGGAGTAGCCAACTTGGCTACTCCCACCCCTATTTTTCTCTCCTTTTTTTATTTTTTTGGAAAATAAAAATTTGTATATTCATAATTATATCCCTCTCACATTCTATTAAAATTTCGTCAGAAACAGAGACTACTACGGCCTCCATCCAAACATGGTCGATTTAAAAAATTCTGCGACCGTTAAAAAAATGACGTCTGGATGGAGGGCTTAGGAGTCTCTGTTTCTGACAAATTTTAATAGAATGTGGGAGGGATATAATGATGAATATACAAATTTTTATTTTCCAAAAAAATGAGGGAAAAATAGGGGTGGGAGTAGCCAAGTTGGCTACTCCCTGGGGGCAGCCCCATTTTACCCTATATATATATATATATAGGAAAAAATGGGGTTGCCCCCGCCCCATCTTTCGATGTTTTTTTTATTTTTTTGAAAAATAAAACAATGTATATTCACCCCTATATCCCTCCTATATGCCATTCGAATTTCGTCAGAAACAGAGACTCCTACAGCCTCCATCGAGATGATGTCGATTTAAAAAATTCTGTTATCGTTAAAAAATGACTGTCTGGATGGAGGTCGTAGGAGTCTCTATTTCTGACGAAATTCGAATGGTATATAAGGGATATAGGGATGAATATACATGGTTTATTTTTCAAAAAAAAATAAAAAAATTGACAAAATAAGGGTGGGACAACCATGTTGGCTGCCCCTAGGGGGCAGCCACATATGACCCATATATATATATATATATATATATATATATATATATATATATATATATATATAGGATTTCTTTCAAATAGGACTTGGTCCTTCCATCCCTAAGGAAGGCCAATCTCTTTTTTGTATAAAACATGATGACTTTAGTAGAATACATATACAGTTTTGTATTATAATGTGAAGTTTTAATGTTTGTATTATAAGGCACAGTTTTGTAAGCGGCTTTGTATTTATAACATGCACCTATAATACAAACTGTATACGTATTCTACTAAAGTGTTCGTGATTTATACAAAAAAGGGCCGGCCTTCCTAAACTCAGGAAGGATTGTGTCCTATTTGAAAGGGCCCCTATATATATATATATATATATATATATATATATATGGGTAAAATGTGTATGCCCCCTAGGGGGAGCTAACTTAGCTCCCCCCGCCCTTTTTTCACAAATTTTTTTTATTTTTTTTGAAATCTAAAACCGTGTAAATTCATTATTAAATCCCTATATTATGTCATTCAAATTTCATTCTAAACAGAGACTCGTACGACCTCCGTCCAAACGGGGTTGACTTAAAAAATCTTGTTACCATTAAAAAAATGACTGTCTGGATGGAGGCCGTAGGAGTCTCTGTTTCACACGAAATATTTATGACATAATATAGGGATATAGTGATGAATATTCACGGAAAAAATT
Organism: Ottelia alismoides; assembly: GCA_037367405.1. Taxonomy (NCBI): domain Eukaryota; kingdom Viridiplantae; phylum Streptophyta; class Magnoliopsida; order Alismatales; family Hydrocharitaceae; genus Ottelia; species Ottelia alismoides. Next base: position 660,577 of record JAZKJV010009965.1, read on the forward strand.
TTCAAAAAAAATAAAAAAATTGAAGAAAATAGGGCGGGGGGAGCTAAGTTAGCTCCCCCTAGGGGGCAGCCCCATTTTCCTCTATATATCTCTCTCTCTCTCTCTCTCTCTCTCTCTATATATATATATATATATATATATATATATATAGGGAAAAAGGAGTATGCTCCCTGGGTGTAGCTAACTTACATGCTCCCACCTCTTTTCCCCTATTTTTTTATTTTTCTGAAATGAAACCTATTGGAATTTAGATCACAATATGTCACCATGATGTCATTCAAATTTCGACTTAATTCGATACTTCTATCCCCTCCATCAAGGCTGTCAAATTTTAACGGTATCAGAATTGCTGAAAATGACCCCCTTCAGATGGAGGGCATAGGAGTCTCTGTTTCTGATGAAATTTGAATGACATGTTAGAGGGATATAGTGATGAATATACATATTTTTTTCCAAAAAAATAAAAAATGGGGGAAAATGAGGGTGGGAGTAGCCAATTGGATACACCCAGGGTGTAGCCTCATTTAACCCATATATATATATATATATATATATGAGTGATCCTATGAGAGCAAAAAATTGTGAGAGCATGAAGAGATGATTCTGGACCACATGATTCTGGTCCAGAATCACCCCTCTCATGCTCTCACAAATTTTTGCTCTTATAGGATCACTCCTCTCTCTCTGTGTGTGTGTGTGTGTATATGTATATATATATATATAGGGTGTACTTGAATTGAGGTGATATCTTTCCTTGCTTATGAAAAGGTGTCGTCTTAAGCTGTCGGATGTAATATGAATGAATGAGATGAAAACGACCTAGTGGTTTTGTTTAAAACAAATATTCCTAATAAATGGGTGCATTAAAGAAATGATATATTCAGAAAGTAAAATGACAATGATCCTTCTAAAAATAGTCATATTACAATATATTTACATGAAATTAAAATCTAAGCAGGATAAACCTTTACATAAATTAATTATAAATTACTAAACATTTTCAATTTGTTAATTTGTTAAACAAAACAAAATATTCTATTCCAACGAATTTGCGTTTTATTGAAATCTCAAATTTGAAATAAAACGAAATGTGAATAAAAAATACACTATATATATTTATTTTACATACACACATACACACACAATTTTACAAAATTGGATTATATTTTACGAATATATTATAACAATTTATACCTACATAATGACAATTTGACTATTATTTTACCGATGAGGATCGTATTTTATGTAAACAAGATCTATTTTACAACAAAAGAATATATTTTAGTAATTGCTAATTCTTTTGCGATATGTATGTTATGTCTACAATTGTTGTATTCATTTTCACTGACTTGTGAAATATGTTAAATTTACAATTGTTTCCTATAGAGTACAACTAATTAATTTATTTTACAGAAAATGATTTTATTTTACGGAGATATTATAACATTTTGTACCAACTTAGTGATAATTTGTCTATTATTTTGCAGAAACATATCGTATTTTACATAAACAAGTTATATTTTACAACATCAAAATATATTTTACTAATTACTAGTTCTCTTGAACTGAGGTGTATGTTATGTCTACTGATGAACCCCTTTCATCACTCTTTATTCCTTTATTTTAGCTAAAAATCATTGCAAAACACCATGTAAATGTTTATAAATACAATAAATTATCACATTGCATGCTTCATGTAAATAGCCACCATTAGCATGTTTTTGTGTAAAAATAAAGGAATAAAGAAGTAAAGAAAAAGAGGAAAATATTTAGAATAAATATTGAGTGACCCGAACCCAAGGGAGGGCCAATCATTGGCCTGACCGCAAAATAAAACAAGTAGAGAGAGATATGGCCATTCATCTATGTACATATATCCCCCCTTTTTATGTATATATATTATTTTCATCAAATCAAAATATTTATTTGTTCCTCTTAATTTGTATATATTTATAAAAAAATAAAAATGAGAAAAATAAAATAAAAACAAAAATAGATTCTCTCTCTCCCCCTTGTATATACCATGTATATATGTACATATACGTATTTATTTTACCCTTGTAAATACGCAATAAAAAACAAATAAAAATTATTTTATATCCCACATTTTGTTCTAAATAAATAAATTATAAAATAGGGATAATTGTACAAAAATAAAGTAATAAAAATAAAAATAAAAAACACCCATCGATTTATACCTATATAATAATACATATGCATATACATTTTCAAAAAAATAAATAAAAATCACTAAAAAATAACTTAAAAATAAGAAACATTTTTTATTTAGAAAATATTTTGAAATAAAATCATTTATTATTTTTAAATTAATTTACAAATAATTTCAAAATGGAATTTTCTGATTGGTCCACGGGGAGTGTTGACCCCCAGTCAACTCCCCCCCAGGACCACTTCTTCGCGGATCCACGTCGCCGACCCGATTTCTCTATTTTTCCTGACGTGATCTGCCACCCATTCACCTAAACCACGGGCTCCGATTGTTTCTCGACTATCCGAGATTTACGCCCGATCATTTCCTTAGGGGTCCGTGCATCGATGTGCGCACCCGACTCCAATCTTCCCGAACCCTTACCACTATATAGTCTGAGCTTCAGCCGTCTTCCTCCGCACCTTCGGCATTCGTTTTCGACTCCTAGGACCTCCACTCTCTTGCCTTGAGTGATAGCAAGCCTGAGGGGGTGTTGCAGCGAGGAAGGAGACGTGTTTGCCCCAAGTTCGGCGACCCACGTCATCGCGCTCAGCCACCGGCGAGCTCGAGCCTCTGGAGGCGTTGCTCCATCAAGGCGAGGATCCCAGGAGGTAGCCGACCTTCACCACAGACGCTCTTAGCCACAAGGTATCCCTGTTAAGCTTTATCTTCGCTTTAATTCAAGATCTTAGATTTAGCGTCGCCAGCCTTCGCCAACCGATTCCCGATCATCCGACCGCTCATTCTCCCATCCAACCATCCTATCACCTCCACGAGACTCCTCCGCACCTTCTACGCCCCTCTGATCATCCTGGTTCACCCGGAACCAGGACTTAGGTCCTCCTCCGCCGCCGCTCACTGGTAAACCACGCCCCGACTCCCCCGATCGCCCATTTCGCCCACTAATGGGTCGGGGCAGTTTTCCCTCGACCCTTCTTTCTTCCTGTAAAGGTATCGAGGCGTAAGAGCCTCATCTGGAGGCTCGATTATTCAGGCACAGGGCTCCAGGCACTCGTCATCGTCGAGGACCCTCCAGGTCCTCCCGGCCCCATTGGAGCATACCACTCTCTACGGATCACGACCAACATTGATTCCCCCATAGCAGCATCGGAGGTCTCCATCATGCGTATTGGCCCGACGAAAGTCACCGGCGAGCTGTTCTTCCAGGAGCCTCCATCACCGTCGATCGAGCCCACTTGTGCCAGATTAGATCTCGTCCTTCCATCTGAGGGAGTTCCCGACCATCGATCCATCTGAGGATCAGATTCGAGCCGCAGATCAGTGAAGGGGCATCGACGCATCTCAGCCATCCGATCTTTCGAAGACCCCATGCCAGCCGTCGGATCTTAATAAAGGGATAAATATCACTTAGGCCCCTCCTTCTTTAGCATTTATTGTTTAGCCCTGTAAATATTTTTAGTAGTTGTTTAAATTTGGAATTATTGTACTATGGACCCTCGCATTTTTAGTATTTGCATTTTAGTCCTCCCAATTGTGGTGCATGTACTTCAACATGGGATATTTTGGGTTTTTTGCATGTATGGGGCTGGGTTTTTAAGAATCTTATGAAATGAAAGTTATGTTTTAATTTTTGCATATATACCCCTGTGCATACTGGAATTGGAACATGTGTCGATTTCTTGTGAAATTTACATTATAGCCCTTATACTTTCTACACGTGTTTCATTTAGCCCCTGAAACTTGTTTTCCTTGCGATTAGGTCCCTGAGTGCTGTGACTTGTTCATTAGTTGAATAAAATATCAAATCAACTTCAAATATTATGAAATTTCGACACTGGCTCCTGCCACTGTGTAAAAATTTCACTAATTTTCTGTAACATTTTTGTTGTGTTTTTTTATTTTTAAAAATTCAAAAACCTTTATTTTTGCCGCTGTTTGAATTAGAAAAACTAAAAATATTAAAAACCCTCCAAAAATTCTAAAAAAAATTAAGTACTTTTTGTTTTAATGTTACTTACTTCAGTCCAATTTTTGCTTAATTTGGATATATAAAACCCCTAAAAATAACAAAATAAAAATCTTATAAAAATCTGTAAAAATTTAAAAATAAAAAATGCAATTTCTTCTCCTGTAGCTTAGTTTTTATTTGTAGTTTGATATAAAATTGTCTCCAGATTTTCAGAGGTCATTTATCTTTAAATAACCTTTCAAATCTGGATGCACATTAGCTTCCCGTTTCTGCCTTTTCCTATTTTTATAAAATCAACAAAATTTTTTAAAATATGAGAAAATTACCAAAAACACTTAAAAAATTGTAAAACCCAAAAACATTTTTATTACATTTTTCTGATTTGATTTGTGTGGTTGAATAATTAGTTGTTTGTGCCTTTTTATAGCTTTTTACATATTTTCTTCTTAAGTGAAAATACAAAATAATTTCAAAATTATAAAATCCATCAAAAATATTTTATTCTTCTATTTGATTTTTAGACTACTTCGTAGGCTCTCTGAGCCAATCTGTGATCCTTGTTCGACCCTGATCGCTATACCAGGTTAAATAAATAGCGAGACCGCTATTCGGATTTTCGTCTGATTACTTTTATTTGGTGGTCTAATTTTTCTTGTTGATCAATCCTCGCTGTCCAGGTCGCAACGACCCCTGATTATTTTTACTTTAGCCTGGTAGTGAGAATTTTCTATCATCATCATCTACAATTGATGTATTCATTTTCACTATTTCAGGAAGTTTGATAGATTTACAATATTTTCTATAAAATACTACATAATTTATTTTATAACAAAAGATCGTATTTTACTAAGACATTATATCATTTTATATTTATGAAATGACAATTTGTCTATTATTTTACAGAAAATGATCGTATTTTACATAAACAAGATCTATTTTACAATAACATAATGTATTTTACTCATTGCTAATTCTCTTGTCGATATGTATGTTATGTCTACTATTGATGAATTCATATTCACTGATTTAGAAAGTTTGGTGAGATTTACAATTATTCTGTGAATAATACAACTAAATAATTTAATTCACAAATAACAAATTCATTTTACTTAAAACTTTATGATTATACTAACTGCTTGTGATAAAAAACTACATTTATTTTGCGTATCAAGCTGATATTATGCTTAAAACGCATTTATTTTACATCTCATAATTTATTATATAAAAAAGATCGGGAATATAATTATAATTGAAATTCCTATTTTTCATTTATAGATGTAACAATACATATAAAATGACAAAAAAATCGATGCATCAATTCTTATGTTGATATTTATTAAATATACTTTTTTTATCTTATTTTGTATTTAGAATTTCTTGTATAGTATTTTTTCTGAATTTAAGAAACAATAGAACCAATATAATTTATAAAAGGAATTTATTTTACGTAATAAAAAAATTATAATAACAATTTTATATATTACAGAAAAAAATAACTGAAGATTCTGCATACAAATGCTGTGAAGTTTGGCTTGTGTGTAACAAGTAGCATACCCAATAAACATTCAAAAAAACAAAATATGACAGCAAATATAGCTATGGGATAGCAAAAAAATGAAGAAATATTGATGAAAATGAAGATAGGAATTTGTAAGTATTGATAATAAGAACAAAAAGAAACATATAATATAATTGATGTTAAAATACCAACCTGCTAAGACATACCGGTGAGAACGATTACGTAGTAATGCATTTGAAATGGAGACCATAGCTAACAATGTTTGAACCGGAATGAACAAAAAGGCAATTGATGTTTTTGAGTAATAATTAATTACTAAAAAATTGATAATTCATTCATTAATCTATAATGAATTTGTAATTTAACATTTTAAGTTCTTTCTATTTTTAAGTAAAAACGGAAACGACCACTTACTTTTTAAAAATGATTACGAACTTCTGGACAACCCAAAAAGTGAGATTTTTAAAATAATCAATACAATATTAGGAAAGTAGAAATAGGAAATATATTCTTTTAATAAATTACAGAATACCTACTTTCATATAAAACGAGAAGAAAAGGGACCCGCATATTGGCGACGACGACGAAGAAGGAGCTCTTCTAAGCGAATGATTAAGGGGAGAGTTTGCATTCGCAAAAGCATCTACTAAGGAGGTAGAGTGACAACCGGCGACGATGGAAGAGATGCAATCGCGCTTGGATGAAACCATACGGGAACAAGAAGACGATTCTGACCAGTATAGTGATGGTACATTGTTAGAACTCTAGGTCCATCGTCCGAAACCAACTTTTAAAGTAAGTAAAAGTTCAAAGTAAATAGAAGTTTTTAATAGCTTTTTTTATAAATTATATCTCTCCTGAATGGAATGAACAGAAGGAACATACCTTTCAGTTATCAGAACAAAAGAGGTGTACGATGAAAAGGATCTTCTGAAAGTTGAAGATGATTTTGGAAGTATGCAAATTACTGCTTCTTTAAATATAAAATGCATATTTATTTTAAAGGTAGATATTCATGATTCATTGCAAGCACAAAAATATTTTTTATGTCTCTGCTTGCAGGCAAAGGCTATGTAAAGCACACATGTTACATTGAACATTTTGTGCATTTCATTGATAACCATAGTCCAACGCCCAAACAACGAACACTTTTGTCAAAGATTGCTTTTGGAAAGCTAATCAACATTGGACATGTTGAAATCAAATGAAAAAATCTTCAATGATTAGTTGAACAATTCCAAGGTGGGAGGAATTTCAGATTTGGAAATAAGGTTGCGAGTTTCAGTGATGAAGGGGTGGGAGCAATCTTGGGACTACCTAGCTCTGGTTTCTCAATCACAGTAAGAGGTAGACATCTTAAGTGGAAATCAATTATATCACATAAACTGTTTGAAGAAGGAACGGTTTTCAATAGAAAGAAGTTGAACCGCATTCTAGAAGATTAATACAATAAAGATGATGACAACTCAGTCTCTATTTATTTAACATGTTTGATACTTTTGATGTTTGCGAAATTCCTTTTCCCTAACAGTTCTTATTCTTTTCCAAAAGATTTGTTACACTACGTAGAATCCCATGAAGATAAACGATTCCTTAATCGGTCTCATGCTTTTGCAAGAATTATACTGTTCAACATGGATGACGTAGTGAGTAGAGTTCAAAAGAGAAGAGCCGGTTCATCAAGGGTAACACTAGGTTACCTTACATGATGTGTAGCCTCCTTATAAATTTGGAATTATTTCACTGTGGACCCTGGAGTTTTTAGTATTTGCATTTTAGTCCTCCCAATTGTGGTGCACATGCTTCGACACGTGATATTTTCGGCTTTTTGCATGTATCAGGCTGGGTTTTTAAGGATGTTATGAAATTAACTTTATGTTTTAATTTTTGCATATATATCCCTGTTCATACTGGAATTGGAACATGTGCTGATTTCTTACGAAATTTACAGTGTAGCCCTTATACTTTCCGCACGTGTTTCATTTTAGCCCCTGAAACTTGTTTTTCTTGCGATTAGGTCCCTGTATGATGTGACTTGTTCATTGGTTGAATAAAATATCAAATCAACTCCAAATCTTATGAAATATGGAAATGTGGCTCCTGCCACTGTGTAAAAATTTCACTAATTTTTTGGAACATTTTTGTTGTGTTTTTTATTTTTAATTCAAAAACCTCTATTTTAACTGATGTTTGAATTGAAAAATCAATTAAAAATATTAAAATCCCATCAAAATTCTAAAAAAATTAGGTATTGTTTGTTTTAGTGTTTACTTGCCTCAGTGCCTAATTTGGATATATAAAGCCCCTAAAAATTGCAAAACGCTAAAAATCTTATAAAAATCAGTAAAAATTCTAAAAAAATAAAAATGCAATTTCTTCTCCTGTAGCTTAGTTTCTATTTGTAGTTTAATATAAAATTATCTCCAGATTTTTAGAGTTATTTGTCTATTTTTAAATAACCTTTCAAATCTTGATGCACATTAGCTTCCCGTTTCCACCTTTTCATATTTTTATAAAATCAACAAAAAATTATAAAAATCTTAGAAAATTACCAAAAACACTTAAAAAATTGTAAAACCCAAAAACATTTTTATTACATTTTTCTGATTTGATTTGTGTGGTTGAATAATTAGTTATTTGTGACTTTTTCTAGCTTTTTACATATTTTCTTCATAATTGAAAATACAAAATAATTTAAAAATTATAAAATCCACCAAAAAAAATTTATTCTTTTATTTGATTTTTAGACTACTTCGTAGGCTCTTTGAGCCAATCCGTGCTTCTTGTGTTCGACCCTGTTCTCTATACCAGGTTAAATAAATAGCGAGACCACTATTCGGATTTTCATCTGATTACTTTTATTTGGTGGTTTAATATTTCTTTTTGATTGATCGTCGCTATCCAGATCGCAACGACCCCTGTTTATTTTTACCTTAGCCCGGTAGTGAGAATTTTCGGTCATCAGAATGGCATCGTTGCCGGGGAAGACGGCTTAGTAGTAGCTTTTTATTTTCGCAGTTTTCTTTTTCGCGACTTTTTATCCATAATTGTATATATATTTTCTTCCGATTTTATTTGCATATTTTTATAATAATCTGGTCTGATACACTTTTGTTTTTTTTTCTTGCGAGGGCCCGAGGACCGAGGCGGCTTTTTCGGAAGCCGACGCAACCGTGAGATTCGGAGGCGACTCTTTTCTGCATAGAGCCGTATGAGAGCGCGAGGAGTCGAGCAGGAGTGCGGAGCGCAAATAACTACAGATAGCCATAGTTTAGCGTAAATAGCCATAGTTGTAGTTTAGTTTACTTTTTCAGCAGAACTATTATTGTAATAACACATGGACTTGGACTCTTAGACTTTGGTGATATCGGGGTCTGTTTTGCCGAGAATCGGTGTGCTCGGAGGACCTCATCGCATTTTTGCCGGTTTTAATTTCCCGCATTTTTCATTACTGCCTATCTGATTTACGCGATTTTGGACTTAGCTTAGTATTTTATCTTGATTGTGATGTAATTAATTAGGACTCAACCCCTAATTATCTGCCTGCTCCTATTAGATCGTAATTGGACCTAATTAATTAATTCACAAGAAAAAGCCAGATTACTTAAACTCTAGTCTACGTGCCTTGAGGAGTCACATACAACGCGTGCATGATCCGTTGTGGCGGACATCGAGTGGCTCCCAAGATAGGACTCCGGACTTAGGTTTGAGTACCCGGCTACTGTTCTTCTCGTGTAGAATTGCTCTATCTAAGGTCGGTTTCTCGTGCATCATATAAGTAGTTTTTTCTGTCTTTACATTTATGCGCGAATCACTTTGCATGTAGACTGCTGGAGTAAGGTACACATCTCTTTTTTTAGTTACACATCTCTTACTCTGCATGCATCATTGATTTCATCGCGCATCGGCTTTTTTGTCTTCTAACCATGTTATTGGACTTAAATAATCAAGAGAACCGAAAAATTCATTAGGCATTGTTTGCTTGAAAAAAATCTAAAAAAGAAAAAAAACTATAAAATTGGAACTGCTAAACACACTTGACCCTAAAAAACACCACACTCAAAAATTTGTCTTGGGGAGAGCAACCCCCTCCTTGTATGGTTTGGATGAGCGAGAGAGCGACTCGTACATTAGGCTATAGCCATATCCGATCTCCTATCAGACTACCAGCCTTTTATATGGGACAATCTATTGGGAGGATTGGATTCCCATCAGCTCACGTAATTGCTCTGATAGACTGACTTGATCACCTAAATAAAATTGACAAGATAATTGACCGAACCTTTACGGTCTTCAGCTCCGCGTTGCGTAGGTGAATCAGGGGTTTGTTTGCTCATCTTGTGTGTTTCCAGATCTCATCCTCCTAACTCACCAGATCAAGATGATGGGCAGGAGGTCTCTTAGGCAGCCTCTAGCTGCATCGCTTTTCAGCACTCCAGCCCATTCATCTAGGTTGGTTCGTGAGAGCCGAGACCCGCTCTCCGAACCGAGTTCGATTCTGCCCTGTCCCCCCTTGACCACCCTTCTTCCACTTCTGAGATACCAATGCCAGTGCCAGATCAAAGACAACAGACAGATGATTTATCGGCACCTGAGTTTAGGTCTTTAGCCTTTGTAGAGACCATGGCCAGCAGTGAGGAGCGCATTGAGGGTCAGAGAGCCGAGACGACGACATATGTGTTGGAGCAGGGTGCGATCAACAAGACCCTGTTAGCTTCCCTTGAGACGATGCAACGCCAGATACGTGATCAAGGAGCTTTCATGGTGGAGATGAGGAGAGAGATGGAGAGGCTGAGGACTAAGTGAGAGCAGCCGAGAGCCGCAGGAGCAGGAGACCCAGATCAGCCAGAGGAACCGGTTCAACCAGCGCCAGCCAGAACGATGCGGGAGTTGCACAACCTTGGATCGATGCTTACACACCGGTGGATCGTTCTTCCAGCGATCGTGGGGGACTTCAAGTTCCCCCCGCAGACACTTCAGCTACTTCCCCGCTTCCATGGGCTCGCGACTGAGGAGCCCCATCTTCATCTCTAGGAGTTTGAGATTGGCAGGTGGACGAGGTCACCATTCAGATGATTGCTTTCCCTTTCTCCCTTGTAGACTGAGAAGTCAACTGGCTCAAGCATTTGGGGAGATTTGTGACTACCTGGGAGCAGCTCCGCACTGAGTACTTGAACAAGTACTATCCACTCGGGCGGACCAATGCAGCGAGGGCTCCGATCAGCAACTTGTCCATGCTCCCCAACGAGCAGTTCCATGAGGCATGGGAGAGGTTCAGAGAGCTTACCGACAGATGCCTGCACCATGATATCTCGAAGCCGAACCTAGTTCAGAGCTTCTTCTGCGAACTTACACAAGAGCTGCAGGGCTTGGTGAATGCTTCTTGTGGCGGTTCCTACTTCGCAAAGGATGAGGATCATGTCTGGGCCATCTATGAGGAAATGGCCGAGAACTATACAGTGGTGTCCCAGACCTGACTCTACACTCAGGGATACCCCAACCATAGGCTGTGCAGTTTTAGAGGATAGCACGGGTCGATGCCGGTCCTTCCACTTCGTCAGCGGCAGCCGCAGATGCACAGTCTACAGCCACAGACATGGGCATCATCAGCGAGAAGCTGGACCTGATCGAGTTGATTGAGAAGAAGTAGTGACAGTGCATGACTCAGATAGATCAGATGGCACAGATGCTGAGTGACCTAAAGACCCAGATCATGTGTCTATAGGAGGCACAGACGGCTTCTCAGCCCCGTCTCAAGTCACGGGCAGACACCAGCAACAGCAATTCGGCACAACTTTTCATCCAGTACCGACAAGTCCACCATGTTCAGGCGGAGCCCTACCTGCCGCAACTGCAGTATGTCCAGTCACCACCATCTCAAGACAACCAGATGGTGGTGTATCAGCCGGACCAGCCACTGGCAGTACTCCCCCCACCCACCTACGAGCAGGAGCCGTTGATGGATGTCAATGGGATTTGGTATGACCAATCCCAGCTCAATATCCGATGAGACCATCCCAGATTCCGCTGGTCGGCCGGAGGCACCAGTTCCCAGCAGCAACCTCCAGTTCAGGGTGGCCAGTACGATCAACAATGAGAGACTCACCAGCAGCCCCAACCCCCAGTACAGCAACAACAACCATCCCACCACTAGCAATATGGTCCTCGTCCCTATCAGCAAGGACATCTATGGAGGCGAGAGCAGCCTCAACAGCAGTATCATCCACAGTACCCCTCGCACCCTCACCAGCAGCAGCAGCCTTACTACCAACGAGGCCACCCGTCAGGTTCTCATGGGCCGAACTATGAGAACCCCGCACTTGATGATCTAGCCTGCCTCATGTCCGAGCAGCAGGTAACCTTTCGACGGGAGATGGATGAATTCTGTCAGGAGATGAATAGTGAGTGGGAAGGCCGCCATTCTTGCCCAGATCGAGCCAAACCCAAACAATCTGAAGAGGAAGTCTGAGCAGGTATATTTCACTGAGATTCTCACTCCTAGTGCTTCACTTGGTGATATGTCTGCATACATGTTTGATGCTGATTTTCTTACACTTAGGAGCGGTAGGATGCCAGCAGGCGGCACCTCGTCTGAGCGACGATCCCACGCCACTTCAGGAGCGCCAGACGAGGAGGAGAGTGGTGCTGATGCCGCTCATGATCATGATGATAACGGTGGTACTGATGCCACCAAGGATGTTGATCCCACAGACGGTACTGAGGCCGTCGCTTCACCATATGGAGGAGGTGGTACTGACGCCACCAGAGCAGTTGCTGAGCCAGAGTGCGGTACTGATGCTGCGAGTCCAGATGCTGAGGGTGGTACTGAGGCCACTATTTACCGTTCTGCTAGTCCTGTTGTTTTTCCTTCAGTTCATGTATCTCAGGACATTTCTGCGAATAGAGGAAAGGGTTTATTATTTTCAGATCCACCTGTATTTCTTGATGATGTTTGCGTGGATTCTGCTGTTCATGAGCATTCCAGACCCGTTCCTAGTCCTTCATCTAAGAGAGACCCTGTAGTCCCCTTTCCCTGAGAACTCCACTTGGCTAAGGGGCGAAAAAAAGAAAATCCTAAAAAGAACCACAAGATAGAGTTCAACTAGCAGATGATGGACATATTTCACATACAACTGACTCTACAGGAGGCCTTGGAACACATCCTTCTCTTCCAGAGATCACTCAGAGACAGGACCACAATTAGGAGAAAGAGGTGGAACCATCAGTCAGAGATCCATGTGCTCACTCGCGCCACTTGCTTTGCGATTCAGAACCATCTTCCAGCCAAGAGGCCAGATGCAGGAGCTCCGTATGTCAGATGCCATATTCATGAGCAGAGGTTTGATCGCACTCTATTTGACAGCGATTCTTCGATCAACCTACTTCCGACAGCCATTCTCGACCACATCGAGTTGGGCCCTTGATGAATACCCATTCATCACTATTTATTCTTTTATTTTAGCTACAAAACGTATGCAAAACACATGTGGATAGTTGTAAATAGCAATAATTACCATTCATCATGCATTGTGTAAAAATGGATAATTAGCATGTTTTTGTGCATAAATAAAAGAATAAAGAAATAAAAGAAAAGAGGGAGATATTTAGAATAAATATTGAGCAACCTAATCCCAAGGGAGGGCTCAGCATGGGCCTGACCGCAAAAAGAATCCAAGTAGAGAGAGATAGGGAAGCTCATGTGTGTATATATACCTGTACATAAATAAAAATATTTTCCTCTAAATAAAAAAAGCATTTTTGTGAATATGTATATATTTGAAAATATCAAATCAAAATGAAAAAAATTGGAAAAAAACAAAATAGAAATAAAATTCACTTCATCATTGTACATAGACCATGTGTATATAAATAACTTATCTATTTATTATCACCTTGTAAATAAATAATTAAAATTCAATAAAAATATGTATATATTCCACATTTCATGATGTAAATAAATAAAATAAAAATTAGTAAAATAAAAATAAAATAAAAAGAAATAAAATAAAACCAAGTTCCAACCTTGTATATATACCATGTATGTATATAAATAAAACTATTTATTTAACTCTTGTAAATAATTAATAAAAATAAAATAAAAATACCCTATTATTCCAAATTTTATTCTATAAATAAATAAAATATAAAATTGGAATAAAATGTACAAAAATAAATAATTAAAAATAAAAAAAAATAGATAGGTATACACCTGTATATAATAATAATATTTTGCAAATACCTAAATTATATTTCAAAAAATAAATAAAAATCACAAAAAAATAATTTAAAAATAAAGAAACATTTTTCATGTTTTAACTTTTTTTGAAATTCGGCCATTTATTATTTTTTATTGAATTATCAAATATTGAAAAAACCGTGAATTCCCATTGGTCAATGGGGGACCACATTTGCTCCGGATCTGCGCCCGACCCGCTTTTCTCCTAATTTTAGCGCTCTAATCCGAGCTCCATTTACCCTAAACCCCAGGTCCTAATCCTCCCTGATACATCCGAGATCCACGCCGATGCATCCGCTTAGGGATCCGTGCTTCACGGAACCCTGCCCGACCCCATCTTCTCGGACCTGGGCAACTATATTGGTTGAGCTCCGCCGCACATTTCACGCCATCTTTGGCATTGCTTCTTCCAGCCACTCCACCCGATTCCCTAGAGTGACAACTAGTGATTGGTGTGTTGCAAAGAGGCGGAGAACCCCTCCGCCACTGATCCGGCGACCTCCTTGTCACCGTGCGCCGCCGTGAGCTGCGCCCGAGCCTCGGGCCTCCAACGACCCTCGAGGTGACGATCGGAGCGTCTTCAGCTAATCCCCAGTCGATCCCACGCATCAGGTAGACCCTATTCTTCCTATCCTTCTTTAATTTCCGATTACCCCTAAATCGATCTTCCGCCGTCTCTGATCAATTCACGTCACCCCCCTCTTCGATTCGATCATCGGACGTCGCCCACATCTTCGCGAGACTCCTCTTCATGTTCTGCACCCAGTCACTCCTCCTGACTCGCCTCGGAGCAGGACCTCCACCCTCCTCCACCGTCGCCTCGCCGGAGGGTGTCACCGCGACTCACCCACGCACCCATTCCACCTCTCACCGGGTCGAGGCAGTTTGCCCTCAACCCAGGAGTCATCTCGTGCTGTTTTGCAGGTTGAAGGAGACCCATATGAGGGTCCGAACATCTAGGCATAGAGCTCCAGCTCCGCCTTTGCCGCCGGGGCTCCTCGGAGCTTCTCGGCATCATCGGAGGAGTACACCATCTGCGGGAGTCCTTGGCGATTCCATTCCCCATCTTGGAAGCCCTCGAGGAGGTCCAGTGCACCTGTGGTGCTTCGGCAAAGTTCGCCGGAGCCTTGTTCTTCCAGGATCCTCCGCCGCCGTTGGATCATCCCTTCGCTCCAGACCTTATCCCAGCCGTCTATCTGAGGAGTGCACCGACTGTCCGATTCTTCTAGGGCTTGATCCCAGCCGTTCATCCAGACGAGGGGCTGCCATCACTTCTCAGCCGTTCGATTGACACGTGGTGGTCCCTCATTCGTTGGATCCAAGCGTCGGTTTTCAAAGAGACGCTACCTCTACCGTCCGATCTGCCGCGTGGCGCATCGTCGACCGTCCGCTTTTAATAAGGGGTAAATTTCCCTTAGGCCCTTTTTGTCTCTGTTTTTATTAGTTAGTCCTGTAAATATAGAATACAGTTGTTTTATTGTTGAACAATTGCACTTAGGACCTGAACCTTTCTCGTATTTGCATTTTCATCCCGGTGTATGTGAGACACGTGCTTCGTCACGTGATTTTTGGTGAAATTGCAATAACTGGGTTGATGTTTTGATGTGTTATTGAATGAAATATACTTTCTGATATTTGCATCCATACCCCTGTGAACAATTTTATTCGACATGTGTCGAATTCTTTGGGCATTTTACAACTTCTTCCCTGGGCTTTTAGCACATGTTGCTAATAAGCCCCTGGAAGTAAATTTATTATATTTAGGTCCCTTTGTGCCCAGACCACGTGCAACGCACGTGGGGACTTGGAATTTTTACACGAGGGACCCCCAGCTTCCTGATTTTGTTATTTTTCAGCCCTTAGAGATACTTTTTATTGTAGGTCCTTGTGCACTGTAAGTCTCTATTTCAATTAAATAAAATAGCAACTTAAACCCAAATTGTGTGAAATTTGGATACGTGGCTTCTACCACTATGTAAAAATTTCCTTAATTTTTGGGTACATTTTTTAGGCTTTTTAGTATTTTAAAAAAATTCAAAAACCACCATTTTTGTGTCTGTCCAGATTAGAAAATCATAAAAAATATAAAAACTCTTTTAAAAATTCTAAAAAATTAAGATTTGTTAATTTGTGTGTCCTTGATTTCCTATGCATTTTTGGCTATTTTTGGATTTATAGAACCCTAAAAATTGAAAAACCTTTAAAAACTCTTAAAAATTCTAAAAAATTATAGAAATCTCAAAAATTAATAAACTCTTTTTCTGAATTTTCCTTATTATCTATATTTGTCATAAAAATTACCTTATGGCTTTTATAGATAATTTGATATTTTAGATTGATCTTTTAAGCTTGGCTGGACAGTAGTGCATTGTTTCTACCTTCTTTGATTTTTAGAAAAATCTATAAAAATTAGAAAAATCTCAAAAATTCACCAAAAACAGTAAAAAATCCAAAGAACATAAAAATATTTTTGTTTGAATTTTTGGAGCTTTTTTAGAGTGTTTAAATAATTTGTTGAATGTGATTGTTTTTGCCTTTTCATTATTTTCCTTCATTATTAAAAATCCAAAAAAATATAAAAATATTTAAAAACCACCAAAAATATTTGTTTTTGTTTTATTTCATTTTTGACTACTTCGTAGGCTACAAGGCCAATTCATGCTCCCTGAGTGCGACCCTAGGTGCTACACCAGGCTAATCTCATAGCCAGAGCCACTATTTTTGCTTCTCTTGTTTTATATCTCTGTTTGGTGGTCTGCTCTTATATTTTCTTGTTGAGCTGATTTATCTCTCGATCCGGGTCATAACGACCGGAATGTGATTTTTATTAGATCCGGATTGATCGAGTATTTTTCGGCTCATCAGTATGGCGCCGTTGTCGGGGAGCACGGCTTAATAGTCTCTTTTGATTTTTCCTGCAGTTTTCTTTTTCGCGGTTTTTTGTATATATTTTTGTATAGATTTTATCTGACTTGTTTATATATAATAATCTGGTTTGACACTCTGTTTGTCTACTTGCGAGGGCCCGAGGACCGAGGCGGCTCTCTTCGGAAGCCGAAGTAACCACGGGAGTCGGAGGCAGCTCTTTTCTGCATAGAACCGCAGGAGGACGCGAAGAACCGAGCAGGAGTGCGGGAGCCGTGGAATAGCCGCGAGAGTAGTTATATTAGCTTAGTTTTATTTTCAGCACTTATTTGAACTGTTATAATAATACAGGGACCTGGACCGAACTTTCAGAGACACTTAGACTCTCGGGGTCTGTTTCGCCGAGCACCGGTGTGCTCGGGGGACCTCACCAATTTTCCGCGGCTTTTTTGTGGTTTTCTCGAGTTTTGATTGTTTATTTACTGCTCATTTGATTTACGTGGAATTTAGCCCTAGCTTAGGAGTTTTCTTTGACTGTGACGTAATTAATTAAGGCCAAACTGTAATTATCTGCCTGTACCTATAGATCGATAATTGGACTTAAGTAATTAAATCACAAAGAAAAAGCCAGCTTATTAGAGCTCTGGTCCACGTGCCTTGAGGAGTCACATACAGCACGTGCAGGATCCGTTGTGGCGGACACCGAGTGGCTCCCAAGATAGGACTCCGGACTTAGGCTCGAGTACTCGGCTACTGTTCTTTACGAGTAGAACTGCTTTGTTTAGGACCGGTTTTTCCGCGTGCATCATATAGGCAGTTTATATTCTGTCATTTATTTTATGCGCGGATCACCCTGCATGTAGACTGCTAGAGTCAGGTACGTATTTCTTACTCTGCATGCATCATTGATTCTCGCGCATTGGCTTTTTCGTCTTCTCCCCCTGTTTTGGACTTAAAATAATCAGGAGAACCGAAAAATTCATTAGGCGTTGTTTGATATTGAAAAATACCTAAAAACTCAAAACTATAAAATTGGGACTGCTAATCCAACTTGACCCTAAAAGACACTCCACTTAAAAAATTTGTCTTAAGGAGAGCAACCCCCTCATTGTCTGGTTTGCATGCGCGAGAGAGTGACCTGCACACTAGGTTAGAGCCATATCTGAGCCTCGATCAGACTATCAGCCTTTTATACGGGACAGTCTTTTCGGCGGATTGGATTCCCAACAGGTCACGCAACCGCTCTGCTATCTTAACTTGATCACCTAATAAAAACTGACAAGATAATTGACCAAACTCTTACGATCTTCAGCTCGTGTTGAGTAGGTGAATCCGGGGTTTGTTTTCTCATCATAGTTGATTCCAGATCCCATCCGCCCGACTCGCCAGATCACGATGATGGGCAGGAGGTCCCTTAGACAGCCTCTGGCTGCACCGCTCTTTAGCACTCCATCCCACTCATCTAGGTCGGTTCGCGAGAGCCCAGACCCGCTCTCCGAACCCGAGTTTGACTCTGCCCTGTTCCCCCTTGACCACTGATGAATACCCGTTCATCACTCTTTATTCTTATATTTTAGCTACAAAAACCTTTGCAAATACATGTATATCTCTGTAAATACAAATAATTACCAAAGTGCATGCATTGTATAAAAGTAAATAATTAGCATGTTTTTGTGCATAAATAAAAGAATAAAGAGACAAAAGAAAAAGAGGGAGATATTTAGAATAAATATTGAGCTACCTAATCCCAAGGGAGGGCTCAGCATGGGCCTGACCGCATAAAAACCCAAGTAGAGAGAGATAAGGAAGCTCATATGTGTAAATATACCTGTAAATATAATAAAAATATTTTCCTCTAAAAATAAAATAAAAATAGGTTTGTATATATTTGTAAATATGTGTAAATACAAAAACAAAATAAAAATAGAAAAATTTAAAAAAGAAAATAAAAATAACCTTCCTTGTACATATTCACCATGTACATAAGACCACACATATATTTATTTTACCTTGTAAATAAATAAATCAAAATCCCCTAAAACTTGTATATATTCTATATTTCATGATGTAAATAAATAAAATAAAAACTATAAAAACAAAAATTAAATAAAAAGAACAAAAATAAAAACCAAAAAAACATTGTGTATATACCATGTACATACTTGTATATATCAATTTATTTACCCTTGTAAATAAATAATAAAAATAAAATAAAAATACCAAAATATTCCAAATTTTATCCTATAAATAAATAAAATATAAAATTGGAAAAAAATTGTACATAAATAAATAAATAAAAATCAAAAATAAAAAATCTAATATTGTATATATACCTATATATAATACTATATTGTAAATACCTAATTTTTATTTCAAAAAAATAAATAAAATTCACCAAAAATTAATTTAAAATAATTGAAACATTTTTTATGTTTTGAGTTTTTCGAAATTCGACCTATTTCTATTTATTATTGAATTTACAAATAAATGGCTGCACCTGATTGGTCCACGGGGGATTGTTGACCCCGGTCAACTCCCCCCCTTGGACCACCAGCCCGCGGATCTCGCGCCCGACTCGCTTTTCTCCGATTTTTCCTCGCGTGATCCGAGACCCATTCGATTAAACCCCGGGTCCCATTCTTTCCTCTTGCATCCGAGATCCTCGCCGACACATCCGCATGGGGATCCGCTCTTCACGGAACCCAACCCGATCTCTTCTTCTCGGACCTGAGCTACTATATAGTCCGAGATCCGCCGTGCTTTTCACTCATCTTTGGATCAGCTCTTTCCACCCTAGGACCTCCATAGCCCTCACCTAAGTAACAGCTTGCGTTCGGTCGTGTTGCAGCGAGGAGGGAGCAGCTGGACCATCGATCCGGCGACGTTACGCCGTCGTGCGCCGCCCAGACATGGTGCTCGAGCCTCGGGCACCGACGGCCCTTGAGGCTAGGACCTAGAGCTTCCCCAGCTCTTCCCCAGTCGATCTCATCCATCAGGTACCCCTAGTTCTCCTTGTCCTTAGCTAATTTTCATTTACGCTCAAATCGATCCATCACCGAAGAACCCCGATTCCGACCACCCTAGCTCACCGTTCGATCATCGGAGTCGACCAACACCTTCGCCCTTCCCTCGCGCACCTTCTCCGCCCTTTCGTTCAACCCAGTTCGCCACGGAACCGGGATTGGGGCTCCACCGCCGTTGCTTCACCGGAGCCCCCTCATCTCGACGCATGCCCTCGACCCAGGAGCTTGTTGCTGTGCTTTACAAGTTAAAGCGAGCCTATCTGAGGGCTCGACGTTCTGGAGCAGCAGCTCCACCTCCGCCGATGTCGCCTGAGCTCTCCGGAGCTCTGTTTCTTCATCGGAGGGGTTCTTCAGACGCGGGAGGCCCAGGCGTTCCTTCTCCGATCACTAGTAGCCCGCGAGGAGGGTCACCGTGCATGCACCGGACCGGCGAAGTTCGTCGGCCACTTGTTCTTCGTGCATCCTCCAGAGCCGTCCGATCTCCCTCCAGCTCCAGATTCTCATCGAGACGTCCATTTGTGGAGCGACAGCAGCCGTTTGATCATCAGAGGTTTGATCGTGGCCGTTGATTCAGCAAGGGTTAGCCACCACACTCTTCAGTCGTCTGATCCTCCTCGTGGCAAAGCCCCCACCGTCAGATCGTCGCAGAAGTCCTTCGTTGAGGAGCAGGCCATTTGCAGCCTTTGGATACACCACGTGGCCTCTTCTCAATCGTTCGATCCGGCCCGCGTTCATTTGTTGAGGCGCCATTATTCTCAGCCGTTAGATCAGATACGTGGCACCACCTCAGCCGTGGATAATAAATAAAGGTTAAATTTCCTGTAGGCCCTTTACTTTTTAGGTGTCACTTTTTAGTCTTGTAAATATTTTGTCACGTTCTTCAATTTGTGTAAATATTGCATTGAGGACCATCTAGTTTGGGATATTTGCAAATTAGTCCCTACCTGTAGTGTTCACGTACCTCGACACGTGCTTTAGTGGTGATTTTACATTTTATACCCTACGGTTTTGGAGTGTTAATGTTTGAATCTTTTAAAATAAGAATGACATTTTAGTCCTTCCAGACCTGGGTCACGTGTGTCGCGCGTGTTTTATTGGGCTTTTTGCACATTTGGTCCTAATCTTCTCTGCCGTGTTATCAATTGGCCCCTGGAACTTATTTTAATTGCAGATAGGTCCCTGTGCACTATGCCTTGGTTTTTGATTTTAATAAAATAACAAAACTACTCCAAATTTGATGAAAATTGGACACATGGCTCCTACCATGGTGTAAAATTTTCTCTAACTTTTGGAGACATTTTTGACTCGTTTAAAGTATTTTTAAAAATTCAAAAACACGCATTTTTCTTACTGTCAAGTTCTAAAAATCACAAAAAATATTAAAACACTTTTAAAAATTACAAAAAATTAGATATTGTTTGCCTTGCCGTGTTTGATTTTCTGACCAATTTTGGTCATTTTTGGATTTATAAAACTTATAAAAATTGAAAAACTTCTAAAAACCCATAAAAAACTAATAAATAATTGAAAAACCCAAAAATAATAAATCCAAAACCTAATTTTTCCTTGTATTTCATACTTTACAGGAAAATTACCTTCAGGTTTTATTTGGGCCATTTTGCATTTTAATTTGGCCCTTGAAACCTGACTGGACAGTGTCTTGCATTTTCAGTCTTGTTTTATTTTTATAAAATTCCATAAAAATCAGAGAAACCCCAAAAATTAATCAAAAACATAGAAAAATATAAAAAAATATAATTTTTTTGAATTTTTGGATAAAGTTGAGTAGTTAAATAATTGTGTGAAGTTGCTTGTTTCCTTGTTTTTCCTATTTTCTTTATTATTCAAAAATCCAAAAAATATAAAAATATTAAAAATCCACCAAAACAAATAATTTTCTCTTGTTTATTTTCACTTCCGACTATTTCGTAGGCCGGAAGGCCATCACGTGCTCCCTAAGTCCGACCCTGGTCGCTATACCAGGCTAATCTAATAGCCAGGGCCACTATTGAGTTCTTTGATTTTTATCTTGTTTTGGTGGTCTGATCCTTCATTTTTCTTGTTGAGCTGATATTTCTATCGGCCCGGGTCGCAACGACCCGAGAGCTTATTTTGACCTGATCCGGATTGATAGGATTAATGGCTCATCAGAATGGCGCCGTTGCCGGGGAGCACGACTTAGTAGTCACATTTGATTTTTCCGCGGCTTTCTTTTTCGTGGTTTTCTGTATAGATTTTTGTATATAATTTTCTGACTTGTTTATATAATAATCTGGTTTGATTATACTCTCTGTTTGTTTTCTTGCGAGGACCCGAGAACCGAGGCGGCTTTCTTCGGAAGCCGAGCAACCGCGGGAGTCGGAGGCGGATCTCTTCTCTACAAAGCCGCAGGAGGACGCGAGGAGCGAGCAGGAGTGCGGAAGTCGTGGAATAGCCGCGGATTAGATTAGCCGTAACTTAGATTTCATTTCCTGCATTATTTGAACTATTATTGTAATAATACAGGGATAGGACACTCAGTCAGAGACACTTAGACTCTTGGGGTCTGTTTAGCCGAGCACTGGTGTGCTCGGGGGACGCCGTAGTTTTTACGTGGCTTTTTTGCTGTTTTGCTTTCTTTACTGCCTTTTCTGGTTTCTCGCGGTTTTTCGAGCCCCTAGCTTTAGGATTTTCTGCTTGATTGTGACGTAATTCATAGGATCCAAACACCGTAATATATTTGCCTGTTCCTATAGTTCGGTAATTAGACCTATAATAAAAGATTAATAAAAATAGTTGATTCACTAACTTCGAGCCTACGCGCCGCGGGCCCGCCCCATCAAGCGCTACTCCTGAACTCGACCTGTCTAGAAGAGGAGGGGTGGGTCTAGACCGGACTCTCTGGATTGGAGGCTGGTGGTCAGCTAGTTGTTCTTTCGAGTAGCACTACTGTTTAGGGACTCGGTTTTCCGCTTGCATCATTTAGGTAATTTACTTTCTGTCTTTCAATTCTGCGCAGATCATCTTACATGTAGACTGCTGGAGTCAGGTACACATTTCTTACTCTGCATGCATCATTGATTTCATCGTGCATCGGCTTTTCCGTCTTATCCCCCTGTTTTGGACTTAATAACCAGGAGAACCGAAAAATTCGTTAGGCGATTTGTTTGATTATTGAAAAATATCTAAAAAGAAAAACAATAAAATTTGGGACTGCTAACACTATCGACCCTAAAAGACACCTCACTTAAAAATTTGTCTTGGGGAGAGCACCCCCCTCATTGTCTGGTTTGCTTGCGTGAGAGAGTGAACCCGCACACTAGGTAAAGCCCTCCGATATTCTTCTCGACTGATTACCGGCTATTTCTGTACGGGAAAGTCGGTTGGGAAAATATCGGATAAACCAACAGGTCACGTAATCGCTCTGCTATCCTGACTGATCACCAAAATAAAATTGACAAGATAATTGATCGAGCCTTTACGGTCTTCAGCTCGCGTTGCGTTGGTGAATCAGGGGTTTGCTTGTGATCGTAGTTGTTACCATATCTCATCCGCACTACTCGTCAGATCACGATGATGGGCAGGAGGTCTCTTAGGCAGCCTCTGGCTGCACCGCTTTTTAGCACTCCAGCCCACTCATCTAGGTCGGTTCGTGGGATCTCAGACCTTCTCTCCGAACCCGAGTTCGATTCCGCTCTGTTCCCCCTCGACCCCCCTTCTTCTGAGACCGAGATACTAGTGCCAGAGGAGAGACAGACAGATGATTTATCGGCACCTGAGTTTGGATGTTTTGATTTTTCAAAGACTATGGCCAGCAACAGTGATGACTGCACTGGAGGTCCCCGAGGAGATTAGACATTCGTCTTGGACCAAGGTGCGATCAACTCCACCCTGATCGCCTCACTAGATTCAGTTCAGCAGCAGTTGCAGGATCAGGGAGCATTCATGATAGAGATGAGGCGAGAGCTTGAGCAGATGAGAGCCGACCGCGAGCAGCGCGGCCCAGGGGGAGGACCCGACGATGCGGCAGCAGCCGCAACAGCCGCAGCAGGAGCAGCAGGACCTCCGAGACCGATGCGGGAGTTACACAACCCCATATCGACTTTGACGCACCGTTGGGTGGTTCTTCCAGCTATCGTGGGGGACTTTTAGTTCCCTCTGAACACCTTGCAGCTTCTTCCCCGGTTTCATGGGCTGGCTACTGAGGAGCCCCATCTCCACCTTCAGGAGTTCGAGATGATATGCAGCACTGTCCACGATCGTCAGGTGGACCAGGATACCATACGGATGATTGCCTTCCCCTTCTCCTTAGCAGACAGAGCAGCCACCTGGCTGAAGCACTTGGGGAAGTTCGTCTACACCTGGGAGCAGCTCTACGCCGACTACTTGCATAAGTACTATCCACTCGGGTGGACGAATGCCGCTAGAGCCCTGATCAGCAACTTCTCCATGCTCCCCAACGAGCAGTTCCACGAGGCATGGGAAAGGTTCGGAGAGTTGACTGACAGATGCCCGCACCATGACATTTCCAAGCTGAACCTTGTTCAGAGCTTTTTCAGCGGGCTGACACCAGAGCTTCAGGGCTTGGTGAACGCTTCTTGTGGGGGGTCTTACTTTGCCAAGGATCACGATCAGGTCTGGGCCATCTACGAGAAGATGGCCGAGAACTATATGGTGATGTCCCAGATCGGATTGTACACACAGGGCAGACCCCAACAGCCACAGACCGTGCAGTACCAGAGGATAGCACGAGTCGACGCCGGTCCATCCAGTTCGTAAGCGGTAGCGGCAGCACAGGCCGAGTCTACAGCCGCAGACATGGGGATCATCAGCGAGAAGCTGGACCGGATGGAGATTATTGAGAAGAAGTAGTGCCAGGACATCACACAGATGGAGCTGATGGCACAGACTCTGAGTGACCTGAAGATACAACTCATGTGTCTCCAAGAGGCACAGCCGGCTTCACAGCCTCGTCTTCAGGCACGAGGCGATCTGAGTAGCAGCAGCAGCTCGTCCTAGCGCTCCAGCTCCCATCAGCAGCCTAGACAGGTTTATCTTGTACAGTCGGAGCCGTACCAGCAACCGCAACTCACCTACCAGGCACCACCACCCGCTGACACTCAGATGGTGGTATACCAGCCGGATTAGCCTCTGGCAGTACTCCCGCCAGACCCTTACGATTCAGAGCCGTTGATGGATGTCAACGGGATTTGGTACGACCACCCCCAGCCCGGTATCCGACGAGACCATCCCGGATTCCGTTGGGCGGCCGGAGGTGCCCAGCCCCAGCAGCACCCGTCAGCACAGGGTGGCCAATACAGCCATCAGAGGGATCACCAGCAGCAGCAGCCCCCAGCATATACCCAGCCACAGCTACAGCAGTCACCACAGTATTGTCCTCGTCCCCATCAGCAGGGATACTCTTGGAGGCGTGAGCAACCTCATCAGCAGCAGCAGCATCCACATTCTTACCGCTCTCAGTCACAGCAGCAGCAACCTCATTACCAGAGAGGCTACCCGTCAGGTTCTCATGGGCCATCCTATGAGAACCCCGCCTTGGATGACATAGCCCGCATCCTCACAGATCAGCAGGCTACTTTTCGACG
Source organism: Ottelia alismoides (assembly GCA_037367405.1). Taxonomy (NCBI): domain Eukaryota; kingdom Viridiplantae; phylum Streptophyta; class Magnoliopsida; order Alismatales; family Hydrocharitaceae; genus Ottelia; species Ottelia alismoides. The sequence goes on from JAZKJV010009965.1 coordinate 685,944, forward strand.
GGAGATGGATGAGTTCCGCCGAGAGATGCGGGACATTGTGAGAGGGAAGGCCGCCATCCCTGCCCAGATAGAGCCCAATCCGAACAACCTCAAGAGGAAGTCTTAGCAGGTAGTTTGTACTGAGTATGCCACTCTGAGTGATACTTTTGGTGATATGTCTGCATATCTTTTTGATACTGACTTTGTCACACATAGGAGCGGTAGGATGACAGCAGGCGGCGACTCGTCTGAGCGACACCCTGAGGATACATCCAGAGCGCCAGGCGAGGAGGAGAGCGGTACTGAGGCTGCTAGAGATGATGACGGTGGTACTGACGTCACCACAGATGCTGATCCCACTGGCGGTACTGAGGTCGTCATTTCACCAGTTGGAGGAGGTGGTACTAAGGCCACCTATGTTGCCGAGCCAGAGCGCGGTACTGAGGCCGCGAGTCTACCAGCCGATGGTGGTGCTGATACCACCAGCTCTTCTGAGATTCCTGTTGTTTTTCCTGTTACTGATGTATCTCGGAACACTTCTGTGAATAAAGGGAAGGGTTTGTTTTCTTCTGGTCCCACTGTGGTGCATGATGTATGTGTGGATCCGGTCGTCGAGCCGTCTAGACCCTTTCCTAGTCCTTCATCTGAGAAGGACCCTGTGATCCCCTTCCCTAGAGCCCTTCAGTTGGGGATGTTGGACATGTGAGCCCACGGTGAGCCATTATGCAATAAATGTTATTGCGAATATCATTCCCTGATCTGAAATGAAGAATAAATAATTTGCATAATAGGTCCCTCCGTACAATTAGGGTTATGTACCATGGCTATCTTAATGATCATACAGCTGTTGATTCCATTATTGAATCATAGAGGCTAGTGCTTGGATGAATATTTAAAGAGTTAGATTGAGGGCTCATCAAGCACCGTCAAATGATTGTTATGATGTGATCTCCAGCCTGAGTAGGAGATGGCAATCCTTTCTCATATAGGCTGATATCTGACCGACCTCTTGATGCAGGTCCTCTGCATAGGAATAGAGATTCGGAGGTGTCAGATTAGTTAGGTCAAAGAGTTGACTTAACGAGATCGAGATAACCTAAGTCCTATGTTGAATGCTGTCACAGCATAGGCACGCATCCTCTGACCGGAGACAGATGTGTTACTATATGTCTGAGTGTGTACATTTGGCAAACCAATAGGTTGATGACCTAACCAAGGTCTATACACCGGCGTGCTGGTGTGCATGTAAGGACATATGAGTAATACGATCTCTCAAAGGGATCATACAGGTTCACTACTGAATCGGAAGACATGAGCTCACTCATGAGATATTGGGAAGAATCAAATTCCGTGCACAGTCGTCTCGCTTTGGAAGCTTGACTGAATTTGTAGGTTTGATATATACTTTTGGAAAGTATATGATCAAGACCTAGGTATGATATATGCTTTTGGAAAGTATATGGTCAATACCAAATCCCAATGATCAAATGAGAAACTTAGTGATCAAACCCTGAAGAAGACAGTATAAAATTGATCTTGATCTTCGGGTTGACCATGGGTCTTTCAGTATGCAGGATGTACAGGTATTGGGAATACCTGAGGGTGATGTGATCATAAACGATTGTATATCCTTGACGCTTCCATTCCGAGGGAGTGATGAAACAGGTCTGGATTTTAGTGACTCCTTCCAGTAGAGAATCAATCTGATCTTAGTCCAAGTGTTGGACATTGATCTGAATGAGATTTAGATTCAATGAGAAGATTGGATTTGCGGTCTTGATTTAATCAAGCATCTATGGGAGGTTCATATGATCTGGATTTGAGACGAGATCTCAACATCCAAGTCACTATACATGGAACAATACAATCGCCCTGTCCTTATCTCCAAGTATCTGCGGAGAAAGCACATTATTCTTGAAAGGGTTCGAGAATAATTCATTTGATGAAATTCATATCCAAGCAATAAGATCTTGATGATTAAATGAGATTTAATGATCAAGCTTAATATGAATATGATTCATATTGTGAGAATGATTATCCAAGATAATTAAATGGGATTTAATTATCAAGGATTAGAGAATGTGGATATTATTATCCATAATATTTGTGTATTGTAAATATGATTTATAATATACATATATTCAAGAGAGTGAAATTTAGTAAATAACATTTGTTAATTATTAAATGTGGATTGGATTCACATTTGTTAATTAACTGGAAATGTCATTTACAAATTAGTTTGGGATGTGAATATGATTCACATAATTTTCAATGGCATGATTGAAATATTCACAAATTAATTTGGAATTAATTTGGTGGATATTTTTGTGATAATTGAGAGATAATGTAATATAATAAAAAGGAGAAATAAAGCCACCAATTTAGGAGGAAATATTATCTCCATTTTATTATGATGATTAATCCCTCAACTAACTTATTTATGTTAAATTAAAAATGTGTTGATAATGTTGCAACATATATTTAATTTAATCATAAATAAATGTTGTTGGTTTTAACCAACAATAATTATAGCCATTGATTTTACATGGACCAAGCCTGGTCGTTGGATCCATGTGTCCCATGGATTGAGATCCATTGGATCCTAAACTAATATAAAAGGAGGGATAGGGTAGCCTTCCAAGTTACATTATTAAGAGTTGTACAAGGTTACAACTCTCTCTCTCTCTCTCTCATATTCTCGCCATCTCTCTTTCTCTCCTCCAAAAAGATGGTCGTCCATCTTATGTTGAGAAAGGAGAGACTCTTGGCTTCTTCTTCGACGACTAGAGGATTTCCTTCTTCTTTGGAGTTTCTTACTCTAAAGGAAGACGACGGATTTCGTTGACGAAATCAGGGGAGCCATCGCTTGGATCTTCATCGAGGATTGCGGGAAGGGACGTGACTCATCATCGCGCCCGCAAGTGCGTTCTTCGTGGATTGGACTTAAGACAGGAGGATCTCTACTTTGGGATCTCACGATCACAACCATGCTCCAAGAGGTATTCCTTATACTTTGTGGTTTGATGAAACGATCCGAGAATTGTTCTGATGATCATGTGGTTTCATTTTTAGATTTAAAATTTTAATTTCCGTCGCATCTAGCATCTAGTACGACTAGTTGCTCCGATTACATATGATGCGATCAACACGCTTCCGTGATGCGCTTAAGGATTCTCAATAACCTTCAAGTGGTATTAGAGCCATAGGTCGAATAAGGTTTTGGATATGATCCATAGACCTTAGACGATTTGGTTCTTGAAAGGGTTGCGAAATTTTTACTGCATTTTAATTTTCGTACCTCTGTCTAATTGATTTTTTTAGTACTGTTTAAAATGTTTAAACACGAAATTTTCAATAGGATTTTGTTCTTCATTATTTAAGGAAACCATAGGACTTGAGTTTACTAAATTTGGACTTTATTTGCTCAAGATATGGCTTTTTGAATATGACTATATTCATTGTTGCGGGAACTGCGGATTTAAACGTGATTAATGAGATAATTACGGTTTTAATCCGCCTCGAAATGCGTGAATTATTACTTGGGTTCTTTAATAAATCAAATAGGCAATCTTTGGAAACTGAGTTTGCATTTTTTTGGATTTAAATTGATCAAGATAAGTTAAGTTTAGTGATTGGGGGTCACTGCTGGAAATTAACATTGTTTGATCTTGAACCTTGTGATATGTCATTCAATCATCATGATGAAAATTAATTGTTAATTTTCTGGAATAATTAGTGATAAATATTTGTGAAATATTTAAAGAAATAATTATTTCATTGAATGACACTTTCCCAAATCCCGTCAAGGCAAAGGATTCCGTCGCTAGTTGTTGTATATAGGAGACGCCTGTCCAAAGTGACAGATCCTATATATGATTTAATTGGATCGAGTTCTTTGCTTTCGAAAGAGTAAGGCCGTATATGTAGTGACCCCAATATCGGGTCCTCATATTATTGGGGCGATATTGGATTGCGTATAGCGAGTATTAAGCCTGTTGACGGTTGGTTCAATTAGTGACGGGTCAACATCATCTTAGGGGTGGTGGGCCTGGGTGCTAAAGACCGAGTTGGGAAATGCAAGTTGGACTTGCAAGGCGGAATGTGTTCCCGCTTCTTTTTATCCGAGTTGTAGGTTCTCATATTATTGGGATGCAACGAAGATAGGAAAGGAGATCCCAGATCTTGCTAGAGATATAATGGTAAGAATATCTCTTACATTGAAAGTGATTAAGGGAATGAACTTTCAGTGTTGACAAGGCAAGACAACTTTGATATAAAAATTCCTAAATCAAAGTAAAATATGTATATATAATATATATACACTTATGCAAATTTCTTATTTCAGATAATCCTTCATTAAACCCACTCAATGTTGTACTCAATAATAACCAGTAAAATATCATGGATTGGACTCATGATCCAGATATTGTTCTTGCAATTGGACACATAATGTATGTGGTTGCAATGTGCAAGTTTCCTCAACATAATGAGGACTGACAATTAAATAAGACAATAAGACATCACCTTAGGGTTTGTATGTCTCTATGTTCTTGATCTGTCATCGAGTGTACTTTGGAAGTGACATGTCGATGGTGATCGTAATTGTCGAATAATCCTTGTAAAATAAAAGAAGATATTTTGGCATACATATGTGCTCTAGACATTTAATCATGAATGACATGGTTCTCTGTATTATGCAGAATGGTGGCTCGAAAGAGATGATGTATTCAAAATGTTTGAATACCTACCTGAACCTAAGTCTCAAAGAGTTAAGATGTATGTAGATATGATGAGAGTCATCATTCGACTATCTATACTCAAGTCATTCATGAAGCTTCAGGATATTCATATTGTATGAATTTAATGAAGCATGTATAAATGTTGAAATGCTCTTACATTGAATTCTTTTTGAATTTAAATAAGAGATTCTTTGTCTTGAACAATGGTTGTTTATAAATGAAGAGAGCGTAGTGGAAGCATGGGTCAGACCCGAGTAAGAAGGAAAGTCAAAGAGTTGACCTACTTCTGTGACTTCCATATCACATCCAAAGAGTTGGATGAATGCCAATACTGCAATAAGTTGATGTGTTGATAGTATGACTATCAAGTCTGTTTAAAAGCCTTTGTGAAAGACTCAGATAGAGCATCAGAATAATCTACATATAATCATTGACTCTGACTTTCTTATTTCATAAGATAAAGTCTGACAATTGTTTCCAATTCTTCTAATGACATTTGCAATTGGTTGCATATATATATATATTAGAAGATTAGAAATTTGATCTTAAGGTTTAGTACTCATCTACATGGATATTGATGTAATTGTTGCAACAATCTCTGTTGGATAGATGGACTTCATATTCTCAGTGGGAGAGCCCTTAGTCTTGGAGAATGTCTCTATGACCTAGATAGTAGAGTACACTCATTGTTTATTTCTAAATGTTGGAAATAAACATGAATTCTGAGATAGAACTATCATAAAGAGTTATGATGGAAATATTTCAGATAGTAATCTAACATCTAGTGGACTCCACAAAATTAGAAAATTAATGAATGGTTCATTAAGATTTCTAATACTGAAAATCAAAGATGAAGATCATTTGATAATGATCAGGCATCAAGCCTTGGACATTTGTCTGTTGATTTGATCAATAGACTAGTAAGATATGAAACTTTAGAATGTCTAAAATTTCAAATCTTACATACTTGTGAATATTATATTCAAAGTAAAATGTCCAATACACCCTTCTCTGGGAATGGTGTTAGATGTCGAGGTATTCAAGATCTCATACATATTGATGTATGTAGATCATCTATATCATAGTAAACATTATGGACATGTGATATCTATTGATGATTATATATGATATGAGATTTCTTTTCTTCACCTGAGAAACCTTTGAAATGTTCAAAGATTTCATAATTTTGGTTTAGAACCAAAGTTTGAAAGAAGATTAAATGAATTTGATCTAACCAAGGTAGCAAGTACCTATTAGATAAAATTCAAGGAATACCTTATGGAGATATGAACATCATTTCTATCTCAATCCTCCTAATACACCTAAACTCAATGGAGTTGTAGGGAGATACAATTGGATCATGTGTGACATGATTTGGTCAATGATAAATTTTTAGCATAATTTCCTCTTAGTTTCCAGGTATATATATATATGTAGTAGAGACTACACTATATATCCTTAATAAGATTCCATGCAAGTAAGCTGGAGTTAAGCACTAGAAAGTGCTACTTCATTAGGAAAATAAAGGATGGTATTGGATACCTACTTTATGACCTTGAGATTCTTAGAAGATCTCATCTCTGAGAATGTGATTCTTGGAGGATGACTCTCTTGAGAATCAAGAATGAAGTGTAGGAACTCATTTGATCTTGAGAAGATGATGAGGCTCCTGAAATTGGAAACTAAAAGGATAATTAAAGATGAAGCACTAATACCTCTTCAAATGAGTTTGAAGATGTATTCCATGTGTCAGTTAAGTCTGAGAGTGATCGGACTTCATGTGATGAAGCTCCTAAGGATCATGACATGGAAAGATGGATATTAGCAATAAAGTCTAAAGTAGACTTCATATACAAGTGTTGTATATGGACCCTCGAGTATCCACCTATAAGGGTAAGACCCGTTAAGGTGTAAATGGATCTTCAAGAGAAGAGGGAACCTGATGAGAAGGTAGAGACCTTCAAAGCACGGTTCATAGCCATTAGCTACACACCGGAAAAGAAGACATTGCTTGCAACGAGACTTGCTCTTCGGAAACCATGCTTAAAATCTTCAGAATATTGCTAACCTTAGCTACACAACTTGACTCTTGCATCTTCAAGATGTAATTCAAGATTGCATTCCTCTAAGAATACCTCTTGAAGATATTCACATGAAGTATCCCCAGGGCTTCATGGTTGAGGAAAGCAAGGTGTGAAAGCTAAAGAAATCCATCTATGGACTCAAATAAGCTTCTTGTAGTTGGAACATAAGATTTGATGAAATTATAAATGTTATGATTTCAGATAGAATCTTGATGTACCATGTGAAGCTTAGTGAAAGTGCCATTGTGTTCATCATGCTAAATGTAGATAATATCCTAATCATTTGAAATGATATAAGGATGATAATAAGTGTTTTATGATCTGGCTATTCCATACCTTGAGATATGATCGCAAGAATACCTCTTAGATCTTAGTTCTGAAGTTGTTCAGAAGCAAAGAAAAGAGGGTATTGGGACTGTCACATTTGTAGTACACCTTGGACATATTCCATTCCTGGAAATTCCAAGAAAGGCTTCCTTCCCTCGAGATTTGGTACTGACCTATCTAAAGGGATAGCACCTCAAAGAGTTGAGGAAGTGAATACTAGAATTGCTCGCACCTGTGCATCAGTTACGAGAAGCTAAGTGTATGCTAGATGTGTACAAAAGCCAGATATCTGCCATGCAGTGGGAGTAGTAAAGTGTTGCTAATCCTACTATGGAAAGAAAACACTTGATTGCAGTAATAACGATGTCTTCATAGATGACAAGATTTTTGAGATGGTGATCTCAAAGTCATATCTTCAAACGCATAAGACTTTATAGATAGAGATCTAAAAGGTCTTAACTATGCATACCTTGAGAGATAGTGATCTCCCGGAATAAGGGTATTCTGATAAGGATTATGAAAATACTGGTTATAATAGTTATTGAGCAATAATGTCAAGGATACTATAACTGCTTTGACTAGATTGAGTATTGGTTGCATTATATGCAACATTCGCATTGGATGCGAGCACTGTTACCAACGGATATGCAAGTGCCGTAACAGGACTTGGCATAGTCTTTTGGGAACAGAGTGACTGATCAGCTTACCTAGCTATTTCTAAATAGCTTATGATTGTCACATGAGTGTGGGTTTAAATGATTAGACCATTAATGACTCTTTGGGCTAGTGGGAGATTGTTGGACATGTGAGCCTACGGCGAGCCATTATGCAATAAATGTTATTGCGAATATATGTTATTGCGAATATCATTCCTTGATCTGAAATGAAGAATAAATAATTTGCATAATAGGTCCCTCCGTACAATTAGGGTTATGTCCCATGGCTATCTTAATGATCATACAGCTATTGATTCCATTATTGAATCATAGAGGCTGGTGCTTGGATGAATATTTAAAGAGTTAGATTGAGGACTCATCAAGCACCGTCAAATGATTGTTAAGATGTGATCTCCAGCCTGAGTAGGAGATGGCAATCCTTTCTCATATAGGTTGATATCTGACCGACCTCTTGATGCAGGTCCTCTACATAGGAATAGAGATTCGGAGGTGTCAGATTAGTTAGGTCAAAGAGTTGACTTAACAAGAACGAGATAACCTAAGTCCTATGTTGAATGCTGTCACAGCATAGGCACGCATCCTCTGACCGGAGACAGATGTGTTACTATATGTCTGAGTGTGTACATTTGGCAGACCAATAGGTTGATGACCTAACCAAGGTCTATACACCGGCGTGCTGGTGTGCATGTAAGGACATATGAGTAATACGATCTCTCAAAGGGATCATACAGGTTCACTGCTTAACCGGAAGACATGAGCTCACTCATGAGATATTGGGAAGAATCAAATTCCGTGCACGGTCATCTCGCTTTGGAAGCTTGACTGAATTTGTAGGTTTGATATATACTTTTGGAAAGTATATGATCAAGACCTAGGTATGATATATGCTTTTGGAAAGTATATGATCGATACCAAATCCCAATGATCAAATGAGAAACTTAGTGATCAAACCCTGAAGAAGACAGTATAAAATTGATCTTGATCGTCGGGTTGACCATGATCTTCCAGTGTGCAGGATGAACAGGTATTGGGAATACTTGAGGGTGATGTGATCATAAACGATTGTATATCAATGACGCTTCCATTTCGAGGGAGTGATGAAACAGGTCTGGATTTTAGTGACTCCTTCCAGTAGAGAAGCAATCTGATCTTAGTCCAAGTGTTGGACATTGATCTGAGTGAGATTCAGATTCAATGAGAAGATTGGATTTGCGGTCTTGATTTAATCAAGCATCTGTGGGAGGTTCGTATGATCTGGATTTGAGACGAGATCTCAACATCCAAGTCACTATACGTGGAACATTACAATCGCCCTGTCCTTATCTCCAAGTATCTGCGGAGAAAGCACATTATTCTTGAAAGGGTTCGAGAATAATTCATTTGATGAAATTCATATCCAAGCAAGAAGAACTTGATGATTAAATGAGATTTAATGATCAAGCTTAATATGAATATGATTCATATTGTGAGAATGATTATCCAAGATAATTAAATGGGATTTAATTATCAAGGATTAGAGAATGTGGATATTATTATCCATAATATTTGTGTATTGTAAATATGATTTATAATATACATATATTCAAGAGAGAGAAATTTAGTAAATAACATTTGTTAATTATTAAATGTGGATTGGATTCACATTTGTTAATTAACTGGAAATGTCATTTACAAATTAGTTTGGGATGTGAATATGATCCACATAATTTTCAATGGCATGATTGAAATATTCACAAATTAATTTGGAATTAATTTGGTGGATATTTTTGTGATAATTGAGAGATAATGTAATATAATAAAAAGGAGAAATAAAGCCACCAATTTAGGAGGCAATATTATCTCCATTTTATTATGATGATTAATCCCTCAACTAACTTATATATGTTAAATTAAAAATGTGTTGATAATGTTGCAACATATATTTAATTTAATCATAAATAAATGTTGTTGGTTTTAACCAACAATAATTATAGCCATTGATTTTACATGGACCAAGCCTGGTCGTTGGATCCATGTGTCCCATGGATTGAGATCCATTGGATCCTAAACTAATATAAAAGGAGGGCTAGGGTAGCCTTCCAAGGTACATTATTAAGAGTTGTACAATGTTACAACTCTCTCTCTCTCTCTCATATTCTCGCCCTCTCTCTTTCTCTCCTCCAAAAAGATGGTCGTCCGTCTTGTGTTGAGAAAGGAGAGACTCTCGGCTTCTTCTTCGACGACTCGAGGATTTCCTTCTTATTTGGAGTTTCTTACTCTAAAGGAAGACGACGGATTTCGTTTGACGAAATCAGGGGAGCCATCGCTTGGATCTTCATCGAGGATTGCGGGAAGGAACGTGACTCATCATCATGCCCGCAAGTGCGTTCTTCGTGGATCGGACTTAAGACAGAGGATCTCTACTTTGGGATCTCACGATTACAACCACGCTCCAAGAGGTATTCCTTATACTTTGTAGTTTGTTGAAACGATCCGAGAAGTGTTCTCATGATCATGTGGTTTCAACTTTAGATTTAAAATTTTAACTTCCGTCGCATCTAGCATCTAGTACGACTAGTTGCTCCGATTGCATATGATGCGATCAACACGCTTCCGTGATGCGCCTAAGGATTCTCAATATCCTTCAGGGGAAGGGGAAGAAAAATGAAAATCCAAAAAAGAGGCAGCAAGAAGAGTTCAGCCAACAGATGATAGACCGTTTCCATATTCAGCTGACTCTTCAGGAGGCTTTGCAGCACATCCCCCTACTCCAACATTCACTTAGAGACAGGACCACAGTCAGGAGGAAGAGGAGGAACTACCATTCAAAGATTCATGTGCTAACGAGAGCCACTTGTTTCGCGATCCAGAACCGTCTGCCGGCCAAGAGGCCAGATTCAGGAGCCCCTTATGTCAGATGCCATATCAGTGAGCAGAGGTTCGACCGTACTCTATTAGACAGCGGATCGTCGATCAACCTACTTCCGGTAGCCCTTCTCGACCGCTTCGAGTTGGGCACTCTTAGACAGAGCAGGACAGTCTTTCAGTTTGCTGATCGATCTGTCAAGAGGCTGAAGGGGTTGCTGAGGGACGTTGTCGTCACGATTCAGGGCCTGCAATTCCCCGTGGACTTCGTAGTGTTGGACATGGAGATCCCTGAGTCAGTGACCGATTCCCCCATCATTCTAGGTCACCCGTTCTTGGCCACAGCCAAGGCAATGACCGACCATGACAGCGGGAAGGTATACTTTCGCGTCGAGGGCGAAAGTGTACAAATAGAGATGGTCGAGGACAGCAGAGCCAGAGACAGATCATGCTTAGAGATTACTTCAGATACAGAGCAGATGATAGATACCGGGCCAGACATCCACCGGGACTGCGACTTTGTGATTACAGATGATGAGGCAGTTTGGGCAGGTCCTGACGTACAGGCCATCCTCTCACTTTCAGATTCCGCTGATACAGAGATGATAGCAGAGGAGAGCTTGGAGAGCGCATTCCTGGTCCAGGATACTTTTGAGGCAGCAGAGCCGGTTCTCGATCGCGAGACTGGTTTTTGTGATGATGGTGGTATTGAGGCCACCTTAGATGATACAGATCCCTCGGAGTCAGGTTTTGACTGGGCAGAATTTAATGATTACATACCAGACCTGACTTCCACTGAGCCTGCAGTTAGGGAGGAGGTAGATGCCGAGCAGAGCAGAGACAGTCCTGTTGAGCAGCCTTCCCCCGATCCAGTTTGTGAGAGAGAGCTCTCATTTTCCCGAGCAGATTTGGCCGCATACACTCGGATTCTTCATAAGCCAGATTTTCCAGCACCAGTTTGTCCAGAGCTGAAGCCACTACCCGCGTCGTTGAAATATAGGTTCCTTGCGGGTGAGCATGATATGTATCCAGTCATTATCTCCGCCGATTTGACTGGAGAGCAGGAATCCCGTTTGATGGGGGTTCTTGAAAAGAACTGTAAGGCGATAGGATGGAGCGTAGCGGATCTCCAGGGGATCAGTCCGACTCTGTGCTCTCACCACATCTATCTAGAAGATGAGGCAAAGCTGTTGCGTGAGTTCCAGCGGTGGCTGAACCCGAATCTGAGAGAGGTTGCCATAAAGGAAATTTCAAAGTCGTGGAGCGCTGATTTTATCTACGCCATCTCCGACTCCAAGTGGGTCAGTCCGTTACACATGGTGCCCAAGAAGACGGGCATCACTACAGTGGTTACGGAGTCCGGAGAGGAGATTGCTACACGGGTACCCACTTCTTGGCGTGTCTGCGTAGATTACAGACGAATCAACCAGGAAACCAAGAAGGATCATTTCCCCCTACCCTTTCTTGATCAGATTATTGAGAGACTGGCAGGGAAGAGCCACTACTGTTTTCTGGATGGGCACTCGGGCTACAATCAGGTGGCCATCGCTCCCGAGGACCAGGACAAGACGACCTTTACCTGTCCCTTCGGCACATACGCCTTCCAATGCATGCCATTTGGGCTATGCAATGCTGCTACGACTTTTCAGAGATGCATGCTGTCGATATTTTCGGACATGGTAGGGGAATGCTTGGAGGTCTTCATGGATGATTTCTCGGTTTACGATGACGGATTCGATTCCTGTCTTGACTGCCTCGACCGAGTACTTTAGCGATGCATTAAGGTTCGCCTGGTATTATCTTGGGAGAAGAGTCACTTCATGGTGACTCAAGGGACGGTTCTTGGCCACATCATCTCCAACAGGGGCATGGAGGTTGATCCGTCCAAGGTGGATGTCATTAGCAAACTCGCACCACCGTCCAACTTGCGGCAGTTACGGTCTTTTCTGGGGCACGTTGGTTTCTACCGGCGATTCATTCGTGATTTCAGTAGAGTTTCCCGACCGTTGACTGATCTGCTAATGAAAGACACCGAGTTCCTTGTCGATGACAAGTGTCTTTCGTCGTTTGAGACTTTCAAGAGATGCGTGATAGAGGCTCCTGTCCTTCAACCACCCGATTGGTCTCTCCCATTCGAGATCATGACGGATGCCTCCGATTTTGCTGTAGGGGCTGTGCTGGGACAGAGGAGGGATGGAGTCCCATTTGCTATCCACTACGCTAGCCACACATTGGATTCCGCGCAGTGGAACTACACAGTCACAGAGAAGGAGATGCTAGCCGTAGTCTTCACCCTAGATAAGTTAAGATCGTACATTATTGGATCTAGAGTGACCTTGTATACTGATCATACCACCATCAGGTACCTCATGGCAAAGAAGGATGCCAAGGCCAGACTGACTAGATGGATCCTTCTACTCCAGGAGTTTGACATAGAGATCAAGGATAAGCCTGGAGTCAAGCATGTGGTGGCGGATCATCTCTCCCGATTGGAGTATCTTGAGGATTCTGAGCAGATTGAACCTATTTGTGAGACCTTTCCAAATGAGGCGATCCTTGCTATCGCCTCGCTCCCATGGTACGCCGATATTGTGAACTATCTTATCGCCAAGAAAGTTCCACAAGATTGGCCCAGGCAGAAACTTGAGACCTTCCTCGCGAAGGCCAAGTTTTACCATTGGGAGCATCCCATCCTTTACCATGACGGAGGGGATAGTATCTGGCGTAGGTGCATTCCTCAGGAGGAGCATCACAGCGTCCTGACTTACTGCCACAAGCTGGAGGCAGGAGGACATCACTCAGGGAGGATAACAACACAGAAAGTGCTCCAATCTGGCCTTTGGTGGCCTACTCTCTTCAAGGACTCTGATGAGTTCGTGAAGAGATGTACTGACTGTCAGAGGATGGGCGCTTGTGGACAACGTGATATGATGCCGATGCAGCCCATACACTTATGTGAGGTTTTTGACGTAGGGGCATCGATTTCAAGGGTCCATTCCCTAAGAGTTAGGGATTTGAGTACATTTTGTTGGCCGTTGATTATGTGAGTCGTTGGGTTGAGGCCATCCCCGCCCGAACCGCAGATGACAGGACAGTTTGTAGATTTTTGAGGAAGCACATCATTACACGGTTCGGGGTACCTCGAGTATTGATTTCAGATGGGGGGTCTCATTTCATCAACGACCAGGTAAAGGCCCTTGCTAATGAGTTCGGTATAGACCATCGAGTTGCCACTACGTACCATCCACAGACGAATGGTCTAGTCGAGGTGTCGAACAGGGAAACTAAAACTATATTGCAGAAAGTCGTCCGCCCTGACCGAAAGGATTGGTCACAGCTTTTGGACTCGGTCTTGTGGGCATATAGGACGTCTTTCAAGACACCTTTGGGCACATCTCCCTTTCGCCTCGTTTATGGCAAAGCCGTGCCATTTACCTGTTGAGCTGAGACACAGGTCACTTTGGGCAGTTACAGATATTCTTTTGGATCCAGATAGTGTAGGAGACTAGAGGAGGGCAGAGTTAGCAGCCCTGGAAGAGCTTTGTGATACCTCCTTCTCAAACATCCTACATTACAAGGAGAGAGTGAAGGAGTGGCATGATTCTCATATCAGCCACAAGCATTTTGAGCCTGGACAGAGAGTATGGCTGTTTGATGCTAGGCTTCGTCTATTTCCAGGGAAGCTACAGAGCAAATGGAAGGGACCTTATCTTGTGAGAAAGGTACACGCCAATGGGAGTATTGACATATCTGAGTTGTCTTCTGAGAGTACCTTTCGAGTGAACGGCCAGTGGCTCAAGCCATTTCTAGATCATGAGCCGCGGGTCTTTGATGTTGCCCCTATTCACTTTGCGTGAGATGTGGTCTCTTGACTCACCTCTATTGCATCTCACGCCTGATTATCAATGTTCTTCCGACCTATATAGATCCAGTTGTCCATATCACTCTATTCTTTAGTCCCACATCCCTTTTCTCATCTTATGATTATGCTATACTTAGGGTGTACTTTACCCTAAGTATAGGGGGGATGTAGGACCTTCGGGTATTCTTTTGATTCTTTCTACCCCTGTTTTGCTGCCTATACTTAGGGATATTTTACCCTAAGTATAGGGGGGGTAGACTCTGTACATCCTTCACTCGGATTTCCCTTCATGTACAGCTTGCTATACTTAGGATTACTTGATCCTAAGTATAGGGGGAAAACACCGAGTTCTCCTCATTCTATTCTTTCATTCATCTCTGTATCTAGCCATTCCTTTTCACTTCCCTATATTAAGCACGAGTTATGTCTTCTTCATCGCTCTTGATCACTCTGAGGACATCGTTCGAGCTAAGTATAGGGGGGTGTGTATATATTTCATATATACTTTATCCATAACTCGTACTTTGTGTGAGTGTGTGAAAAAATAAAAATGGCTAAAAACCCATAAAATTTAAAATCTTTCTCCCTTGTATATAAAATTCATTTTGCACATACCTATTTATTTATACAAATTATTTTTGTACAAATGATTGTAAAATGATTTGTGTAAAGATTATGTAAATATGTGTATATCAAAATTATGTATATAGTACAAAAATTTTCCAAAATGTTTTGAAAGCAAAAAGTTTGCAAAAACCTTGTGTAAATGTTTGTAAATATTTGCAAAACTTCGATTCATGCATACATCCATGTTTTCAAACATTTTTCAAAAATTTTGCATGATTGTAAGTATTTGAAAAGTCACATTTGTAAATAGCATCTTTGTAAATAATTGTATAGTTTTCCTGGATTCTTGTTGACATTTAAACTAGCCTGGAATTAAATTGGGAAATGGAGCTTGATTAAGATCTTAATCCACCTAATTCTAAGAGGAACCTTATAGGGCTTAGGGTTAAGGCTTTTCAGGTCCATTGGGACTTAATTCTTTGAGTCCACTAGGCTATGAGCATATGTCATCTTGATGAGCCTAAGTAGAGCACTTAACAACACACGCATGACTCTTAGAGACAATGGCTTGACTTGCACCAGCACTTTACACATAGCTCTCCACGGATGAGGTGGTGAGGAGGCAGTTTCCTTTGGCTTGGGGTAGCATATGAGGGTAGTACTTCTAGGTGGAACCTCTCTTCTTCTTCTAGTAAAGGAAGTGCGTCTCAACTTGGTGTGGTGGTGATGAAGTCTAAAGACAGAAGCCGTGGGTTGCAATAAAGCTTCAAAAGAGGGATAGTCTACTAGCTCAAGAGGAAAAACTCCTTGTATATATGCTGCACCATGTAGATATGTTGTACAATTGCACATGAAAAAAATGTGCAAAAATAAAAGAACTCCAAAAAAGTGGTGGGTCGGATGAAAAATTTAATAACCCCACCGGAGTGTATATAGTCAAATAAAGCAAAAGCTCATGGTATTCATGTTACATCTCATGAAGCTGGCAACGGGAGACTCAGCTACACTGGTTAGAGCTCCCAAGGATACATGGTTACATTGGCCATGGTCCATTCTCTTCTTCCCCCTCTTCTTGAGCCGGTTGCACTTGAACTTAGAAGGGAATACCCCGCTTCTCGAGGAAAGAGTTGCTAGACCGAGGCATTAGAGTTACCAGGTTGGGGGAGTTTGTTTCTTTGTTACTTCTGAGATGGAGAGCTACATCTCACTTACACCGCATGGAAAGATTCATGGTCATTAGAGTTTGTGTTTGTAGACTTATTCTGATCTGGTTTATTGAGGAGTCTTGCCCATAGTTTGGTGGAACTTAGAGGCTGTTGAGTTTTAAGCTGAAGTCCGAATAAGGTTCCGACACATTAATAATCCAAAGATCTGTTCGAGCTCCATATTTCAATTTAATGAAGGCAAGTTTAATAATCAGCCTTAATCTATGTATATTCTCCTCTTTTTCTTTTTCTTTCTCTTTTTCACTTCTTTTTCAAATAAGTGTTTGCTAAGGGAGTAGGAAAGTTAAGTATGGGGGGGGGGGTGATTAATACCCTTTCATCACTCTTTATTCTTATATTTTAGCTACAAAAATCTTTGCAAATACATGTATATCTCTGTAAATACAAATAATTAACAAAGTGCATGCATTGTATAAAAGTAAATAATTAGCATGTTTTTGTGCATAAAAAAAGAATAAAGAGACAAAAGAAAAAGAGGGAGATATTTAGAATAAATATTGAGCAACCTAATCCCAAGGGAGGGCTCAGCATGAGACCGCATAAAAACCCAAGTAGAGAGAGATAAGGAAGCTCATATGTGTAAATATACCTGTAAATATAATTAAAATATTTTCCTCTAAAAATAAAATAAAAATAGGTTTGTATATATTTGTAAATATGTGTAAATAAAAAATCAAAATAAAAATAGAAAAAATTAAAAAAGAAAATAAAAATAACCTTCCTTGTACATATTCACCATGTACATAAGACCACACATATATTTATTTTACCTTGTAAATAAATAAATCAAAATCCCATAAAACTTGTATATATTCTATATTTCATGATGTAAATAAATAAAATAAAAACTATAAAAACAAAAATTAAATAAAAAGAACAAAAATAAAAAAAACATTGTGTATATACCATGTACATACTTGTATATATCTATTTATTTACCCTTGTAAATAAATAATAAAAATAAAATAAAAATACTAAAATATTCCAAATTTTATCCTATAAATAAATAAAATATAAAATTGGAATAAAAATGTACATAAATAAAGAAATAAAAATAGAAAATAAAAAATCCACTATAGTATATATACCTATATATAATACTCTACTGTAAATACCTAATTTTTAATTCAAAAAAATAAATAAAATTCACCAAAAATTAATTTAAAATAAAAAAACATTTTTTACGTTTTGATTTTTTCGAAATTCGACCTATTTTTATTTATTATTGAATTTACAAAATTTTAATAAATGGCTGCACCTGATTGGTCCACGGGGGATTGTTGACCCGGGTCAACTCCCCCCTTGGAACACCAGCTCGCGGATCTCGCGCCCGACCCGCTTTTCTCCGATTTTTCCTCGCTTGATCCGAGACCCATTCGACTAAACCCCGGGTCCCATTCTTTCCTCTTGCATCCGAGATCCTCGCCGACACATCCGCATGGGGATCCGCGCTTCATGGAACCCTGCCCGATCTCTTCTTCTCGGACCTGAGCTACTATATAGTCCGAGCTCCGCTGCGCTTTTCACTCATCTTTGGATCAGCTCTTTCCACCCTAAGACCTCCATAGCCCTTGCCTGAGTGACAGCTTGCGTTCGGCCATGTTGCAGCGAGGAGGGAGCAGCTGGACCATCGATCCGGCGACGTTACGCCGCCGTGCACCGCCCAGACGTGGTGCTCGAGCCTCGGGCACCGACGACCCTCGATGGTAGGACCTATAGCTTCCCTAGCTCTTCCCCAGTCGATCTCATCCATCAGGTACCCCTAGTTCTCCATGTCCTTAGGTAATTTTCATCTACGCCCAAATCGATCCATCGCTGAAGAACCCCGATTCCGACCACCCTAGCTCACCGTTTGATCATCGGAGTCGACCAATACCTTCGTCCTTCCCTCGCGCACCTTCTCTGCCCTTTCGTTCAACCCAATTCGTCACGGAACCGGGATTGGGGATCCACCGCCGTCGCTTCGCCGGAGCCCCCTCATCTCGACGCATCAACCATCCCCAGTACTGCTAACCGGGTCGAGGCACTTTGCCCTCGACCCAAGAGCTTGTTGCCGTGCTTTGCAGGTCAAAGAGAGCCTATCTGAGGGCTCGACGTTCTGGAGCAGCAGCTCCACCTCCGTCGGTGTCGCCTGAGCTCTCCGGAGCTCCATTGCTTCATCGGAGGGGTTCTTCAGACGCGGGAGGCCCATGCGTTCCTTCTTCGATCACTAGCAGCTCGCGAGGAGGGTCACCGTGCATGCACCGGGCCAGCGAAGTTTGCCGACCACTTGTTCTTCGTGCATCCTCCAGAGCCGTCCGATCTCCCTCCAGCTCCAGATTCTCATCGAGCCGTCCATTTGAGGAGCAACAGCAACCGTTTGATCATCAGAGGTTTGATCGTGGCCGTCGATTCAGCAAGGATTAGCCACTGCACTCTTCAGTCGTCCGATCCTCCACGTGGCAAAGCCCCCACTGTCAGATCGACGCAGAAGTCCTTCGTTGAGGAGCAGGCCATTTGCAGCCGTTGGATACACCACGTAGCCTCTTCTCAACCGTTCGATCCGGCCCGCGTTCCTTTGTTGAGGCACCATTATTCTCAGCCATTAGATCAGATACGTGGCGTCACCTCAGCTGTCGATAATAAATAAAGGGTAAATTACCTGTAGGCCATTTACTTTTTAGGTGTCACTTTTTAGTCCTGTAAATATTTTGTCACGTTCATTAATTTGTGTAAATATTGCATTGAGGACCATCTAGTTTTGGATATTTGCAAATTAGTCCCTGCCTATAGTGTTCACGTGCCTCGACACGTGCTTTAGTGGTGATTTTACATTTTATACCCTACGATTTTGGAGTGTTAATGTTTGAATCTTTCAAAATAAGAATGACATTTTAGTCCTTCCAGACCTGGGTCACGTGTGTCGCGCGTGTTTTATTGGGCTTTTTGCACATTTGGTCCTAATCTTCTCTGTCGTGTTATCAATTGGCCCGTGGAACTTATTTTAATTGCAGATAAGTCCCTGTGCACTGTGCCTTGGTTTTTGATTTTAATAAAATAGCAAAACTACTCCAAATTTGATGAAAATTGGGTACATGGCTCCTGCCATGGTGTAAAATTTTGACTAATTTTTGGAGACATTTTTGACTCGTTTTAGTATTTTTAAAAATTCAAAAACACGCATTTTTCTTATTGTCCAGTTCTAAAAATCACAAAAAATATTAGAACACTTTTAAAAATTACAAAAAAATTAGATATTGTTTGTCTTGATGTGTTTGATTTTCTGACCAATTTGGGTCATTTTTGGATTTATAAGACTTATAAAAATTGAAAAACCCTTAAAAACCCATAAAAAACTAATACATAATTGAAAATCCCAAAAATAATAAATCCAGTACCTAATTTTTCCTTGTATTTCATACTTTACAGGAAAATTACCTTCAGGTTTTATTAGGGCCATTTTGCATTTTAATTTGGCCCTTGAAACCTGACTAGACAGTGTCTTGCATTTTCAGTCTTGTTTTATTTTTATAAAATTCCATAAACATCAGAAAAACCCCAAATATTAACTAAAAACATAGAAAAATATAAAAAAACATAAAAACATTTTTGTTTGAATTTTTGGATAAAGTTTGAGTAGTTAAATAATTGTGTGAAATTACTTGTTTCCTTGTTTTTCCTATTTTCTTTATTATTCAAAAATCCAAAAAAATATAAAAATATTAAAAATCCACCACAAATTAATTTTCTTTTGTTTATTTTCACTTCCGACTACTTCGTAGGTCGCAGGGCCATCACGTGCTCCCTGAGTCCGACCCTGTTCTCTATACCAGGCTAATCTAATAGCCAGGGCCACTATTGAGTTCTTTGATTTTTATCTTGTTTTGGTGTCTGATCCTTCATTTTTCTTGTTGAGCTGATATTTCTATCGATCCGAGTCGCAACGACCCGAGAGCTTATTTTGACCTGATCCGGATCGATAGCATTTTTGGCTCACTACTCTTGAGTTACGAGTGCCAGATGCGAGACAACAAACTGATGATTTATCGACACCTGAGTTTGGGTCTTTTGCCTTTGCAGAGATCATGGCCGGCAGCAATGATGACTGTACCAGAGGCCCTCGAGGAGAGCATACATTTATCTTGGATCAGGGTGCGATCAACAACACCCTGATCGCCTCCCTTGAGACAGTTCAGCAGCAGTTGAGGGATCAGGGTGCATTCATGATTGAGATGAGGAGAGAGATGGAGTAGTGAGAGCCGACAGCGAGCAGCGCGGCACAGAAGACGGACCGAGGATACCCGGTGATGCGGCAGCAGCTGCTGCAGCTGCAGTCGCAACAGCAGCAGCAGAGCCTCCGAGACCGATGCGGGAGTTGCACAAACCCGCATCGATTTTGACGCATCGTTGGGTTGTACTTCCAGCCATCGTGGGGGACTTCAAGTTCCCCTCGAACAGTCTTCAGTTTCTACCCCGGTTCCATGGACTCGCCACAGAGGAGCCCCATCTTCATCTCCAGGAGTTCGAGATGATCTGCAGCACCGTCCACGACCGTTAGGTGGACAAGGATAGTATCAAGATGATTGCTTTTCCTTTCTCCCTAGGAGACAGAGCAGCCAACTGTCTGAAGCACTTAGGGAGGTTTGTATACACCTGGGAGCAGCTCCGCACCGAGTACTTGAACAAGTACTATCCACTCAGGCGGACGAACGCAGCGAGGGCCCTGATCAGCAACTTCTCCATGCTCCCCAACGAGCAATTTCACGAGGCATGGGAGAGGTTTAGAGAGCTTACCGACATATGCCCGCACCATGACATCTCAAAGCCGAACCTTGTTCAGAGCTTCTTTTGCGGGTTGACACCAGAGCTGCAGGGCCTGGTGAATGCTTCTTGTGGTGGGTCCTACTTCGCCAAGGATCATGATCAGGTCTGGGCCATCTACGAGGAGATGGCCGAGAAATATACAGTGATGTCCTAGACCAGACTCTACACTCAGGGACGCCCTCAGCCACAGTCCGTGCAGTACCAGAGGATAGCACGGGCCGACGCCGGTCCTTCTACTTTGTTAGCAGCAGCCGCACAGGCCGAGTCCACAGCCGCCGACATGGGCATTATCAGCGAGAAACTGGACCGGATGGAGATCATAGAGAAGAAGCAGTGTCAAAGCATATCACACATGGATCAGATGGCACAGACACTGAATGACTTGAAGACACAGATCATGTGTCTCCAAGAGGCACAAACGGCTTCTCAGCCCCGTCTTCAGTCACGAGGAGATCCGACTGGCAGTGGTAGCTCGTCCCAACGCTCTAGCTCCGGCCAGCCTAGACAGGTCCACCTTGTACAGGAGGAGCCGTACTAGCAGCCACAACCGTACTACCAGTCATCACCATCCCCAGACACTCAGATGGTGGTCTACCAGCCGGATCAGCCTCTGGAAGTACTCCCGCCACTCTCCTACGAGCCTGAGCCGTTGATGGACATCAACGGGATTTGGCACGACCGACCCCAGCCCGGTATCCGACGAGACCATCCTAGATTCCGTTGGTCGGCTGGAGGTGCCAGCTCCCAGCAGCAGCCTTCAGGTCAGGGTGGCCAGTACGGCCATCAGCAAGATCACCAGCAGCAACCCCCAGTTTACCAACAGCAGCAGTAGTCATCTCAGTATGGTCCTCGTCCCTATCAGCAGGGACATTCTTGGAGGCGTGATCAGCCTCAGCAGCAGTTTCATCCACAGCAGTACCCCTCTCACCCGCAGTACCAGCCACAGCAGCAACCTCACTACCAGTGAGGCCACCCGTCAGGTTCTCATGGGCCATCCTATGAGAACCCCGCCTTAGACGACATAGCCCGCCTCCTGACTGATCAGCATGCTACTTTTAGACGGGAGATAGATGAGTTTCGCCAGGAGGTGCGGGAGATCGTGAGAGGGAAGGCCGCCATCCCTGCCCAGATTGAGCCGAACCCGAACAACCTGTAGAGGAAATCTAAGCAGGTAGATTTCACATAGTATGCCACTCCTAGTGATGCTTTTGGTGATATGTCTGCATATTTTTTTGATACTGTCTTTGTCGCACATAGGAGCGGTAGGATGCCAGCAGGCGGCGCCTCGTCTGAGCGACATTCCCATGCTACTTCAGGAGCGCCAGGCGAGGAGGAGCGCGGTACTGATGCCGAGAGAGATGGTGACGGTGGTGCTGACGCCACCATGGATGTTGATCCACACGACGGTACTGAGGTCGTCACGTCACTAGACAGAGGAGGTGGTACTGACGCCAACATAGTTGTCGAGCCCGAGCGCGGTGCTGAGGCCGCGAGTCGACCTGCCGAGGGTGGTGTTGATGCCACCGTTTCTACTTCTGCTAGTCCTGTAGTCTTTCCATCTGTTCTTGTATCTTAGGACTTATTTGGCAATAAAGGAAAGGGTTTATTTTCTTTTGATTCACCTGTGGTGCATGATGATGTATGTGTGGATTATGCCGAGCTTGAGCAGCCTAGACCCTCTCCTAGTCCTTCATCTAAGAAGGACCCTGTGATCCCCTTTCCACGAGTACTTCACATGGGAAAGGGGAATAAAATAGAAAATCCCAAAAAGAAGCAGCAGGAAGAGTTCAGCCAGCAGATGATCGACAGATTTCACATTCAGCTGACTCTTCAGGAGGCCTTGGAGCACATCCCTCTACTCCAGAGATCACTCAGAGACAGGACTACAGTTAGGAGGAAGAGGAGGAACCACCAGACTGAGAAACATATGCTTACCCGGGCCACATGTTTCGCTATCAAGAACCGTCTACCGGCCAAGAGGCCAGATTCATGAGCCCCGTATGTCAGATTCCATATCCTTGAGTAGAGGTTCGACCGTACTCTATTAGACAGTAGTTCTTCGATCAACCTACTTCCGGAAGCCCTTCTCGACCGCTTCGAGTTGGGCACTCTACGATAGAGCAGGACAATCCTTCAGTTTGCTGACTGATCTGTCAAGAGGCCGAAGGGGTTGCTAAGGGACGTTGTCGTCACGATTCAGGGCCTGCAATTCCCCATGGACTTCGTTGTGTTGGACACGGAGATCCTTGAGTCTGTGACCGATACCCCCATCATTCTAGGTCTCCCGTTCTTGGCCACAGCCAAGGCAGTGACCGACCATGATAGTGGGAAGGTATACTTTCGTGTCGAGGGCGAGAGTGTACAAATAGAGATGGTCGAGGACATCAGTGTCAGATATTCAGTATGCTCAAAGCCGAGCACAGATTCAGAGCAGATGACAGAGTCAGGGCGAGACATCCACCAGGACTGCGATTTTGTGATCACAGATGATGAGGCAGTTTGGGCAGATCCAGTAGCACAAGCCATCCTCTCACCTTCAGAGTTCACTGGTGTAGAGACGCCAACAGAGGAGAGCTTGGAGAGCGCATTCCTGGTCCAGGATACTTCACAGGCAGCAGAGTCGGTTCTCGACCGCGAGACAGAGTTGTTTTGTGATGATGACACAGATCCCTCGGAGTCAGATGTTGATTGGGTAGAGTTTGATGATCTTATTCCATGTCTGACTTCCGTTGATCCTGCAGCTAGGGAGGAGGTAGATACCATGCAGAGCAGAGACAGTCCAGCAGAGCAGCCTTCTCCAGATCCAGTTTGTGAGCGAGAGTTCTCTTTCTCCCGTGCAGATTTGGCCGCATACACTCAGATTCTTCACAAGCCAGATTTGCCAGCACCGACTTGTCCAGAGCTGAAGCCATTTCCTATGTCACTGAAGTATAGGTTCCTTGCGGGTGAGCATGAGATGTACCCAATCATTATCTCCGCTGATTTGACTGGAGAGCAAGAATACCGTCTGATGGGGGTTCTTGAAAAGAACCGCAAGGCGATAGGATGGAGCGTAGCGGATCTCCAGGGGATCAGTCCGGCTCTCTGCTCTCACCACATCTATATCGAGGATGAGGCAAAGCCGTCATGTGAGTCCCAGCGGCGGCTGAACCCGAATCTGAGAGAGGTTGTCATGAAGGAGATTTCGAAGTGGTGGAGCACCGATTTTATCTACCTCATCTCCAACTCCAAGTGGGTCAGTACGTTGCATGTGGTAACCAAGAAGACGGGCATCACTACTGTTGTCACGGAGTCCGGAGAGGAGATCGCTACCCGGGTACCCACTTCTTGGAGGGTCTACGTAGATTACAAACGACTCAACCAGGCCACCGAGAAGGATCATTTCCCCCTGCCCTTTATTGATCAGATCATTGAGATACTGGCAGGGAAGAACCATTACTGCTTTCTGGATGGGTACTCCGGCTACAATCAGATGGCCATCACGCCCGAAGACCAGGACAAGACCACCTTCACTTGTCCCTTCGGCACATACGCCTTCAGACGCATGCCATTTGGTCTATGCAATGCCCCTGCGACTTTTCAGAGATGCATGCTGTCTATCTTTTTGGGCATGGTGGGGGAGTGCTTGGAGGTCTTCATGGATGACTTCTCTGTTTACGGCGACGGATTCGACTCCTGTCTTGACTGCCTAGACCGAGTCCTTCAGCGATGCATTGAGGTTCACCTTGTGTTGTCTTGGGAGAAGAGTCACTTCATGGTGACTCAAGGGATGGTGCTTGGCCACATCATCTCCAGTAGGGGCATGGAGGTGATCCGGCCAAGGTGGATGTCATTAGAAAACTCGATCCACCGTCCAACTTGCGGTAGTTACGGTCTTTTCTGGGGCACATCGGTTTCTATCGACGCTTCATTCATGATTTCAGCAAGATTGCCCGACCGTTGACTGATCTGTTGACGAAAGACACCGAGTTCCTTGTAGATGATAAGTGTCTATCGTCATTTGAGACTCTCAAGAGCTGTGTCATAGAGGCTCCTATTCTCCAGCCACCTGATTGGTCTCTCCCATTCGAGATCATGACAGACGCCTCCGATTTTTGCCGTGGGGGCCGTGATGGGACAGAGGAGGGATGGAGTCCCATTTGCTATCCACTACGCTAGTTGCACAGTGGATTCCGCGCAGTGGAACTACATAGGCACAGAGAAGGAGATGCTAGCCGTAGTCTTCACCCTAGATAAGTTCAGATCGTACATTATTGGATCTAGAGTGACCTTGTATATTGATCATACCACCATCAGGTACCTCATGGCAAAGAAGGATGCCAAGGCCAGACTGACTAGATGGATCCTTCTACTCCAGGAGTTTGACATAGAGATTAAGGATAAGCCTAGAGTCAAGAATGTGGTGGCGGATCGTCTCTCCCGATTGGAGTATCTTGAGGATTCTGAGCAGATTGACCCTATTTGTGAGACCTTCCCAGATGAGGCGATCCTTGCTATCGCCTCACTCCCATGGTATGATGATATTGTGAACTATCGTGTCTCCAAGAAAGTTCCACAAGATTGGCCGAGGCAGAAACTTGAGACCTTCCTCGCGAAGGCCAAGTTTTACCATTGGGAGGATCCGTCCTTTACCATGAGGGAGGGGATAGTATCTGGTGTCGGTGCATTCCTCAGGAGGAGCATCACAACGTCCTTACTTACTGCCACAAGCTTGAGGCATGAGGACATCACTCAGGGAGGAGAATGGTACAGAAAGTGCTCCAATCCAGCCTATGGTGGCCTACTCTCTTCAAGGAATCTGAACAGTTCGTGAAGAGATGTACTGACTGCCAGAGGATGGGCACTTGTGGACTTCGTGATATGATGCCGATGTAGCCCATACACTTCTGTGAGGTTTTTGACGCAGGGAACATCGATTTCATGGGTCCATTCCCTAAGAGTCAGCGATTTGAGTACATTCTCTTGGCCATGGATTATGTGAGTCGTTGGGTTGAGGCCATCCCCGCCCGAACCGCAGATGCTAGGACTGTTTGCATATTTTTGAGGAAGAATATCATTTCACGGTTTGGGGTACCTAGAGTGTTGATATCTGACGGGGGGTCTCATTTCGTCAACGACAAGGTAAAGGCACTTGCTAGCGAGTTCAGCATAGACCATCGAGTTGCCACTCCATACCACCCTCAGACGAATGGTCTTGCTGAAGTGTTGAACAGGGAGATCAAGACTATATTGCAGAAAGTCGTCCGCCCTGACCGAAAGGATTGGTCACAGCTTTTGGACTCGGTCTTGTGGGCATATCAGACGTCTTTCAAGACTCCTTTGGGTACATCTCCCTTTCTCCTCATTTATGGAAAGCCGTGCCATTTACCTGTTGAGCTGAGACATAGGTCACTTTGGGCAGTCATTGATATACTTTTGGATCCAGAGAGTGTAGGAGATCAGAGGAGGGCAGAGTTAGCAGCCCTGGAGGAGCTTCGTGATACCACCTTTTCAAACAGCCTACATTATAAGGAGAGAGTGAAGGAGTGGCATGATTCTCATATCTGCAACAAGCAGTTTGAGCCAGGACAGAGAGTATGGTTGTTTGATGCTAGGCTTCGTCTATTTCCAGGGAAGCTACAGAGCAAATGGAAGGGACCTTATCTGGTTAGAAAGGTGCATGACAATGGGAGTATTGATATATCTGAGTTGTCTTCTGATGCTACCTTTCGAGTGAACGGCCAACGGTTCAAGCCATATCTAGATCATGAGGCATGGGTCGTTGATGTTGCCCCTATTCACTTTGTGTGAGATGTGGTCTCGTGACTCACATCCATTGCATCTCACGCCTGATTATCACTATTCTTCCAACCTCTATAGATCCAGTTGTCCATATCACTCTATTCTTTAGTCCCACATCCCTTTTTCTCATCTTATGATTATGCTATACTTAGGGTGCACTTTACCCTAAGTATAGGGGGATGTAGGACTCTCGGGTATTCTATTGATTCTTTCTACCCCTGTTTTGCTGCCTATACTTAGGGATATTTCACCCTAAGTATAGGGGGGTAGACCCTGTACATCCTTCACTCGGATTTCCCTTTGTGTACAGCCTGCTATACTTAGGATTAGTTGGTCCTAAGTATAGGGGGAAACACCGAGTTCTCTTCATTCTATTCTTTGATTCATCTTTGTAGATAGCCATTCCTTTTCACTTCCCTATACTAAGCACGAGTTATGTCTTCTTCGTCGCTCTTGATCACTCTGACGACATCGTTCGAGCTAAGTATAGGGGGGTGTGTATATATTTCATATATACTTTAGCCATAACTCGTACTTTGTGTGAGTGTGTTAATAAATAAAAATGGCTAAAAACCTAAAAATCCAAAAAATTTAAAATTTTTTCCCTTGTATATAAAATTCATTTTGCACATACCTATTTATTTATCAAACTATTTTTGTAAAAATGTTTTCAAAAACTTTATGTGTAAATAATGTGTAAATATGTGTATATCAAAATTATGTATATAATACAAAATTTTTCCAAAATGTTTTGAAAATCGAAAGTTTGCAAAAACCTCGTGTAAATTTGTGTACATATTTTGCAAAACTTGCATTCATGCATACATCCATGATTTCAAAACATTTTTCAAAAAATTTGCACATGTGTAAATATTTGTAAATAACATCTTTGTAAATACTTGTATAGTTTTTCCAAATCATAGTTTACATTTAAACTAGCCTGGAATTAAATTGACAAATGGAGCTTGGTTAAGATCTTAATCCACCTAATAATAAGAGGAACCTTATAAGGCTTAGGGTTAAGGCTTTTCAGGTCCATTGGGAATTAATTCTTTGAGTCCACTAGGCTATGAGCACATGTCATCTTGATGAGCCTAAGTAGAGCACTTAACAACACACGCATGACTCTCAGAGATAATGGCTTTACTTGCACCAGCACCTTACACACAGCTCTCCACAGATGAGGTGGTGAGCAGGCAGTTTCCTTTGGCTTGGGGTAGCAAATGAGGGTAGTACTTCTAGGTGGAACATCTCTTCTTCTTATAGTGAAGGAAGTGCGTCTCAACTTGGTCTGGTGGTTATGAAGTCTAAAGACAGAAGCCGTGGGTTGCAATAAAGCTTCAAAAGAGGGATAGTCTACTGGCTCAAGAGGAAAAACTCCTTGTATATATGCTGCACCATGTAGATATGTTGTACAGATGCACATGAAAAAAAATTGTGCAAAAAGAAAAGAACTCCAAAAAAGTGGTGGGTCGGATTGAAAATTTAATAATCCCACCGGAGTGTATATAGTGCAAATAAAGCAAAAGCTTATGGTATACATGTTTCATCTCATGAAGCTTGCAGCAGGAGACTCAGCTACACTGGTTAGAGCTCCCAAGGATACATGGCTACACTGGCCATGGTCCATTCTCTTCTTCCCCCTCTTCTTGAGCCGGTTGCACTTGAACATAGTATGGAATACCCCGCTTCTCAAGGAAAGAGTTGCTAGACCGGGGTATTAGAGTTACCAGGTTGAGGGAGGTTGTTTCTACGTTACTTCTGAGGTGGGGAGCAACATATCACTTACACCGTACAAGGAAAGATTCATGGTCATTAGAGTTTGTGTATGTAGATTTGTTCTGATCTGGTTTATTGAGGAGTCTTGCCCATAGATTGGTGAAACTTGGAGGCTGTTAAGTTTTAAGCTTAAGTCCAAATAAGGTTCCGACAAATTAATAATCCAAAGGTCTGACCGATCTCCATATTTCAATTTAACAAAGGAAAGTTTAATAATCAACCTTGATTTTTCCTCCTTTTCTTTTTCTTTCTCTTTTTCACTTCTTTTTCAAATAAGTGTTTGCCAAGGGACTAGCAAAGTTAAGTATAGGGGGGTGATGAATACCCATTCATCACTCTTTATTCTTTTATTTTAGCTACAAACCTATGCAAAACACATGTAGATAGTTGTAAGTAGCAATAATTACCATTCATCATGCACTGTGTAAAAATGGATAATTAGCATGTTTTTGTGCATAAATAAAAGAATAAAGAAATAAAAGAAAAAGAGGGAGATATTTAGAATAAATATTGAGCGACCTAATCCCAAGGGAGGGCTCAGCATGGGCCTGACCGCAAAAAGAATCCAAGTAGAGAGAGAAAGGGAAGCTCATGTGTGTATATATACCTGTACATAAATAAAAATATTTTCCTCTAAATAAAACAAAATTGCATTTTTTGTGAATATGTATATATTTGATAACATCAAATCAAAAAGAAAAAAATTGGAAAAAACAAAAATAGAAATAAAATTCACTTCATCATTGTACATAGACCATGTGTATATAAATAACTTATCTATTTATTATCACCTTGTAAATAAATATATAAAATTCAATAAAAATATGTATATATTCCACATTTCATGATGTAAATAAATAAAATAAAAATTAGTAAAATAAAAATAAAATAAAAAGAAATAAAATGAAACCAAGTTCCAACCTTGTATATATACCATGTATGTATATAAATAAAACTATTTATTTAACTCTTGTAAATAATTAATAAAAATAAAATAAAGATAGCCTATTATTCCAAATATTGTTCTATATATAAATAAAATATAGAATTGGAATAAAATGTACAAAAATAAATAATTAAAAATCAAAAATAAAAAATACATAGGTATATACCTGTATATAATAATAATATTTTGCAAATACCTAAATTATATTTCAAAAAATAAATAAAAATCACAAAAAAAATAATTTAAAAAAAAAAGAAACATTTTTCATGTTTTAACTTTTTTGAAATTCGGCCATTTATTATTTTTATTGAATTATCAAATATTGAATAAATCTTGAATTCCCATTGGTCCACGGGGGATTGTTGACCCCCGGTCAACTCTCCCCCTGGACCATGTTTGCTCCGGATCTTCTCCCAACCCGCTTTTCTCCTAATTTTAGCGCCCTGATCCGAGATCCATTTACCCTAAACCCCAGGTTCTGATCCTCCCTGATACATCCGAGATCCACGCCGATGCATCCGCTTAGGGATCCGTGCTTCACGGAACCCTGCCCGACCCCATCTTCTCGAACCTGGGCAGCTATATAGGTTGAGCTTCGCCGCACATTTCACGCCATCTTTGGTGTTGCTTCTTCCACCCAGGACCTCCACCCGACTCCCTAGAGTGACAGCTACCGATTGGTGTGTTGTAGAGAGGAGGAGAACCCCTCCACCACTGATCCGACGACCTCCTTGTCGTCGTGCGCCGCCGTGAGCAGCGCCCGAGCCTCGGGCCTCCAACGACCCTCGAGGCAACGACCGGAGCGTCTTCAGCTCATCCCCAGTCGATCCCACGCATCAGGTAGACCCTATTGTTCTTATCCATCTTTAATTTCCGATTACCCCCAAATCGATCTTCCGTCGTCTCCGATCAATTCACGTCACCCCCCTCTTCGATTCTATCATCGAACGACACCCACATCTTCGCGAGACTCCTCTTCACGTTCTGCACCCACTCACTCCTCCTGACTCACCTCGGAGCAGGACCTCCACCCTCCTCTGTCATCGCCTCACCGGAGGGTGTCGCCGCGACTCACCCACGCACTCATTCCACCTCTCACTGGGTCGAGTCAGTTTGTCCTCGACCCAAGAGTCGTCTCGTGCTGTTTTGCAGGTTGAAGGAGACCCATCTGAGGGTCCGAACATCTAGGCACAGAGCTCCAGCTCCGCCTTCGCCGTCGGGGCTCCTCGGAGCTTCTCGACGTCATCGGAGGAGTCCACCATCTGCGGGAGGCCTTGGCGATTCCGTTCCCCATCTTTGCAGCCCCCGAAGAGGTCCAGCGCACCTGTGGTGCTCCGGCGAAGTTCGTCGGAGCCTTGTTCTTCCAGGATCCTCCGCCTCCGTTGGATCAATCCTTCGCTCCATACCTTATCCCATCTGTCTATCTGAGGAGTGCACCGACCGTCCGATTCTTCTAGGGCTTGATCCCAACCGTTCATCCAGACGAGGGGCTGCCCTCACTTCTCAGCCGTCCGATTGACATGTGGTGGTCCCTCGTCCGTTGGATCCAAGCGCCGGTTTTCAAAGAGACGCTACCTCTACCCTCCACCGTCCGATCTGCCGCGTGGCACATCCTCGATCGTCCGCTTTTAATAAAGGATAAATTTCCCTTAGGCCCTTTTTGTCTCTATTTTTATTAGTTAGTCCTATAAATATAGAATACAGTTGTTTTATTTTTGAACAATTGCACTTAGGGCCTGAACCTTTCTCGTATTTGCATTTTCATCCCTGTGTATGTGAGACACGTGCTTCGTCACGTGATTTTTGGTGAAATTGCATTAATTAGGCTGATGTTTTGATGTGTTATTGAATGAAATATACTTTCTCATATTTCCATCCATACCCTTGTGAACAAATTTATTCGACATGTGTTGAATTCTTTGCGCATTTTGCAACTTCTTCCCTGGGCTTTCAGCACGTGTTGCTAATAAGCCCCTGGAAGTAAGTTTATTACATTTAGGTCCCTCTGTGCCCAGACCACGTGCAGTGTGCGTGGGGATTGGAATTTTTGCATGAGGGACCTCCAGCTTCCTGGTTTTGTTATTTTTCAGCCCTTAGAGATACTTTTTATTGCGAATAGGTCCTTGTGCACTGTGAGCCTCTATTTCAATTCAATAAAATTGCAAATTAAATCCAGATTGTTTGAAATTTGGATACATGGCTCCTGCCACTATGTAAAAATTTCCCTAATTTTTGGTTACATTTTTTAGGCTTTTTAGTATTTTAAAATATTCAAAAACCACCATTTTTGTGTCTGTCCAGGTTTGAAAATCATAAAAAATATAAAAACTCTTTTAAAAATTCTAAAAAAATAGGATTTGTTAATTTGTGTGTTCTTGATTTTCTTGTACATTTTTGGCTATTTTTGGATTTATAAAACCCTAAAAATTGAAAATCCTTTAAAAACTCTTAAAACTTCTAAAAAATTGTAGAAAACTCAAAAATTAATAAACTCTTTTTCTGAATTTTCCTTATTGTCTATATTTGTCATAAAAATTACCCTTAGGCTTTTATAGATCAATTTGATATTTGAGATTGATCTTTCAAGCCTGGCTGGACAATAGTGCATTGTTTCTACCTTCTTTGATTTTTATAAAAATCTATAAAAATCAGAAAAATCTCAAAAATTCATCAAAAACAGTAAAAAATCCACAGAAAATAAAAAAAATTTTGTTTGAATTTTTGGAGCTTTTTAGAGTGTTTAAATAATTTGTTGAATGTGATTGTTTTTCCCTTTTCATTATTTTCCTTCATTATTAAAAATAAAAAAATATAAAAATATTTAAAAACCACCAAAAATATTTGTTTTTGTTTTATTTCATTTTTGACTACTTCGTAGGCTGCATGGCCAATTCGTGCTCCTTGAGTCCGACCCAAGGTGCTACAGCAGGCTAATCTCATAACCAGGGCCACTTTTTTGCTTCTCTTGTTTTATATCTATGTTTAGCGGTCTGCTCTTATATTTTCTTGTTGAGCTGATTTATCTCTCGATCCGGGTCGCAACGACCTGAATGTCATTTTTATTAGATCCGGATTGATTGAGTATTTTTTGGCTCATCAGAGCAGGACAGTCTTTCAGTTTGCTGATCGATCTGTCAAGAGGCCGAAGGGATTGCTGAAGGACGTTATCGTCACCATTCAGGGCCTAAAATTCCCCATGGACTTCGTTGTGTTGGACAAGGAGATCCTTGAATCCGTGACCGATACCCCCATCATTTTAGGACACCCATTCTTGGCCACAGCCAAGGCAGTGTCCGACCATGATAGCGGGAAGGTGTACTTTCACGTGGAGGGCGAGAGTATACAAATAGAGATGGTCGAGGAGACTAGAGCCAGAGATTCAGGTTGCTCAAAGCCGACTTTCGATTCTGAGCAGATGACAGAGGCATGACAAGACATCCACCAGGACTGCGATTTTGTGATCACAGATGATGAGGCAGTTTGGGCAGATCCAGTAGCACAGGCCATCCTCTCACCTTCAGAGTTTGCTGATGCATAGATGATAGCAGAGGAGAGCTTGGAGAGCGCATTCCTGGTCCAGGATACATCTCAGGCAGTAGAGCCGGTTCCCGATCGTGAGGCAGTTTTTGATTGTGATTCTGATATAAATCCCTCGGAGTCAGATTTAGACTGGGCAGAGTTTGATGATTTGATACCTTGTCTGACTTCCACAGAGCCTACTGCTAGGGAGGAGGCTGATCCCACACAGAGTAGAGACACACCAGCAGAGCAGCATTCTCCATATTCAGATTGCGAGCGAGAGTTCTCGTTCTCCCGTGCAGATTTGGCCGCATTCACTCAGACTTTTCAGAGGCCAGATCCGCCAGCACCTACTTGTCTAGAGCTGAAGCCGCTACTGTCATCACTGAAGTATAGGTTCCTTGCGGGTGAGCATGAGATGTACCCAGTCATTATCTCTGCTGATTTGACAGGAGAGCAGAGATCCCGTCTGATGGGGATTCTTGAATAGAACCGCATGGCGATAGGATGGAGTGTAGCCGATCTCCAGGGGATAAGTCCGACCATGTGATCCCACCATATCTATCTTTAGGAGGACGTGAAACCGTCGTGTGAGTTCCAGCAGCGGCTGAACCCGAATCTTCGAGATGTTGTTATGAAGGAAATCTCGAAATGGTGGAGCGCCGATTTTATCTACCCCATCTCCGACTCCAAATGGGTCAGTCCGTTACATGTGGTGCCCAAGAAGACGGGCATCACCACTGTTGTTAGTGAGTTTGGAGATGAGATCTCTACCCATGTACCCACTTCTTAGCGGGTCTGTGTGGACTACAGACGATTGAACCGGGCCATCAAGAAGGATCATTTCCCCCTGCATTTTGTGGATCATATTATAGAGAGGCTGGTAGGGAAGTGCCATTACTGTTTCTTGGACGGGTACTTCGGATATAATCAGGTGGACATTGCGCCCGAGGACCAAGACAAGACCACCTTCACCTGTCCCTTCGGGATATATGCTTTCACACGCATACCATTTGGATTGTGCAAGGCTCCGGCGACATTCCAGAGATGCATGATGTCCATATTTTCGGACATGGTGGGGGAGTGCTTGGAGGACTTCATGGATGATTTCTCGATCTACGATGACAGATTCGATTCTTGTCTTGACTGCCTAGACTGCGTCCTTCAGTGATGCATAGAGGTTCACCTTGTGTTGTCTTGGGAGAAGAGTCACTTCATGATGACTCAAGGGACAATGCTTGGCCATATCATCTCCAACGGGGGTATGGAGGTTTATCCGGCCAAGGTGGTTGTCATTAGAAAACTCAATCCATCATCCAACTTGCGGCAGTTACGGTCTTTTCTGGGACACGTCGGTTTATACTGGCGCTTCATTCATTATTTCAGTAGGATTGCCCGAACGTTGACTGATCTGCTGACGAAAGAGACCGAGTTCCTTCTTCATGATAAGTGTCTGTCGTCATTTGAGACTCTAAAGAGTCGTGTTGCAGAGGCTCTTGTTCTCCAGCCGCCTGATTGGTCTCTCCCATTCGAGATCATGACAGATGCCTCCGATTTTGCTGTTGGGGCCGTGCTGGGACAGAGGAGGGATGGAGTCCCCTTTGCTATTCACTACGCTAGCCATACTTTGGATGCCATACAGTGGAACTACACCATCACTGAGAAGGAGATGCTAGCCGTAGTCTTCGCCCTAGATAAGTTCATATCTTACATCATTAGATCTAGAGTGACCATCTATACTGATCATACCGCCATCAGGTACCTCATGGCAAAGAAGGATGCCAAAGCTAGATTGACCAGATGGATCCTTCTACTCCAGAAGTTTGACATAGAGATTAAGGATAAGCCTGGAGTCAAGAATGTGGTGGCAGATCATCTCTCCCAATTGGAGTATCTTGAGGATTCTGAGAAGATTGAGCCTATTTGTGAGACCTTCCCAGATGAGGCGATCCATGCTATCACCTCTCTCCCATGGTATGCTGATATTGTGAACTATCTTATCGCCAAGAAAGTTCCACAAGATTGGCCCAGGCAGAAACTTGAGACCTTCCTCGCGAAGGCCATGTTTTACCATTGGGAGGATCCCGTCCTTTATCATGAAGGAGGGGATAGCATCTGGCGTCGGTGCATTCCTTAGGAGGAGCACCATATCATCCTCACTTAGTGCCACAAGCTTGAGGCAGGAGGACATCACTCTGGGAGGAGAACATCACAGAAAGGGCTCCAATCCGGGCTATGGTGGCCTACTCTCTTCAAGGACTCTGATGAGTTCGTGAAGAGGTGTACTGACTGTCAGAGGATGGGCACTTGTGGATAGCATGATATGATGCCGAATGACAATGGGAGTATCGATATATCTGAGTTGTCTTCTGATGCTACCTTTCGTGTTAACAGTCAACGGCTCAAACCATATCTAAATCATGAGCCGCGGGTCGTTGACGTTGCCCCTATTCACTTTGCGTGAGATGTGGTCTCTTGACTCACATCTATTGCATCTCACGCTTGATTATCACTGTTCTTCTGACTTGTATAGATCCAGTTGTCCATATCACTCTATTCTTTAGTCTGACACCCCATCTTTATCTTATGATTTTGCTATACTTAGGGTGTACTTTACCCTAAGAATAGGGGGTGTAGGACTCTCGAGTATTCTATTGATTCTTTCTACCTCTATTTTGTTGCCTATACTTAGGGATAATTTACCTTAAGTATGGGGGGGGGGGGGGTAGACCCTGTACATCCACTCGGATTTCCCTTCATGTACAACTTACTATACTTAGGATTACTTGATCCTAAGTATAGGGGGAAACACCGAGTCCTCTTCATTCTTTGATTCGTCTTTGTATATACCATTCCTTTTCACTTCCCTATACTAAGCACGAGTTATGTCTACTTCATCGCTCTTGATCACTCTGAGGACATTGTTCGAGCTAAGTATAGGGGGTGTTGTATATAATTCATATATTCTTTAGCCATAACTCGTACTTTGTGTGAGTGTGTTAATAAATAAAATGGCTAAAAATCCATAAAAATTTTAAAAAATTTCCCTTGTACATAAAATTCTTCTTGCACATACCTATCTACTTATAAAATGTTTTTGGTACAAATGATTGTAAAAGTGATTTGTGTAAATAGTTTGTAAATATTTTCATATCAAAAATAATGTATATAATACAAAATTTTTGTAAAATGTTTGAAAAATAAAAAGTTTGCAAAAACCATGTGTAAATTTTTGTAAATATTTTGCAAAACTTCACATTCATGCATACGTCCATGTTTTCAAACATTTTTAAAAATTTTGCGCATTTGTAAAAATTTGTAAAAATTTGCATCTTTTGTAAATATTTGTATAATTTTTCCAAATCATGGTTGACATTTAAACTAGCCTGGAAATTAAATTGGAAAATGGAGCTTGGTTAAGACCTTAATCCACCTAATTCTAAGAGAAACCTTATAGGGATTAGGATTAAGACTTTTCAGGTCCATTGGGACTTAATTCTTTGAGTCCACTAGGCTATGAGCATATGTCATCTTGATGAGCCTAAGTAGAGCACTTAACAACGCACACATGACTCTCAGAGACAATGGCTTTACTTGCACCAGCACTTCACACAGGTCTCCATGGATGAGGTGGTGAGGAGGCAGTTTCCTTTGGCTTGGGGTAGCATATAAGGGTAGTACTTCTAGGCAGAACCTCTCTTCTTCTTATAGTGAAGGAAGTGTGTCTCAACTTGGTCTGGTGGTGATGAAGTCTAAAGACAGGAGTTGTGGGTTGCAATAAAGCTTCAAAAGACGGATAGTCTACTGTCTCAAGAGGAAAAACCCCTTATGTATATATGCTGCACCATGTAAATATGTTGTACATATGCACATCAAAAAAATGTGCAAAGAAAGAAAATCTCCAAAAGAGTGATGGGTCTGATTGAAAATAAAATACCCACCGGAGTTTATATAGCCCAATAAAGCAAAGCTTATATTACACATGACCATCTCATGAAGCTTGCAGCGGGAGACTCAGCTACACTGGTTAGAGCTTCCAGGGATACATGGCTACACTGGTCATGATCCATTCTCTTCTTCTCCCTCTTCTTGAGCCGGTTGCACTTGAACCTAGAAGGGAATACCTCGCTCCTCAAGGAAAGAGTTGCTAGAATGAGGCATTAGAGTTACCGGGTTGAGAGAGGTTGTTTCTTTGTCATTTCTGAGGTGGGAGCTACATATCACTCACACAATACAAGGAAAGATTCATGGTCATTAGAGTTTGTGTATGTAGTCTTGTTCTGATCTGGTTTATTGAGGAGTCTTGAACATAGATTGGTGGAACTTAGAGACTGTTGAGTTTTAAGCTTAAGTCCAAATAAGGTTCCGACAAATTAATAATCCAAAGGTCTGACTGAGCTCCATATTTCAATTTATTGAAGGAAAGTTTAATAATCAACCTTGATTTCCCATCTTTTTCTTTTTCATTCTCTTTTTGCACTTCTTTTTCAAATAAGTGTTTGCTAAGGGACTAGCAAAAGTAAAGTATAGGGGGTAATGAATCCCCATTCATCACTCTTTATTCCTTTATTTTAGCTAAAAATCTTCGCAAAACACCATGTAAATGTTTGTAAATACAATAAATTGTCAAATTGCATGCTTCATGTAAATAGCTAAAATTAGCATGTTTTTGTGTAAAAATAAAGCAATAAAGAAATAAAGAAAAAGAGGGAAATATTTAGAATATATATTGCGTGACCTGAACCCAAGGGAGGGCCAATCATTGGCCTGACCGTAAAATAAAACAAGTAGAGAGAGAGATAGGGCCATTCATCTATGTACATATACCCCCCTTTTTATGTATATATTTTATTTTCATCAAATCAAAATATTTATGTGTTCCTCTTAATTTGTATATATTTATAAAAATAAAATAAAAATGAGAAAAATATAATAAAAATAAAAATAAATTCTCTCTCCCCCTTGTATATACCATGTATATATGTACATATACGTATTTATTTTTCCCTTGTAAATACACAATAAAAATAAAATAAATTTTTTTATATCCCACATTTTATGTTGTAAATAAATAAAATATAAAATAGGGATAATTGTACAAAAATAAACTAATAAAAATAAAAAAACACCCAGGTATTTATACCTATAAATAATAATACATTATGCATATATATTAAATTATTTTTCAAAAAATAATATATAAATCACTAAAAAATAATTTGAGAAATAAGAAACATTTTTTATTTAGAAAATATTTTGAAATAAAATCATTTATTATTTTTAAATTAATTTACAAATAATTTCAAAATGGAATTTTCTGATTGGTCTACGGGGGTGTGTTGACCCCCGGTCAACTTCCCCCCAGGACCACTTCTTTGTGGATCCACGTCGCCGACCCGATTTCTCTGATTTTTCCTGACGTGATCCACCACCCATTCACCTAAACCCCAGGCTCCGATTGTTGCTCGACTATCCGAGATTCACGTCCGATCATTTCCTTAGGGGTCCGTGCATCGATGTGTGCGCTCGACTCCAATCTTCCCGGACCCCTACCACTATATAGTCTGAGCTTCAGCCGTCTTCCTCTGCACCTTCGGCCTCCGTCTTCGACTCCTAGGACCTCCACTCTCTTGCCTTGAGTGACAGCAAGCCCGCGGGGGTGTTGCGGCGAGGAAGGAGACGTGTTTGCCCCAGGTCCGGCGATTCACGTCGTCGTGCTCCGGCACCAACGAGCTCGATCCTTTGGAGGCGTTGCTCCATCGAGGCGAGGTTCCCAGGAGGTAGACGACCTTCACCACAGATGCTCTTAGCCACCAGGTATCCTTGTTAGCCTTTAGTTTCGCTTTAATTCACGATCTTAGGTTTATCGCCGTTGGCCTTCGCCGACCAATTCCCGATCATCCGACCGCTCATTCTCCCATCCGACCATCCTATCACCTCCACGAGACTCCTCCGCACTTCTACTCCCCTCCGATCATCTCGGTTCTCCCCAGAACAAGGACTTAGGTCCTCCTCCGCCGCCGCTCGCTAGAGGACCACGCCTCGACTCCCCTGATCGCCCATTTCGCCCACTAATGGGTCGAGGCAGTTTTCCCTCGACCCCTCTTTCTTCCTGTGCAGGTATCGAGGCGTAATAGCCTCATCTGGAGGCTCGATTGTTCAGGCACAGGTCTCCAGGTACTGGTCATCGCCGGGGACCCTCCAGGTCCTCCCGGCCCCATTGGAGCATACCACTCGCTACGGATCACCACCAGCATCGATTTTCCCATCTTAGCAGCATCGGAGGAGGACTCCATCGTGCGTATAGGACCAACGAAAGTCACCGGCGAGCTATTCTTCCAGGAGCCTCCATTAACATCGATCGAGCCCCCTCGTGCCAGATTAAATCTCGCCCTTCCATCTGAGGGAGGTTCCCAACCGTCGATCCATCTGAGGATCAGATCCGAGTCGCAGATCAGCGAAGGGGCATCAACCCATCTCTGTTGTCTGGTCTTTCGAAGACCCCATGCCATCCGTCGGATCTTAATAAAGGGGTAAATATCACTTTGGCCCCTTCTTCTTTAGCATTTATAGTTTAGTCCTGTAAATATTTTTAGTAGTTGTTTT
Source organism: Ottelia alismoides (assembly GCA_037367405.1). Lineage (NCBI taxonomy): Eukaryota > Viridiplantae > Streptophyta > Magnoliopsida > Alismatales > Hydrocharitaceae > Ottelia > Ottelia alismoides. Next base: position 725,683 of record JAZKJV010009965.1, read on the forward strand.
AAATTCGGAATTATTGCACTGTAGACCCTCGAGTTTTTAGTATATGCATTTTAGTCCTCCCAGTTGTGGTGGACATGCTTCGACACGTGATATTTTGGGCTTTTTGCATGTATCGGACTGGGTTTTTAAGGATGTTATGAAATGAACTTTATGTTTTAATTTTTGCATATATACCGCTGTGCGTACTGGAATTGGAATATATGCTGATTTCTTGTGAAATTTACAGTGTAGCCCTTATACTTTCCACACGTGTTTCATTTTAGCCCTTGAAACTTGTTTTTCTTGCGATTAGGTCCCTATGTGCTGTGACTTGTTCATTGGTTGAATAAAATATCAAATCAATTCTAAATCTTATGAAATTTGGATACATGGCTCTTGCCATTGTCTAAAAATTTCACTATTTTTTAGAACATTTTTGTTGTGTTTTTCTAATTTTAAAAATTCAAAAACCTCTATTTTTGTTGCTGCTTGAATTGGAAAATCAACGAAAAATATTAAAATCCCTCATAAAGTTCTAAAAAAATTAGGTATTGTTTTCTTTGGTGTTTACATGCTTCAGTCCAATTTTTGCTTAATTTGGATATATAAAACCCCTAAAAATTGTAAAACCCTAAAAATCTTATAAAAATCAGTAAAATTCTAAAAAATAAAAAAATGCAATTTCTTCTCCTGTAGCTTATTTTTATTTCTTGTTTTATATAAAATTGTCTTCAGATTTTTAGAGTTATTTATCTATTTTTAAATAACCCTTCAAATTTGGCTGCACATTAGCTTCCCTTTTCTGCCTTTTTCCTATTTTTACAAAATCAACAAAAAATTATAAAAATCTGAAAAAAATTAACAGAAAACACTTAAAAAATTGTAAAACCCAAAAACATTTTTATTACATTTTTCAGATATGATCTGTGTGGTTGAATAATTAGTTATTTGTGCCTTTTTCTAGCTTTTTACATATTTTCTTCATAATTGAAAATACAAAATAATTTAAAATTTATAAAATCCACAAAAAATATTTTATTCTTTTATTTGAATTTTAGACTACTTCATAGGCTCTTTGCGCCAATCCGTGCTCCTTGTGTTCGACCCTGGTCGCTATACCAGGTTAAATAAATAGCGAGATCGCTATTCGGATTTTCGTCTGATTACTTTTATTTGGTGGTCTAATTTTTCTTGTTGATCGATCCTCACTATCTGGGTCGCAACGACCCCTGATTATTTTTTCTTATCCCGATAGTGAGAATTTTTTGTCATCATCTACAATTGATGTATTCATTTTCACTATTTCAGGAAGTTTTATAGAATTACAATTTTTTCTATATAATACAACTACATAATTTATTTTATAACAAAAGATCCTATTTTACTAAGATATTATTTCATTTTGTATATATGAAATGACAATTTGTCTATTATTTTACAGAAAATGATCGTATTTGACATAAACTAGATATATTTTACGATAACATAATGTATTTTACTAATTGCTAATTCTCTTGTCGATATGTATGTTATGTCTACCATTGACGATTTCATTTTCACTGATTTATAAAGTTTGGTGAGATTTACAATTATTCTATGAACAATACAACTAAATAATTTAATTTACAAATAACAAATTCATTTTACCTAAAACTTTACGATTATACTAGTTGCTTGTGATAAACAATTACATCTATTTTGCGTATCAAGCTGGTATTATGCTTAAAATGCATTTATTTTACATCTCGTAATTTATTATATAGAAAAGATCAAGAATATAATTATAATTGGAATTCGTATTTTTCATTTGTAGATGTATTAATACATATAAAATGACAAAAAAACTGATGTACCAATTCTTATGTTGATATTTATTAACTATACTTTTTTATCCATTTTTGCAATTAGAATTTTTTATATAGTATTTTTTTCAGTATTTCAAGAAACAATAGAACCAATATAATTTATATAAAGAAATTATTTTACATAATAAAAAATTTATAATAACAATTTTATATATTATAGAAAAAATAACTGAAGATTCTGCATACAAATGCTGTGAAGTTTGGCTTGTGTGTAACAAGTAGCATACCTAATAAACATTCAAAAAACAAAATCTGACAGTAAATATAGCTATTAGATAGCAAAAAAATGAAGAAATATTGATGAAAATGAAAACAGGAATTTGGAAGTATTGATAATAAGAACAAAAAGAAACATATAATATAATTGATGTTAAAATGCCAACCTGATAAGACATACTGATGAGAACGATTACGCAGTAATGCCTTTGAAATGGAGACTATAGCTAACAATGTTTGTACCAGAAATTTAAAATTTTCAATTCTTTCTATTTTTAGGTAAAAACGGAAACAACCAATTACTTTTTAAAAATGATTACGAAATTTTGGACAACCCAAAAAGCAGGATTTTTAAAATAATCAACTACAATATTAGGAAAGTAGAATTATGAAATATATTATTTTAATAATATTACAGAATACCTACTTTGATATAGAATGAGAAGAAAGGGACCGCGTATTGGCGACGAGGACGAAGAAGGAGCTCTTCTAAGCGAACAATTAATGGGAGAGTCTGCATTCGCAAAAACATCTATTAAGGAGGTAGAGTGACATCCGGCGACGATGGAGGAGATGCAATCGCGCTTGGATGAAACCATACGAGAACAAGAAGATGATTCTGACCAGTATAGTGACGGTACATTGTTCGAACACCAGGTCCATCGTCCGAAACCAACTTTCAAAAGTAAGTAAAAGTTCAAAGTAAATAGAAGTTTTTAATAGTTTTTTATAAATTATATCTCTCCTAAATGGAATGAACAGATGGAACAAACCTTCCAGTTATCAAAACAAAAGAGGTGTACGATGAAAAGGATCTTCTGAAAGTTGAAGATGATTTTGGAAGTATGCAAATTACTGCTTCTTTAATATAAAATGCGTATTTATTTTAAAGGTAGATATTCATGATTCATTGCATGCACAAAAATATTTTTTATGTCTCTGCTTAAAGGCAAAGGCTATGTACAACACAGATGTTACATTGAACACTTTGTGCATTTCATTGAAACCATAGACCAACGCCCAAATAACAAGTACTTTTGTCAAAGACTGCTTTTGGAAAGCTAATCAACATTGGGCATGTTGAAATCAAACGAAAAAATCTTCAATGGTATGTTGAACAATTCCAAGGTGGGAGGAATTTAAGATTTTGAAATAAGGTTGTGAGTTTCAGTGATGAAGAGGTGAGCAATTTTGGGCCTACCTAGCTCTGGTTTCTCAGTCACTGTAAGGGGTAGACATCTTCAGTGGAAATCATTCATATCGCATAAAATGTTTGAAGAAGTAATGGTTTTCAATAGAAAGAAGTTGAATCGCATTCTAAAAGATTATTACAATAAAGATGATGACAACTCAGTCTCTATTTATGTAACATGTTTGATACTTTTGATGTTTGCCACATTCCTTTTTCCTGATAGTTCTTATTCTTTTCCAAAAGATTTGTTACACTATGCAGAATCCCTTGAAGATACACGATTCTTTAACCGTTCTGTCAATGTTGCAAGAATGATACTGTTCAACATGGATGACGTAGTGAGTAGAGTTCAAAAGAGAAGAGTCGGTTCATCAAGGGTAACACTAAGATACCTTACAGGATGTGTTGCTTTCTTATACGTGAGTTCTTCGATAATATTTTTTATTGATATGATCAATAATATGAATTACTAATAAAACAACTGAATCAGGTGTGGATGATGGAGTACTGCTGCAAAGACCTTTTGGTGAGCAGAGATCTGAGACCACGGATTAGAAAGTGGGCTGGTCCAATAAAAGGGGCTTCCAGATCATTAATTTCGATCAGCTATGAACAAGTAATGTTAATATGAAATATGATATACTGTGTGTTTAATAATTTCAATAGTTTAAATATTAAGTCATTTTCTGTGTGTAGATATTGCCTGCTTTGCAACTACAAAAAATGAAATAGTTAAGATAGGAGCAGAGGAGTATGTTTTTCCATTCGAGAAATTTACCATGTGTGATTTTACAGTGAGGATACCACAAATTGTGATAATAAACCCCATCCTAGTACCACAAGATATGTCGACAAGGAAGGGAAGACAAAAGATAGATGAATTGTGTGACAAAAAATCTGTTGTTTGTGATTCAACTCGAGACGTCATAACAAAAAAACTCCAAAAAAATGTATGTATCAAGCATTTGCCTTTGAGGTAGAGTAGCTGAAGAAAAAAATTAAAGATATGAGTGAAACATATACAAAAAAGGATGCAGAACACATAAGAAGGACTTTTGAAATGAAGGATGTGATTGATAAATTGAGTTCTGAGTCTCGAGCTGCATAAAAAACTAAAAGATTTCATGATCATGAGAACATAGATGTTGAAAAAAATGTTTTCCATGTAGTAGATACATTAGAAAAAAAAATGGAAGTGCTATCGAAGGTATCATTGATATTTATTATACAGACATGTTTGCACCGACATGCAAGGTAGGTGATATGAAAGAAGGAGTTTTAGAGCATAGTGACTCAGATCTTAGTGACAAGCTTAAAAATTTAATTTCAGAAATCTGTGATGAACATACAATTCACAAATCCCAAGATACAAGTAATAATGTTTCAACTACAAACATTGGCATGCCTTTATTTGATTTGAACATTGATGACATTGCACATTCAGATAATGTGCAACCAGAAACTACAACATGGAAAATAAAAAAAGAAAAAGTCACAGTTCAGCAAAGTTCAATAATTAAAAGATTGAAACAGAGAAGAAAAGCCAAAAAAGCTTTACATGAATCAATGTAGCAAGGCAATGGAGAGTAAGAAGCAAAAGATACGATGGGTTATCACAATCTTTGTGAAGAGAAGAGAAATGAATCACCCGTGGATGACAAAACAAGTGAGGTAATATATAAAATATGCAACAACTTATTTTTTATTCATTATATGCAGGACAAGTAGAATACTGATTTTTCCTATGGCACACAAAACTTTCTAGATTCTTTATGTTTATGATAGTAATTGTTTCTAACAATGTTTTTAATTGATTGAATAAGAATCAGTATGTATGCCATCTCGTGACTGATTTCATTGGTTATGAGAAAGTATCAGAACAAATAAAGAAAATAATTCAAGATTTTTTACGAGATCCTACCGACAAGTAAGAATTTTAATCTAATTTCAACAGTTATAGTTAAATATTTTTAAGTTTAACAGGATAATATTATTGACAGATTCTTCCTTCAGATTGAATGCAACATACTTTACTCCAGGGATTCGGAGTTGTAAAGGGAGAGAAATTCACAATTTTTTGTACGAAAGAATGATTGAGGATTCAATACGTATATATTTATTAATTACTTTTTTAAATTTTTTTAAAAATTAATTGTTTTTGATATTACAGATAATAGACATGTTTATGGACGTGCTAGCACACAAATATTGCATCAAAAATGATCATGTTCCTTATCTCTTCACACCAATATTCCAAATGGCAAGTTTCTATATACTAATATAGATTTAAAAAAAAATAACTTTAATTATCATAATATGTTATTCTTACTTACATTTTTAGGAATATTTTGTCAATCTTGCGGTTAATGCTACGGAACACGAATTTGATAAGCTCAAGGATCTATACGAAGAAGAAATACATATACCGGAGCTGGAGAAGATTTTCACGGTTATTCATACAAGAAGCCATTGGCATCTTCTTGTGACTTATTTTTTCAACAAGAAAGTTCCTTTCATACAATTCTATAAAAGGGACAAAATTCCATAAGAAGGATGTATTGAAATGGGTATGACATAAACGAAGTTTTATACTTTATTAAATACTTTATTTCAATGTTAATATTTTTTTGTTTGAATTACATCTCAGCATGGCTGGATTTCGGGGTATTTCATGGACAATATACCAGGAGAATGCATTGCAGGATGGGAAATCATATATGTACCAAATTACCCGCAGCAACCATCGCAAAGTCTTGACTGTGGTGTCTACGTCATGAAAATGATGGAGTACCTGTGCGAAGGGAGGTTGTTGGATTTCAATTACGAAGACATTGACAGATTTAGAGCTGAAATATCTTCAACATTATTAACATCGGTTACATTGAGAACTCAGCGACACAGTGATAAAGATGACAGACAGAATATAAACGCACCTTAGTTTTTCTGCAATTTAAATTGGTTCTATCTTATTGTTGCAAGGACTTAAATATGTTATGTTACTAGAATTTCTGTTTCAACCTTCTTCTTTAAACTGAAACACTTAATTTGAATTTCATGATTATCCTATGTTATAGTTATATGCATTGAATTTCTGGTTTCATGTTGTACTGAATATTTACATGTTTGACAGGAAGACAAAATATGTATTTTAGTGGTCGAAAATAAATGTAGACTTTCTGGTTACAAGTTTATATTTTAATGGTCGAAAGTCTTCTTATACGTTAATGATTCACATTCCAATGACTAAAAGATGTTTGTTAGTAGACTTTCTGATTTAAACTTCTTTTTTAAAACGAAACACTTACTTTGACTTGCATGATTATCCTAAGTTATATTTTTTCCAAATGCCCGCATTTTTTTAAACAATTTTAAATGCTTTTGATATGGTACTGAATATTTACATGTTTGGTAGGCAGACATACTATTTTTATTGATGGGCGAAAATGAATGAATGTCATGTATAAAATGGTAGAAAATTTAAAATATTGAATAAATATGCAAATCATTACACATATATGCAAATTATTGAGTATATCTATAAAATAATGCATATATGTGTAAACCGTATAGCTCGACTTTAAAATAAAAGTACTATGACAGTTAATATACAATAAGAATTCATATTACCTAGATCTTGTACAATAAGGAATCATATTAGCAAATCTCTGAAAGGTATTATTGAATGATAATATAGGTTGTATGGTTAAAGATTGTTGTTAATGAAAAATTTAACAGATGTAAAAGATGATAAGGAAATGTAAAATATTGAATAAATATGTAAATCATTACATATATATGTAAATTATTGAGTATAACTGGAAAATAATGCATATATGTGCAAACTGTATAGCTCGACTTTAAAATAAAAGTACTATGACAGTTAATATACAATAAGAATTCATATTACCTAGATCTTGTACAATAAGGACTGATATTAGCAAATCTCTGAAAGGTATTATTGAATGATAATATAAATTGTATGATTAAATACGTTGAGAGGTCTGCTTGTATGTTAATATAGGCTATATGTGTTAGGATTGTTGATACGAATTATTTAATCATGTAGTATTGAAATGTTTCTATATTTTGTACAATATTACATAAAATTATAAAATGTTGTAAATATTATTAAATTATTGTATATATAGGTTATTAAAATAATTGTAATGTGACACTGAACAATCTTCATGTACTTATACACATTCATATTACTCAATCGATAAAGGTCATCTTGTATGATGAATCGCATATATGTTAACGAAATGTGTGTATAACTAAAACAAAACCTAATAAACACTTGAAAGGGCTTAGTATATGTTACATATTCCAAAAAGAGAATCATTAAAGAAGTAATAAAAGGAATGACACATATATCCAAAAAAAGAGACTGGACTTATAAGACTAAAAGTTCATGTTGTACGTTGAACATTCACATTACAACAAAGCACTGAGATGTATTCTTGTATGTTACGAGTTCACAATAGCAAACTTCTGAACTTCAACAATAAAAAGTAAACAGTATTTGAATTCTATAATAACTGAACAAAGTATAACTAGAAATACAAAATTACAGATAATATAAAAACAAAGACTGAAAAATTGATAAACAAGCAAAAGCTCGAATGACGCCGAAAACCTTTCCGTAAAATGCAAACCTACAAAAAATGGATATTAATAGGAATATAATAAGCAACATTTAAGTGAATTATATGTAAGGTAGAAAATCTTACATGAAAAGGAAAAAAAATATAATCTTACATTAAAGGTATTTCATCAATTTATACTCATGTTGGTCCGTCATTTACTTCATAAGTGAGAAAAGGATTAATGAACTGAAACCAAAAATTAATCAATAAAAAATTTTAAAAACATACCAGGTATCGTCGAGTTGTAATTAGGACAGTTTCTGGAATCGTGCCCGACATTGTATTTGAGGCAAGATTTGCATTGTCGACCTCTATTTCTTCTCAACTCAGATTCTGATCTAATACGATTGCTAATGCCCTTAGGTCTACCACCACGACCCCTTCCTTTCGTTCTCACAACGTTTGGTTCTTTAACACATGGTTCAATAATCAGATCTGGATCATTTGAATTGTTCCTGGTTGTAAAGCTGGAAGAATATTTGTTACTTATCATAAGATCAATATTGCAACATAAATCACTTAATTTTTCTTTAGCAAATAAGAATATGTCCTCATCCTGATCGAATGAAGCTGAAATAATATGCGAACAAAGCTGATTCAACTGTGACAACATTTTTTGGTGTGCAACTTGCTCATATATAGGATAATTTCCTGATTTTTTAATGCTCCTTGTCCATCTTTTCAATACATATTCATGATTCAGAAGCTCCACATTCTGTATCTTCAATACTACAAGTATATGCCTACATGGATATCTAAAGAATTACATATTCTTGCATTCACAAGAAAGAAAACTGCTTGACATAGACAAAGTAACACATAATTCCTCTTCGGGTTTCCAAATATATGACACAAAATATTGACAGTAATCTAAAGAGTTCGATTGAATTCGAACATTCAAGTCCTTTACTTCATTCAGTTCAAACCGAAATTTGTAAAATATGAATTTAATGTAAACAGGAACCATTTGTTCCTCCATCTTCCATCTGAAATTTGTTTTTGGAGTGTATACTTCACCAATATTATCCATGTCATTCTCTCTTTCTCTACGTCGTTGAATTGCACTTTGAAATCTACAGACAAATTCCAACAAAGAGTTTTGTTTAGTGATGTGGTGTTGCAAGAATGCATTCATACTTTCACTCCTCTGTGTACTGCGTTGACCATCCCAGAAAAAAATCCTTAAGATATAAACTAATCCATTTATATTTGATGCTATATTTCTCATTCAACCAGACATTTGATGATAAATCATATTAATCAATAACCTTCCACCAGTATCGCTCAAATTCACTTATAGTTATACTTTTTCATACAACTATGGAAAATGATGAAAGAACTTCATTTATATCTTTAATCTTTCCAAGATTACTTTTAAGCTTAGCCATTATATGTCAAGTGCAGAATTTATGAATAATATGTGGAAAATAATTCCTAACAACTGCACAAATTGCCGGGTCGTCCTCTGTGATTATAGGAATTGGATGTTTTCTTATTACTTCAAGAAATCTCTCCAATAACCACGAGAATGACTCGGTTGTCTCTCTGCTCATGAATGAATTTCCAAAAAAAATATATAACCAAGATGATTAACATCACAAAAAGATCCAAAGACCAGATTGTATTCATTGGTCCTATATGTTGTGTCGAATGATATTGTATCACCGAATAATTTGTAATCTTCAATAGAGGCACTATCAATCCATATACACTGAGTAAGCCTGTTATCATCATCGGTTGTGTAAGCATACTAAAAATCAGGAGTAGTGGCCTTACAACTTTCAAAATGCTAAATTAGTAGGTGAACATCCATCCCAATACGTTTTTTTCTCTTTTCAGTTTAAGTTGTAAATATCTCTAACAATACTACCAACTTGACCACTGGACATGTTTATGAACGCTGACTGTTTGGATACATGTATGTTCACATCATTCATTGACTTCACAAGCATTTTTGCGACTTTTGAAAAACGTCTATTTGGTATGAGGTATCAACGTTTAGATGGAGAAACGAGATCATGATTGTGTCATGCTTCAAAATTAGAAACAATCCAATCCTTGAGATCAGACCTAAAGGAAACTGACATGAAAGCTTTGCACCCAGTCCGAGATAATCCAGCACGGCGCTCCTCCTTGTAAAAAATACAATCATCACTCTCATCACTTCTTGCATTGTCCGTAATCAGTGTTTGGTCTGTAGTTTTAGAAAACCCCTCTTTCCAGCAAATAAAGGATTTATAGATAATTATCCTTTCCTTGGAAATCTTATCTTTACCAACCTTGGAGCTTGCTTTCCTAACATTAAATCCAATTTCTGTTGCATATGTCTCATAAAATTTATACGCATCTTGAATAGATCCAAAAGTTTGGCCTATATGAGGTGTAAGAACATTGACAGTTTCATTAATTGTGTAATCGCAACCTCAGGGTAATTTCAAAATTTAAGATGTATTCGAAACTAAATAATACAAACGAAAAACATCATATTATAATAAAATATGTTATATCAAAATACAACATAACCAGATATGAATAAACTTATTGTAAAATATAGCTCATAATAGTAAAATAAGTTATGATATAGTAAAATATGAAGATCATTCAAAAAATGGATTTAATTTATGTTGAATTATGCCTTATATGAAAACTATATAAGTAATACTGAAAATCAGTTTAAAGTATTTTCGCATCTAGCACAGATACAAGAGTTTTGAATATGAGGTGTATGAACATTGATAGATTCACTCATTGTGTAATCAGAAGCAGCTAGTAATTTTACGAAAAAGATATATTGTAATTTATGGTATAATTTTGTAAAATGTGAAAATTGATTGTAAAATATGGTTCTTGATAGTAATATAAGTTCTGTTATAGTAATGTGTATAAAAATATGAAATTTGAATTGTAAAATGTGATTCAATATTGTAAAACATAGTTCATGAATGTAAAATAAGTTATGTTAACGTAAAATATAAAGATCATTCAAAACTTGTAACAAATATATGTTAAATATTACATATAAGAAACATGTATAAGTGATATAGAAAATCATGTTAAAGTATTTACGCATCAAGAATACATACAAGAGTCTTCAATATTTGGGGTGTATGAACATTAATAGATTCACTGAGTGTGTAATCATAACCAGGTAGTAACATTACAAAAAAAGATATATTGTAATTTGTGACCCAATTTCGTAAATTATGGGTGAATGTAAAACATGGTTATTAATAGTAATATAAGTTCTGTTATATTAAAATGGATAGGTGTGTGTATATATATATATAATCATATAATATATAAGAGCTATGATTCTTTGAAAACTCTTTGGCATTCAGAATACCTGATTGATGCGAATTAAGTTCAGTTCCTTCCAGAACTCCAATAAGATCACCATCTTCGTCAGATATCTGAAAAAAATTATATATTAATCTGAAGTTGACATAGGCAAAATAGAATACAATTACCTGAGACGTTCTCCATTAAAGAACAAGTTGATCTTTCATCGAAATTCATTAAAGTTCTCAGTGGTTGATAACAAAAAAGATGAATAAGAACTAGAAAGAATACATTTACCTGTGACATTTCTCTATTAAAGGAGCACACTGCTCTTTCATCTATATTCATTGAAGATCACGGTGTTTGATAAGAAATAGTTGAATAAGAACTAGAGATAGGTCAAGAAATTTTTGATACCCAAGATGTCGAAATAGGAGAAGATACATATTAAGGAAAATGGAATGTTAATGAGAGAAGATGCATTTTAGGAAGAATGGAAATTTAATTCGTAAATAACGAATTCGCTAAAAATGTGGGATCCGACTTATTCATTAAAATATCATCATTGATAGAATACAGTAGTTTTCTAGAAATAGAATTCCCTTATTAGACTATTAGTGGTTTTGACACTCGGATGGTGGTTTTTAAGAAAGCCAAGATTGCAATCGGACGGGTAGAGAGTGATGTCGCACAATGATTGAATTGAGGCGCCACCTCAATTCAAGTTTTTCATATATATATATATATATATATATATATATATATATATATGGGTAAAATGGGGCTGCCCCCTGGGAGTAGCCAACTTGGCTACTCCCACCCCTATTTTTCCCTCATTTTTTTATTTCTTTGGAAAATAAAAATTTGTATATTCATCACTATATCCCTCTAACATTCTATTAAAATTTCGTCAGAAACAGAGACTCCTAGGCCCTCCATCCATACGTCATTTTTTTAATGGTCGCAGGATTTTTTAAATCGACCATGTTTGGATGGAGGCCGTAGAAGTCTCTGTTTCTGACGAAATTTTATTACAATGTTAGAGGGATATAATGATGAATTTACAAATTTTTATTTTCCAAAGAAACAAAAAAATGAGAGAAAAATAGGGGTGGGAGTAGCCAAGTTGGCTACTCCCAGGGGGCAACCCCATTAACCCTATATATATATGTATATATATGTATATATATATGTATATATATATATATGTATATATATATATATATGTATATGAGAAACTTCAAATTAGGTGGGGTCTCACCATATATGTGGTGAGCCGCCATCAATTTAGGCATTTTTCCAATACATTTTACAATTTCTTGTTTCGTACATATAACAATAAATATTAACACAACATGTATAGTGAAATAAAATTATGAAAATATTATTATATTGGGTGGAAATGTTAATTTAAATTTGGATGCTATATTTTACAAAATTCATTTTTTGATAATATGCAGTTTATACTTTTACAAAATTGTTACAAAGTTTTTACTAAATTCACACTGACCTTTACAAATTCAGAAAAACCCCCACCTCCTTAGAAAAGTCCCCTATATATATCGATGTTATCTTTATTAAAATAGTATTATAAGTATGGTTTTTAGTTTTTGTCCCCTGAATTATTACCATCTCCTATCATCAGTTTCATGTTATAATTTCTATTATTATGTTCAGATTTGTTAACTTATGCATTTTAATAAAAAATTGGATTATTATACCAAGCGGAGTTATTGTCTAAAAATAAGATTTGTAATATTCCCTTTCTGATAGTCTATTGCTATGTCTATTCAATTTTTAAAAATATATGGGTATATTTTTTGCATGGATTGAGATACAAGCTTTATTTATGACAGATAATCCATACGATTATGATGAATGTTCATTTCATCACATTTATTCTACCATTCTGATCTTAAAAACCCCAGCTAATGCATGTAAATAACATTATTTTGTTCTAATTAACATTCATTATTTATTTTATTTCTTGTATACAGAATACAATTTTTAATGATAAAAATATATAATAAAGAAAACAAAAAAATACCAAAGGTATTTTATGACCCTAAACTACGAGACTTAGGCATCTTGATGACTGGGATGATCAGGAATAAAGTAGGGGGAGATAATGGTCAAAAACACAATAAAAGTCCTATTCTTTTATTCATCAATATTGTATTTTTGGGACCTATTTTATTGTCTATTTTCTATATCTCAAATAACAGAACTTTGTACATGAAATTTTTAGATAAAAATACAAATCAAAATACAAAATTGAGTTACAAAAATAATATACAGTGTACTTTTTAGACTTAGAACAAAAATCCTAAAGCGAAACTTAACAGATTCGTATCTCCTCAAGAAAAACTCAAAATGCACCAAAATCATCTTATTTATTGTAAGATATTTAATGGAGTGGTTTCATTTAATTTGAACTTAAGATGTGAAAGTTAGGTTTTGGACCCCTATTGTAAGGTATACATGTATAAAATATTCATTTTATATTATTATTATTATTTTATATTTTCATAATTTTGTAATTATTATTTATAACATATGTAGATATTTTGTAATAGAATAAAATTGTAAAGAAAAACAAAAATAAAATAGTCTATATAAATACCTAGATGAAATACTACTAACACGCCTTTCTCGAGTTTTTAATTATTAGAATTATGAACATGTCATTGCGACCCAATCAAGCGTCAACAAACAAGTTTATTTTTTTCTCAAACCAATAATTTATTGAAAGAATAATGAAATGAGAGATTTTTTTACTACTTATTTACCTATATAGCAAACAAGATTGAACTGGGGAAGCTACAATTCCGAGGGTTATTCAAATAATCAAAAAAATCAATTGCAGAAAAGGGAATCTCAAGTGCAAACTATCCTTGGTTTTGTGGAATATTTTTCTTTTTAATTTTTTATATTTCTTATATTTCTATTTTTTATTTTTTATATTTTAATTTTTTAATGAATTTGATTTTGTGATTTTTAAAAATGAATAAATACAGGGGGAAATTCAAACAGTGATAAAACATGATTATTTTTCAAATTAAAAATAGTAAATAGATGCGAAAATTTTGAAAATGATTTTTCTAAAACTACAAGAAATTATCAACAAATAAGAACTAAACTCACATTTTTATTTTTCCAACAATTTTATATTATTTTTTAAGATTTTTAGAATTTTGTATTTTTTGAGTTTTATACATAATTAATGTGTGAAAATTGTATAGAAATTAAAACACACCAAAAGAGAATTGGTCTAATTTTTTTGGAATATTTGAATCAATATTTGAATTTTTAGAATTTTTCAAAGTTCAAATAGGGAAAATGATGCCGTTTTTTATTTTTTTAAATGTCAAATGATGACAAAATGCAATGAAAAACTATACTATATAGAGACACACATCACGAGCATAACATGATTTTTTCAAAATTTATTGGCCACCAAAAGTATTTATTTGAATAAGAACAATCAAGCAATAAAAGTCAGGAAATGAAGTAACAGAATGCAATTTTTTATTATTTAGCACCAAAACTTAATAAGAAATAAAATGTGGTAATAAAAGTTTAATTTACCTAGTAAACGCATGTAGAGCGCATGACTTGAACTGGAAGGGGCCTCTTTGAAACTTTTAGAACTTTTAGGTGTCTTTTTGATATTTACCTAAAAAAATTTATTTAGAAATTAGTGTTCGTCATTGTTGCTCTCTTCTTCATTCTTTCTACGAAAGTAAAGGGAAGTGCACAACTGCTCTTTCTTTCTTCCTTCGCAGGCAGGGGGGAAGCAATGATTGTCGGCATGGGTTTGTTGGTGTGGAGGTCTGAGGTGGCGACGTTGCTATAGAGGCGCGGTGTATTTCAAGGCGTTGACAGAAGGCAAAGGTGGTTATGCGTATTTCTGGAAAACGCGCAGTGTGATTGCCAGTTGCGTGTCTCCTGAGGCGGAGGTAGTGGCGGTGACCGCAACAGGTGCAAGCGGCCTGGGTTTTCTTCAGGCGGAGACAGGCGGCGGGCACCACCTGCTGGCTAGAGGGACGGCGCCCACAACTTTTTTTTATGTATTTTTATTTTTTAAGACTGAAATAGAGGAAAAAATAACTTATTTTTTAAACAAAAACTACATAAATCTTTATATTTGTTTAATTTTTTTATTTTTTGTAATATTTTCTTTTTTCTTGCAAAACAAATGTTAGAAAGAAAAACTATAAATATATATATGTTTTTTATTTATAAATAAATAAGGATGTGAGCACGATGGCTCAATCCCAAAATCAAAACGGAATACGCGAATGAGGATACTACGAAAAATGAGGAGTGGATCTGTGTCACCGACCACCGTACGCAGTCGAAGCTGGAAAATTGCGTGAGGTAGAATAAGAATGTGAATAGATCGAGATGTGAAGGTGAATAATCAGATCATATTCAGATTAAATCACGATATGTGATTCTAAGATCTAGAAAAAAATAACAATGAAATAAAAATGTAAAAGTTAAATTACGATTAACCTAGTTAAAAATAAGAAAAAATAGATCTCACCTTAGGAGCGGAAAAGACCATAATTGCCTTGACGAAGGCCGACTTGCTGTCACCGGATGGATCGGAGGCTAGGCACCCTTTTGTGACAAGATGGATCTCGGAGAATAGGCTCCTCTCACCAAATATTGATCAAGTGAGATCGAGGTAGGTGGAGCCAACTAAATAGAAAGATAATGAATTTCTAAAAATTGAACGGAGATAGAGAGATAAGAAAGAATTTGAAATGAGATAAAGATAAAGAAAGAAATTAGTGTTAAATTTATTTACAATTTTTTTTGTATTTTAGTTACTTTATTAAATTATATATTAAATGTTAAGTTTTTACTTTTTGGTGTAGTTATTTAAAGGAATTGATTATATACATATACTATATACATGTGGTACATTATATACATAGTTAAATAAGTGAGTTAGCTTTTTTCTTTTTTATTTTAAATTTTTATATTATTTTTTTAATTTTAAGTAATTATTAGAAAATATTTAAAATTATTTACAAATACAATATGCACAAATAAATGGTAAAACTGCACAAATCACCCAAAAAATCGTCTTTCATACCATAACTCTAAAAATTATGAAACCAAAATTGGTCTTTCAATGGAAGTGAGTTTGGTTCAATTTGAGTCTATGTGGAACCAAAATTGGTCTTTCAATTATCGTTTTATGGTTTTTTCCGAGTGTGATTACTTTTATTTTACACATGATTTTATTTTGCAAATATTTTTATTATTAAGAAAATATTTACCACTTTTGTTTTGAAATTTATTTAACTTGAGTTCAATTTATGTACAAATAAAATAGTGTAAGTACACATATATTTACAACAATTTTTTTTTATTTTCTGATTAAGGAACCTCTCTCCCCCTACTTTATTCTTGGTTGATTATGTCAGGTCTTGACTTTCTCTCGGGGTTAGGTCAGCCTGTATCTATTACATATATACAATCTTTTTTCTTTTCTTTATTTTTCCTTTATCTATTTGTTTATGTTAAAATAGTAATAAATTTACAATATTTACATATAGATGCAAGTTAGTAATTTTTCCTTTATTTATTTGTTTATGTTAAAATAGTAATAAATTTAAAATATTTACATACAGATGCAAGTTAGTAAGAATATGGACCTAGTATTATATAGATGTTTTTTATAAGAGATTTTAAGCTAATATAAATGAATAAAGATGATGAAATGTAGATTCATCTTCCCCCTATGCTTTACCTTTGTTAGTTCCTTGGCAGACACTTATTTGAAAGAATAAGTGAAAAAAGAAAAGAAAGGAAAAAGAAAAAGAAAGGAAAAATAAAGAAATTAGGACAATATAGAGTATTAAACTCATCTTTATAAAATTGTAGTATGGAGCTCTGTCAGACCTTTTGATTATTAGTGTGGTGGAACCTTAATGGAAAATGGATTTAAAACCTAACAACCTTAAGTTCCACAATACTCCTGTTCAGGTCTCCTCAATAGTCAGGTTAGAATAACTCTACATACACAATTCTTGTGACTATGAATGTTTACTTGTACGGTAAGTGAATTATAGCTCCCCATCTCAAAAGTAGCAAAGAAACAACATCCCTTAACAAGGTTACTCTAGTTCCCTAGTCTAACAACTCTTTCCTCGAGGAGCGGGGATATTCCCTTCTAAGTTCAAGTACAACCAGCTCAAGAAGAGGGGATGGAGAAGAGAATGGACGGTAATCAATGTAGCTAGCTATCCTTGGATGCATGACTAGTGTAGCCATGTCATCCACTGCAAGCTTACAAAAATTTGACTTTGAAGCTCTTATTCTTTTTTTTCACTTGTATATACACTCTGACATGCATTTTAATTCTCAATCGTGCCTATCCACTTTTGGAGATTCTGCATTTTTTTCTTTTCTCTTTTTTTTTGAAAATATATACAATATGCAACACGTACATAAGGAGTTTTTCCTCTTGAGCCATTAGACTATCCCTCTTTTGAAGCATTATTGCAACCCCACATCATCCTGTCTTTAGAATTCAATGCCACCAGATCAGGTTGAGATGCACTTCCCTCCCTAGAGGAAGACGAGAGGTTCCGCCTAAATGTACTACCCTCGTATGCTACTTCTAGCCAAAAGATTATGCTCCTCACTACCTCTTCCATGAAGAGCTACGTGTAGAGTGCTTGTCCACGATAAGCGACGGTTTGAATGAATCATGCGTGTGTTGTTAAATATTCTACTTAGACTAATCAAGACGACATGTGAACATAGTCATGGACTCAAAGAATTAAGTCAATAGGACATGAAAATTCTTAACTCCATTTCTTATAAGGTTCCTCTGAAATTAAGTGGATTGAGGCCCAACTAAGCTCCATTCTTCAATTTCATTTAGACTTAGTTTTATTGTCAATACTATCATGAAAAATGCACATGCAAATGCAAGAAATATGTTCAATGAAAAAAGAAAGCAAGAAATTTTTTTGAATCTATTTTCTAATTTTGAACTTTTTATGGATTTTTGGAAAGAAAGCCAAAAAATAATGCACAAGTAAAAAGAAATATTTTTTTTTTGGAATTTTATTTATGCAAGTTTTTATAGACTTTTGGTTTTGTAATTTTTAGGTATTTTTAAGGAAAAAAGGGTTAGTAAAGTATATACAAGTATATACAAGAATTGTTTTTGTTGTTTTTTTGCTCTTTTTGTTTTTGTTTGTTTTTATATATATTTTTATATTTATTATTTATTATTTAATTTATTTTGTTTTTGTTTTGTTTTGTTATTTTTTTAAATTTGGAATGTGACCAAAGTCTATATACACACACGGATTTTATGAATTTATATAGAGATATCCCCAAATTAATCATATTAAAAGTACGAGTTATGTCTAAAGTATATATAAAATATATATAACCCCCTATACTTAGCTCGAACTATGTCCTCATAGTAATTAAAGAGCGGCAAAGGAAGGCATAACTCGTGCTAAGTATAGAAAAGTAAAAAGACTCCTATGCTATAATGACTCAAAGAAAAGATGAAAAGTATAGAAGTCGGTGATCCCCCCTATACATAGGATCAAGTAATCCTAAGTACAGTAGACTATACAAAAGGGAAAAACCAATTAAGAGAATGTATGGACTAAACGAAAAAACATAAAATAGACAATATGAATAACATCACTCCCCTTATACTTAGTGTAGAGTATCCCAAAGTATAAGCAACAACAAGAGTGATGAATAGGACGAATATGAACACCACAAATCATTTACCCCCTAAACTTAAGATAAAGCACATCCTAAGTATAACATATATACAAACACGGAAAAGGGGTGAATGATAAAACAGAAGAAGAAAGAATGAAACGAAAGGATATACAAGAGGAGTGGATGTACCAAGGTCAAGAAGGTCGAAAGCGGACCTTCTTGCGAGATCTCTGAGGAATGGATCTAACAAGGTGTTGATCGATATTTGGGTCATCATTAGGCACAAATTGATCAGGGATGGATCAGCAATGTATCCTCAGCAGTCTTAAAGTGTGCAAGCACAAATCGGTTAGTGGAAATAGTTTAGTCATGTCCAGCCTGGGAAGTCTCGGTAATATCAAAGTAAAAGGGCTCGAACTCATTATCTGAAAAAGTAAGATCAATTCCATCCAGGCGAGCCTATACTGGATCATAAAAAGGCCCAAATTCCTTTATAAAAGCAATCAAATCAAATTCGGCCTTATCAGCCTCATCTAAATCAAGATGAAGAGGAACAAACTCGTCAGTGAAAGTAGTCAAATCATGTCCGTCCTGTCTAGTCTTAGAGTCCGTCTTTCGCTCTATGGTGTCTATTGTGTAAATCCCGTGGATGTCATCAATGCATCGCATCATACCATAAGGGGGAACTCCAAGGTCTACGCATTCTGATTCTTCAGGAATTCTTGGGTCTCAGTATCATCCAACATACAACAGAAATATTTGGTATTATCATCAAGGTCAAAGTCCTTGGAGTTGGCTAACATGGGCACACTCTCAATGGATGTAGGTCTTTGGTTAGTAATAGATGTAGTGATCAACACATCACTCCCACATCCATAGGGAAGCGAATCTCTTTTGACCCATAATCAATAATGATTCTCGCAGAGGTGAGGAAAGGCCATCCCAGGATAACTGGAGGGTTGTCCATAGGGATGGAGTTCTCCGTGGGCAATACGACAAAATCATAAGTGAATTTCATTCCATGAATAAGAATGACAACATTTTCTAGAATACCCTTCGGCCTCTTGATAGATCCATCAGTAAATTGAACTATCATCCTGGTTTTCTTGAGAGGCCCAAGATGAAGAGACTGTACCATAGAGAAGGGTATTATATTGATTGAAGCACCGCCGTCAAGGAGAGTGCTATCACAAGAATCGTCAGATATGGAGCAACTTACAAGAGGTGTGGCAATGTTCCCTTTCTTAAGATGTGGATTGTGAGAGACGACGTGGGTTGTGGACATGGTCAAGATGTGATGCTTAGATCTACTCCTCTGCTTTATCTTCTTGTATCGAGGAGTAGATAAATCTGTCATGTCCTGGTGAAGTGGGGCTTTAATGATCTCATGAATAGTGTCCACCACTTCGGGTTAGTCAACATTTTTTTGAATTTTTGGACAGAATCAGCATCTACACAAGGATTACCAAGAGTAGTATGTACGGTGGCATCTTGGGTCAAAGGTGGGATATGTGGTGAATGAATGTGTGGAAAAATAGTCTGGAATGGGTGCCCTCTTCTCACAAGATGAATCAATGATGTGTCTCCTGGAATCTTTTAGGATTTTTATGTTTTTTCTCATTTTTTTGTATTTTGGGCGATTGCAAGCTCCCATAATTATCCTCAAGTGAATACGTATCCTCAAATAGTGGAACATCATTTTAGCTCTTACTTGTGCTAAATAGATTGGTAATGCTGAAATTCATATGCTCCATCATCTGATTCAGGATCTCAAGTGTGGAAATCATGAAAGGTGACTCCAAAATCCTAGGATCGGGTGAGTGGAATCAGGGTGGGTGAGAATCAAAGTCTGACTCCTGAAATAATGGGTTTGGCGGATATGCACCAAAATTAGGAGGAAAGTCCTCCTAGAAAAAAGAAAGTGGATCGGTTGGAGGGTGCGAGGGATCTGCGAAGATCGGATTAAAATAACTCCTGTCAGCCATCTCCGAAACATGAGAAAATTATCGGGAGAGCATGGGGGTCAAGTCAAAAGATGTGAATAAAAATGCGCAAATGCGCAGATGGATCTAGTATGCACCCAAGCAATCAAACACAATACAAAACCCCAATTCACCAACTCAACTCAGTGAAGACTATGAAAGATTGGTCTCTTATTTTGTCAATTTTTGAGTTAGATGAGAATCACAAGAATTGTACAAACACTTAGGTTGACTTATGAGATTTGGGCACTAACCTTAATGTGTACGCGAGCAATTTAAAACGAATACAATGAGGAGTTGCGCTCCCCCAAATAATGATTTTTCTTTAGGTTTATTTTAGGGTTGATTTTTCTTTAGCAGTCCCAAATTTTCGGTAGTTGTCACTTGGTTTAAATACTTTTAATGAATCGCCTACTGAGTGTACAATTTCCTTTTTAACTTACGCGAGTGAAAACAAGGAAGGAAATCGGAAATACCAATGCACGATTAAATACACTGATGTATGTAGGGCTTAGAGATGTGTACCTTGTCGTCAGCACTCTACATGCAAAGTGATCCGCACATAATTTAAATATAGAAAGTAAACTAACCTATATAATGCACGTGAACCATCCTAGATGATAGCTTATATTATGGTAAGAACTGTTGTTAACTAATCAGAAGAGAGACCTGAGTCTAGTCTTGGAAGTCGACCGGTGCCCGCCATAACGGTCCTGCTAGTAGTGTATGCAACTTCTCACGATGCATGGTTTCTAATCCAATTAAATTAACTTTTTTTATTTGATTAATTCCGAACGTGATCAATAGGAATAGCTATTCTATTAGGATGTTTAGACCTTAGTTTTACCGAGATCAACCAAATAATTAAAGTAATCAATAGGTGGCTCACGAAATCTACATGAAATAAAGAAAAATAAGACGATGAAAAACAAAACGGATGAGGTCCCCCAAGTGCACCGACACTTGGCGAAACAAACCCCATAACAAATGAATGTCCATTTACAAGAGTTCAAATGCTAGAAATAAAGAAAATAAGGTCTAAACTTTTTTGCTTCTCCTTCAATTCTTCTTCTCCTCCTCTCATGCTATCCTACAGTTTGGTTAAGAATCAAGACGCCTCCGCTTCGCTTGGGTGCTTCACCTCTCCTAGGATCGCCTCCTTTGCTACATAGACCCTCACAAGAAAAAGTAAATAGAGAATGTGTAAGAAACACACTTATCAAATATGAGTAAGAAAATGAAATAAATATAGTGAATATGAACAATGAAATAATGTGGCAAAAAATAAACAGATATTTACAACTAAGAATAATAGGTCAAAAGAGAAACCTAACTACCCTCACCGCACCTCCTCGATAACAACGCCATTTTGTTGAGCGAGATCTTTCGGGGAGTGGTTATTAATGATATAAATTGTTGCGATCCCTAAAATTCCTGTCTCAAACAAACAAACAAATTTATTTATTTTTTTCTCAATCCAATAATTAATTACAAGAATAATGAAGCGAGAGAATTTTTTTGTTATTTATTTACCTGTATAGAGAACATTATCGAACTCAAGGAGGCTACAATTCCTGAGGGTTATTTAAATAATCAAAAAATCAATTAAAGAAAAGGGAACTCAAATGCAAACTATCCTTGGTTTTTGTGATTTTTTTATTTTTAATTTTTTATAACTCTATTTTTCATTTTCTGAATATCAAAATTTTATGATTTTGATTTTTGCATTTTTTATAAATTCTCAATAATATATTTTCAAAATAAATTCATGCACAAAAGAGATGCATTTGTTTGGAATTTTTAAAGTTGAAAAAAATGCTAAAAAAATATACAAATAAAATCTTTGTGTATTTTTTATGATTTTTTACTATTTATCTATTTTTTAAAGATTTTTTAGATTTTTAAAATTACTAAATATAGGGAAAATTCAAACACTGAGAAAACATGGTTATTTTTCAATTTGAAAATAGCAAATAGATGCAAAAATTATGAAAATGATTTTTCTTAAAAACTACAGGAAATTATAGACAAACAGAAACTGAATTCACATTTTTTTTGAATTTTCAACAATTTTATATGATTTTTTAAGATTCTAATTTTTTTATATTTTTTGTATTTTATAAATAACTAATGCGTGAAAATTGCATAGAAATTAAAACACACCAAAAGAGAATTAGTCTCTTTTTTGGAATATTTGAATCAATATTCGATTTTTTAGGATTTTTCATAGTTCAAACAGGGAAAATGATATAGTTATTGATTTTTTAATATATCTAATGATGACAAAATGCAATGAAAAAATTATATTTTAAAGAGACACACATCACAAGCATAACATGAGTTTTTCAAAATTTATTGACCAACAAAAGTATTTATTTCAACAAGAACACACAAGCAATAAAAGTTAGAAAATGAAGGAATATAATTCAAGTTTTTGTTATTTTAGCATAAAAACTTAATAGGAAATAAAACACGATTATAAAAGTGTAATTTACCCATTAAACACCCGCACAGTCTGTGACTTGAACTAGTAGCAGCCTTTTTGAATTTTTTAGAACTTCTATGGGTCTTTCTGATATTTACCTAAAAATTTTTATTCAGAATATGGTTCCTCTTTGTTGCTCTCTTCTTCATTCTTTATGCCAAAGCAAAAGGGAGTGCACCGCTTCTCTCCATTTCTTCCTTCGCAGGCAGGGGGAAGCGACGGCTATTGGTATCGGTGTGCTGGTGTGGAGGTCCGAGGTACCGGCACTGCTACAGAGGCGCGGTGGATTCAAGGCGTCGGTGGAAGGTGAAGGCAGTGGCACACAAATTTTGGAATGCACACTTTCGATGTCGCGTGGTGGTACGAGCGATGTGATGGCTAGTTACGGGCCTTGCGGGGCAGAGGTGATGGCGGCAGCCCCGGTAGGTGCAAGTGGTCGTGGTCTTCTTCAGGCGAAGGTGGGCGACAGGCGCTACCTGCACAATGGAGGGGCAATGCCTGCCGCAGTTCTTTTTCAAAACAGAAACAAAGGAAAAAAAACAACTTTTATTTTTCATTTTTGAAATAGAAACTATAGAAATCTTTATATATTTTTTATTTTTGTAATCTTTTTATTTATTCATGCAAAACAAATGTTAGAAAGAAAAACTATATATATTTTGTTTTTTTAATATTTTTTATTTGTAAACAATTTAGGATGCAAGCATGACGACTCAATCCCAAAATCAAAATGGAATACTGAACAAGGATCCGGTGAAAAATGAGGAATGGATCCATGTCTCCAACCATCGTACGCAGCTGGAGTTCGAATATTGCGTAAGGTAGAATAAGAACGCAACTAGATCAAGATATGAAGGTGAAAAATCGGATCGGATTCGGATCAAATCGTTATATGTGATTCTAAGATCTAGAAAAAATGACGATGAAATAAAAATGTGAAAATTAAACTACAATAACCTAGATTAAAAATAAGAAAAAATGAATCTCACCTTAGGAGCGGAAAAGACCGTAATCGCCTCGACGAAGGCCAACTCGCTGTCACCGGACGACTCAGAGGCTGGGCACCCTTTTGCGAAAAGATGGATCTCGGAGAATAGGCTCCTCTCACCAAATATTGATCAAGTGATAAAGAGGCACGAGGAGCCAATTAAATAGAAAGATAATTGAATTTGAATTTGAAATTGAATTTTTAAAAATTGAATGGAGATAAAGAGATAAGAAAGATTTTGAAATAGGATAAAGATAAAGAAAGAAATTAGTGTTACACAAACCACCCTAGATAATCATCTTTCAAACCGTAACTCCAAAAATTATGAAATCACAACCACTTTAAAGATAATTTAATTTATAATACAATGGAAGTTAGTTTAGTTCAATTTGATACCATATGGAGCCGAAATTGGTCTTTCAATTATCGCTTTATGGCTTCTTCTCGATGTGGTTACTTTTATTTAACACATGATTTTATTTTGCAATCATTTCTATTATTTAGAAAACATTTCCAAATTTTGTTTTGAAGATTATATAATTTGAGGCAATTTATGTACAAATAAAATAGTGTAAGTATACACATATTTGCAACACATTTTTTGTTTTTCTGGTTAAGGACCATATCTCCCCCAACTTTATTCCTGGTTGATCAGGTCAAGTCTTGACCTTTTCTCAGGGTTCGGGTTAGCCTATATCTATTATATATATACAATCTCTTTTTTTCTTTTTCCTTTATTTTTTCTTTCTTTCTTTATTTATTTTAAGTTATAGTAATAAACATACAATATTTACACATTGATGCAAGTTACTAAGAGTATGGAATTAGTATTATATAAAGGTGTTTTATAAGGAATTTTTATCTAAATAAAAGAACAAATATGATGAAATGAAAATTCATCAAAAACATATACTTATACCCTATTTATTATTTACCCATATTTATTTAAGTGTACAAAGTACATCCGAAAATATAACAAAAATATATTTACATGTATAAAAATAAGTTGTAACTATATAAATCAAGAAAATAAAATAATAAAATCAATTATAAATTAAAAATAAAATATTCAAACATAGGTAAATTTACCTATAAATAAACCCTAAAAAAGTAACTCATGATAAATTAACTCATAAAAATAGAAAAAATCATATTGAAATACTACATAAAATATTAAACATTTTAATTTTATAGCTTAAAATTAGTTAGTTCATTTATTCTTTTATTTAAATTTCCAAATTATTTTGGCTTGGGTTTTTTTGGTTGGTCCCCGTGGACCAACCAGGGGGAGTTAAGAGTTGACCCCGGTCAACTCTTCTCCCCAAGTGCAACCCATGTCAGACCTTGTGTTTGACCCATCTTCCACCTTTTCCTCCGATCGATGTAGTCATCGATTTGGGTTGGTTTCTTCTTCATTTTTCTTCCCCGATTCACCATCTTTTACGATCGTTAGTCCCTCGATGAGTGGATTGTTGCATCACAATGCACACCTCGTTCTTTGACGTTGTTCATCACCTGCACATAACCGAGCCCTTCTCCTTCTTGGAATTTTAGAATCCATTTTTGCTACCTTCTCTCCCTTCGTTTGCGCTCAACTGCTCAAGGAAGGTGACGGCTTCCTCGCAAAGCTGTTGGGTGGATTGAGGAGTAGCCTAGAGGCAACTTTCACCATCTCCGGCAGAGCACCACCATGAAGTTCTCATCTCTTAGTTCTGGCCAATCGAGGTTTCTTTTTATCACTTTTTAGTTAACTATTAGCATTAGATTTAATTTATAGTTATTAATTTAAATTTTATTCATGTGCCTTAGCATTAAATACCCGATTCATGGTTCGCTGGAGCACCGCTCCGGCAAACCCTCTGCCGTGTTGTCGACCTATTTCGACCCACCGTACGCCACCACCTTTTGCGCTCAACGGCTCGAGGAAGCTGACAGCTTCCTTACCTAGAAGTTGTATGGATCGAGGAGTAGACAAGAGGTAACTTCCACCATCTTCGACAAAGCACCGTCATGAGGTTCTCATCTATTGGATCCATCCATTTGAGGTTTCTTTTTATTGCTTTTTAGTTAGCTATTAGAAGTAGATTTAATTTATAGTTGTTATTTTTAACTTTAATCATGTGCCTTAGCGTTAAATACCTGATTCGTAGTTCACCAGATCTTTACTCTGATGAACCCTCCACCATGCTCTCGACTTGTTCTGGCCCACCGTATACCAGCACTTCGTTCCCATTCGCCTTCTCTACACCCCAGCCCCTTCCATTTACCCAGATCCTTTGTGGATCTAGAAATCCATGTCCCAACTCTACCACTCGTCGGAGACACATCTGCCACACCACATATCCTCACATATCCACTAATAAGACCCCCAAACCCCTTTGTTTTGTGTGCCTAAGCTTCCTGCAAGACCTGGTGGGCCAAAGGACCCCTCTTGGCTCAATTTTGATAAATAAAGAGGTACTTCGAGCCTCCTTGCCTCCCCAAGTTGGTTGGATTTCACCAGAGCTCCAGGGAACCTTCTGACGTAGCCATCTAACGTGGAGGAGCTCTGGATCCATTTTGCCCCTATCCTGAGACTTCCCGGTGGCCGAAGGAGCGAAGGAGGACCGATCGAAGCTCGGCCCTGCCAAAATCTTGGTATTTTCTTCCAGCCGTCGGATCTTCTAGTCGTTCCAGATTGCACAAGGACCATTTGATGAGATGCTTCGTCATCGTTCGATCGCTAGCTGGGATCTAATCCTAGCCTTTCATACCAGGCATTCTAGGGACGACACGTTGTTAAGTGGAGCGATCTTAGTCGTTCGTCTGCACACTGACTAGGGTATTTTGCACCTTTCCCCCCTCGTTTTGTTTATTTATTAGTCCTGTATTTTATTTATTATTTTAACTATTTTTGTAAAAAATGCTAGGATCACCCTGTAGTTTTTAGAAATTGCATTTTGGTCCAGTACAACTCACCCCACATGTCATCCCAAGTGAGGTGGGCATTTTACGTGGATAACCTTGCAACTTTTGTAATTTAAGTTTACTCTATAACATTTCGTTGGCAGTTATAAAAATTTAGGATAATTGCATTTTAGCCCTCACTTTTGTTTTTATTTGCATTATAGCCCACGATAGTTATAAAACTTTGGGATGGTGCTTGTTTTCCATTTATTAAAAATTATCTTCCGTGCTCTAAAAAGTCTTAAAAAATAGAATTAAGTGCATGCTTACTTGTAGATTCATGGTATTTTTCAATTTTAAATTTAGACATCTTAATTATTTATTAAAAATTAAAAAATACATTTTTATCCCTATTAAACTCATAAAATACCAAAAACATAAAAACATTTTGAAAAATTCCCCCAAAATTACATTTCATTTGTTGTTGTATTTTCTAACTTCAGACGAGAAAACCACTAAAAATAGGGAAATAAAAGGCATAAAAATAAAAAGCTCCAAAATAATTATAGAAAGATATTTTTTCAAAAATATCAAAAATATATATTCTTGTCTCTGAATTTTATTTAATCTATTAAAATTGATTTGGAGAAATATTAGCATCTTTTGGTATTTTTTATCTTTAAATAAGTTTGACCTATTTATTTATTCCCTATTTTGGGGTATTTTTGACTTTAAATATCTATAAAAATTGAAAAATTATCTAAAAAATCACAAAAAATGGTAAAATATTATTTGACCACAAAAAATTTATTTTCACTTTTTATTTATTTTTAGTTGTATTTATAATTATATTACCTTATATTGTATATATAGTCTTATAACTTCTTATATTATATATTTGAAAGAAAAAGGAATTAAAAATAAAAAATAAAAAAGGAAATAATAAATAAAAAATTTAAAACAATTAAAAAGTATATAAAAATTAAAATCCGTAAAAATATGAAATAAAAAATCTACATAAAATACATAAATAAGAGGAACACAAATTTTGTCGATCTATCTTGTATGCTCCATATGTATGATACTCTACACATAGTTACACCTATACACACATTTGTTGAGTTATAATAAATTTTAACTCCGCATCTTATTTTTGATTGATTGATTTTAAATTATGGGTTAATGGTTGATTGATACGAGATTTTGTGAGCAGTTGCCTCAGTGACACTTTTGTCGTCGCTTTTTAGCGAGTATTATTTTAGACCGTCGCAAAATCTCTATTATCAAATGGCATTGTTTCCAGGGAGCAACTACATATAGATTGGATTTCTTTGTTGATGCCTTCTTGTACGTATTTTCACTTTATTTATTTCCATTTTATTTGATATTATTTTGTGAATTGTCTAACCTTTTCCTTTTTCGAATTTGTTGCATGGGAACACATATCGAGGGAGGTAAACCTAGAAGCACCGACACTCCCACGTGAAGTAGGCTCATCCTTCTGACCTAGTAGAAGAAGAGGACTTGGAGGATTTTTGAAGACAATAACACTTTAATTTTATTTATTTTATTTTAATTTGAAAGACATTAATTTTTGTAATAACTTGGGATCTCTGAGAATTTTTGCACTTCATGAGTTCCAGTGCCCGAGCGATTGTTCGCTTGGAGGCCTCCTTAGTTTTGTCACGTTTCTCATCGCTTTTATTTCTCTTTGATTTTCACTTTTATTTTTATTTATTTGTGTGATTGAGACCTACTTAGGATTTGCTTGCTTGATAGATTAAGGTCCAAAGCCCTAATATATTTGCATGTACCTATATATTTGCTTTTGGATTTAGTCAAATCATAATTGTTAACTATTTAGACTTGATACCGCGTGCTGAGAGAGGCCGCATACAACCCTTGTAGGTCCCACTATGGTAGGCATCAACTGGCTTAGAAGATCATACTTTTATTCTCATATATAGATAGTTAGCATCTCGTGCTTCACGCTAATAGTGTATTCTACTCTAGGTTGATTTCATTGGATTGAATTTGCATATAGATAGGTTTTAATTCTACTTAGCATCCTTACATGAAGAGATTTGGAGGTAAGGTTGGAATTTCCACTTAGCATTCATCATCGATTCTGTTGCATTGCCTTTCCGATTCTCTCCCTCTGACTTTGATCACTTATGATCTAAAAAGAATTGACTCCTCATTAGGTCCGTGCATTCTCATTAAAAATATAAAAAGTGATAACCAATAAAATTGAGACTGCTAAGATTACTCAATTTAAAATTAAAAAGAAAAATTCTTGTCTTGGGGAGAGTAACCCCTCATTATTTGTGTAGTTTATTCATATGTACACACTAAAGATTAGTGCTCCAATCCCTTGCCTTCCTACGTGATTGTACAACTTTGTGAAATTCACTTAACTCTAAAAATTGAAAAGATAACAATGACCGAACTTTTAATGTCATTACTACGTTGAGTAGGTGAATCGAGGAGTTTGTTTTGTGTATGTTTCTTTGTGTTTGTGCATACTCGATCTTCTCTACGCACTTGTGCCATTTTCTTGCATATCTTGACTTGACCTTCATGCTCCTCCGATCCCTTTATTCTGTTTCGGAGATGGCAGATTGGAGCATTTTTTATCTGGACTTCGTGGATCCCTCGTACCAACCATCCGATCCACCCCCATTTTATTAGGATGAATTTTCTCCTAATTTTTCTTTTTGTACATATCCACCTCACCCACAGTTTCGTGCCTCGAACTTTTACCCATCATTACCATCACAATACCCACCATCTCACCCACCCGAGACTGATCTGTTGGAGTCACCTCTCATGGAGTCCACTCTTGAGCACTTGACCTCGATGATGGAGAATATGAAGTAGAGTATTAATGACCTCACTAGTATAAATAAGAGCCACAATATTGCTTCAATATTTGATAATAGGGGTTCATTCGAGGGTACTTAGGAGAGCTTGCAATCGCCCAAAATACAAAAAATGAGAAAAAATGAAAATACAAAAAGAACCAAGGAGACACATAGTAGAGTCAGCTTGTGAGGAGAGGGCACACTAACAAATTCTTGACCACACACACTCTCACAACAATTCTTACCTCTGACCCCAAGGTTGATATTATACAGACTTCTCTTAGTCATCCTTGTTAAAATGATGATTCCGATCTTCTCCCTTGTATGGACAAGATCCAAAATCTTAAAAAAATATTAATTGAACCTGAAGTGGTGGAAGCTATTCATGAGATCATTGAGGCCCCACTTCGTCAGGCCATGATCTGATTATATGCTCCTAAACCCAAGAAGAGAAAGCGAAGGAGTAGATCTGAGCGCCATATTTTGACCATGGCCACTGCCTACACCATAACTCACCATCCACACACTAGGAAAGGGAACACTGTCACACCTCTCGTGAGTTACACTAACTCTGACTATTCTTGTGATAATACTCTCCTTAATGGTAGTGCTTCAATTAATGTAATACCCTTCTCACTAGTACAATCTCTTCACTTAGGGTTGATGATTCCTAAATTGCTTATGTTAAATATATGTGTCGTGTGTATTGTCCTGCGTTAAAAATAATTTGTCGTTTCATTGTAGGCGGGTAATCGGAATCGGTCAAGAAATAACCATACAAAATTTTTGTCAATTTTAATCGATGCGGTTCTATATTTATTTTAGTTGGGCAAGTCCCAAGGTCGAACACAAGGAGGCAAAGGAACATCCTAGAATTTTATTTATCAAAGTTCGTACGTGGTTTTTGAGGCGGTCTTTTGCTGTGATTTTTTATGCAATTAAGGATGCAAAATGAAATTTTGGCCTATTTTAGGGACTAAAATGTAAATGTCAATCAAACAATGTTTGAAAAATATGAAACTTGACCAATATGGTAATTATGATAAATGAATGCACTGTAATTTTTTTTGGAACTTTTGGAAGCAAGATGAATTTTTTTATGAATTTTGAAATGCAGATAAAGTGAATTTCAATACTTAATTATAATAAATATTAAACCTAATTATTTTCAAGGAATAAATTATCTAAGATCTATCACTAGGTAATAGATCTCAGAAAAATCCCAAACCTGAAAAATATGTGATTTGATACCTATTAAAAATCAAATATCGAAATATGGAAAACGATTTTTTACACGGCAAACCATGCATGAAAATGCGATTCTTTTTGGGAACAATATTAAAAGCAATCAATTCAACAATCCATTATTTTTTAGGATTTTGTAGAGCAAAAGTTAAATTATTATAAAAATTAGAGCTCGAAATGGGAAAAGTATACAATTTTCCACAAAACAAATAATTATTAATTAACCATTGATCACAAAAATGTCCATAGTATACCAAGATGTAGATAATTAAATATGGAACAAAATGCTATTTTTGGATAATAAAAATATGCAATGTAGCTATCTAAAACAAAGGCGAAAGATAAGGGTATTTATGCAAAAAAATAAATATATAAAATGTGAAGAGGGGCCTGTACGTAATTACCGATTTCCTAGGGGGTAAAACTGTAAAATTTCCATAGGTCACGTGCCAAGCACGTGACCCTGGAACTTCTGGGCTGAACTGTGATATGGAATAATTGCAGCGGCTTTCTACAATTTTCCCAAGGTCACGTGCGAAGCACGTGACCCTAGGGGATGGCTCCTCCTCACGTGTTCCCTTCGCACATGCACCTCACGTGGGAGGGCCTCGGGCCTCCTACCCGACACTTTAAACAAAGCTGGTGGTGCCTCCCGGCGGAATGGCGAGGCGTGAGGAGTTGGCTCCGCAATAGAAGACGGGCGTACGTCTAATGGAAGGAAGCTAGGACAGAGATGCCTTCTGGATGGCCGAGGCGACAACTGACGAGTGGATACGTTGACGATCGATGAAGTTTGAAGGTAGCCGCTGGAGCTTTGGTGGCTAATGCAGTTGATGAACGTCGTTGTCAAAGACGATGGAGATGGTGTTAATGAAGAACATCAAAGTTGGGGCGGAGCATTGTCGGTGATCTTTGATGGTGTAGTCGAAGATGAAGGCGGAGATATCAAAGTTGACGTCATTGGCTCGACGGGGAAAGGCCCAGATCTTGGCAGTACGCCGGGGCGTCGCTGTGATGGGCACAGGGGGATGCCGGATCTTGCCGGAAACGGAGAGGAGGGATGTCACCACCGCCCTCTATTGGTGCTAACGGCAGATAAAGGCTAGTGGAGGTGGTGGCGCTTGTTAAATAGGAGAGAGGGAGGAGGCCGGAGATGGAAAGGGTTGTTGGTTATTTGATAGGGGTTTCGCAGAATAGAGATTGACAGGATTCGATTGAAGCGAGATTTGTAGGATTCAGAGGAGGTACGATGAGATCGGAGATTTAGAGATGGCAGAGGAGATCTGGGATGAGGCGATTCGACGAGATTCGATTGAAGGTGGGCTGGCGATCAATGGCGAGAAGGTGACGCGGTGAAATCGGCGGGAGGTGTGGATTGGGAAAGCTGTTGGGAGGAAGGAGGGAGATCGGGCGGCTAGAAGTTGCGACACGTGGCATCATTTGGGGAAGATGCGGAGGGCACGTGTGTGGCATGTGCGCGAGAGGCACATGCGACGCACGTGCGGTTCTTTTATTTTTTATTTTTATTTTTATTTATAAAAATGAAAGAAAATAAATACAAAAATGGGTAACACGTGGTGGCTCCAGGAGCTGCCACGTGTCAGCCCCACAAAAATTATAAATAAATAGAAAGAAAAATCCAAAAATAAGTAGCAAATGGCCTCGGATCAAAAAACTTTCTTCACGAAAATTACTCGTCTCAATGAGATATATAAATGAAACATCAAAACCGAAATCGATAAAATGCACAAAGTGATATTTTTTGGGTATCCCATGTACATAGAATACCTTGATTTTTGAGTTTTATAATTTTTTGTCATTTTTAAACCAGATAAAAAATTCGTAAAAAAATATGATAAAATCAAAGATAAATATTTACACATTAATCTATTTTTTGTATTTTTATTAATTAAGAAAAAAAGAAATAAAATAAAACATGAAAAAGACCAATTTTATACAGACAGTCAGTGAAGACTTGGACTCAATTTGTTTCTTTGATTTCAAGCTCAGTTTGGATTTGGATTTTTGCACATTTTAATAAATCCTTTATCAAAGAAGACAAATGAAAAAGAAATACAATAAAATAGGATAATTATGTACATAAAATAATAGGTCAAAATCAGCTAAAATACAAAATATACAAAAGAGGCCTAAAACCCAACTTTCACATATGAGCTCCGAGTCACTTGAACTTGTTCTTGTTTTGAAGATAATTGAATGTACATTAGTTCAAAAGTGAGTAGGATTAAAACAATCAATGGATGGGGAAGATATGAGGGTTTTGGTCTGGGAATTCTAGAACTAAGGTTTGGGTTTTTTGTCCACTTATTTGGGTTAGTGAATTTTTTGTATTTTTCATATATTCTTGTTAGTGATATGTACATAGTGGAGGTGATTTTGGGTCATTCGGAGTTAGCATGAATCAGTTAATAATCATGGAAGTTAGGCTATTCACATGTCAATTTTGGCTGGTATTTTTGGCTTCTTATTTTGTGCGGAAATGAGGGATAAAATGCTATTCTTATTAAAACATGCATGAATGCTAATTATGACAAATAAATGAATAAATTCTGATGATATTTAGGGGTTTGAGCTTAATTAATGAGATTTAGAACGATGAATCTGAGATTCATCAAGGATCTCTAAAGAAAACCAGAATGATTTATCAATTTGTTGATGGATAAATAAAAAGGTTGAGGGGGTATTCTAGATAACATTGTCATTCATATTCAAGGCATGAGATTGACTACCGACTTTGTCCTATTGCCCATGGATATCTCCACCCCTATGGAGCATCCTCCAATCATCCTGGGACGACCTTCCTGGCCTCTATGAGAGCCATTATTGATTACGAATATGGAGAGATTCGCTTCCTTTCTGATATTGGGAACGATGTGTTGATTATTTCACCCACTGTGGACTGGAGACCTACATGTGTACTCGGGTTAGCCGACCCCGAGGACTATAACCTTGATGTTGATATTAGAGAGGTTTTCTTTTTGATGGATGATTTTGAGACATGAGGTTTCCTCTTTGGTGAGGAAAACTTGGAAAGCATAAACCTTGGAATTCCCTCTTCTTATGAGTGGAGATTAATTCATGACATCCGCAATATTTACACTGTAGACATATTAGAGCGGAGAGCATACATAGTAAGGAATAAAGGTGCCAAATTTTACCTTATCGCTTTCATCAAGGAATTCTGGCCTTTTGACGATGACCTAGTGGAGACATCCTAGGCTGAAAACGACCACACTACTTCCACTGACCATTTCGTGCCTTTCCACGTTGAGATTGATGAGGATCTTCATGTGATCGATCGTGATCGATTTGTGTCTGCTGATGACCCTGATATCGACTTGCACCTTGTCAGATCCATTCCTCAATGATTATGAAAGAAGGTTCCCTTTCTACCTTCTTGATCTCTGTACATCCACCTCTTTGTACATCCACTTTCATTTTATTTCTTTGCAACTACAATTATTTTTCGTCCACATCATTCAGTGTGTTTTGCCTTGCTTAGGATGTACTCTATCCCAAGTATAGGGGAGATGGATGAGTTGAGTGATCTTTCTCCTTTTTATCCTTTTGTTTTCTCTTTTCATTTTCTTAGAACAGTGACACCCCTTCTTCACTGCTATACTTAGGACATACTTTGTCCTAAGTATAGGGGGTTGTGCACCTCGAGTGCTTATTCTTTTATCCCCTCCATTACCTCCTCTTCTTGTCTATACTTAGGGATATCTTACCCTAGGTACAAGGGGAGACAGTCTGAGTGTGATATATTCATTCCCACGCTCAACTCTCCCAATCTTGTGTACAATCTACTATACTTAAGATTAGTTTATCTTA
The DNA here is from genome assembly GCA_037367405.1 of Ottelia alismoides. Lineage (NCBI taxonomy): Eukaryota > Viridiplantae > Streptophyta > Magnoliopsida > Alismatales > Hydrocharitaceae > Ottelia > Ottelia alismoides. Next base: position 760,878 of record JAZKJV010009965.1, read on the forward strand.
AGTATAAGGGGGATGATCGACTTCTCATGCATTCTTTCATTCATTCCTTATTCCTTATTCTTTAGGCTCTTCAATACTCAGTGAAGGATATGGAATAATCCTCAAGCACATCACACAAGCATGAGGATCACATCATATACTATCGAGAGTGACTAGTCGCAATAGTTGCTCGGTGCTACAGAATCTAAAAAAATTTAATTGACAAAACCACATGATCGAAGAACACTTCATGAATCATTTCATCTAACCACATAGTATACATAGGAATGCCTCTTGTAGCGTGGTTGTGATCGAGCCTCTAAGAGAAGAGACCTTCTATCTCATGTCCGATCCGTCCGAGGAGATGCTTGCGAGCGTAGAGATGAGTCACATGCTTCTCGCAATCCAAGTCGATGATCCTAGAAATGGATCTCCTAATATTGTCACAGAAGATCGAATGCCTTCTTCACAAGTGAGACACACCAAAGAAGACAGAGGCCCAAGAGTCATTGAAGCGATACCACAACGTTGATGCGATGACGAAGGCGACTTTCTATGTATAGACGAAGTAGATGGCCACTCTAGGAGAGAGAAGGGTTTGCATGAGAATGAGAGAGAGATAGAGAGTTTTTGATGTTCCTCCGAAGAGCAAGGGGTGCCTATTCTTTTATAGGGTTTTGGGAGTCCATGGATCTCAATCCATGGACAACACAAAATCAATGGATGAGATTGATTTGTGTTGATTTCAACAGCCATGATTTTGTTGTAAAAACAAAACAACGAATATAATTTAAATTAATATAAATTGATAAATCAATATAATTTATTTCGAAATTAAATCATTTAATCTTGGAGATAATGGAGGAAGATATTGTCTCATCCCCTAAAAGGAGGGGGGAGGGAGGCGCACGCCACCAAGTCCCTTTAGGATAATGTGGCCGTACACCCTCTTGACTTGGATTGAGTCAATATCATTCCAATTCATGATATTACATTATCTCATGAAATTTCCTAGATTATCTCACAAAAATAATTCATAATTATGTAGTTAAGATTGCCATCACGCCATTGGAATTATGTGAATCACATTTACAACCTAAAACAAAATGTAATTATATTTTAAATTTATCATCCAATGTGAATCAAAGTATAATTAATCAACAAATATAAACCACAATTAGTCTCTATCTAATATATTATAAATCAATTTATAATATACGTAGATAAATGGATAGTACTATCCACATTATTCATATCGATAATAATTAAATCACTTTTATTTAAATTAGATTGTCATTCACATGCATTCAAATAATACGAATTAAATTCACATTATTCGTGATAAATAAATCACATTTATTTATCCATTTTTGAATGCTTGGATATAATTCAACAATGGAATTATTCTTGAACTCTTTCAAGAATAATGCGCTTTCTCCGCGGATACTTGGAGATAAGGACATGACCATTGTACGTTCCATGTATAATGACTTGGCTATTGAGATCCCATCTCAAATACATATCTCATGGACCTCTCGTAGATGCTTGATTTAATTAAGGCCGTAAATCTAATCTTCTCATTGCATCTGAATCTCATTGAGATAAATGTCCAACACTTTGACCAAGATCAGATTATTTCTCTACTGAGAGGAGTCACTACAATCCATATTTGTTTCATCACTCCCTCGGAATGGAATCATCATGGTTATAAAATTGTTTATGACCACATCACCATCAGGTATTCCTAATACATGTACATCATGCATACTGGAAGACCTATGACAAACCAAAAGATATAGATCAATTTTACACTATCATCTTTAAGGTTTCATCATTAAGTTTCTTATTATTAGTCATTGGGAGTTGGTATATATCATATGCTTTCCAAAAACATATATCATTCCTTCAAATTCTTGCAATGCTTCCAAAGCACGATGACCATGCATGGAATTTTATCGGTCCCAATACCTCATGAGTGATTTCATGTCTTCTGATTCACAAGTGAACCTGTATGATCCCTTTGAGAGATTGTATTACTCATATACCCTCATATGCACACCAACTCGTCAGTGTATAGACCTTGGTTAGGCCATCAACCTATTGGTCTGCCAAATGTACACATTCAGACATATAGCAACACATCTATCTCCGGTCAGAGGATATGTGCCTATATCATGACAATATATGACATAGGACTCAGATTATCTTGATCTCATTAAGTCAACTCTTTGACCTAACTAATCCAACACCTCTGAATCTCTATTCCCATGTAGATAACCTACATCAAGAGGTCAGTCAAATATCATGGCTAACAATCTCCCATGTAGGAATGGTTCACCTAAGACTCACATGGCTAATAATCTCCCACTAGCCCTCAGAACCATTCAGGTAAAATACTTAAACCCATACTCATTACATGCCGGTCGAAAACCTTCCTTGCTAAAGGTTGGTAAGAGGATGAGGAACGTTGTCGGCAGAGGCACCTTGGTGATGATGATTTCACCATGCTTTTGAATCTCCCCAATGATGTGGTATTTCCTTTCAACGTGCTTGGTCTTTTAATGTCATCTGAATTACTTCGCATATGCAATGGCTCCTATGTTATCATAGAGCAATGGGATCGAAGTATCAGAGGAAACTACGCCAAGTTCTAGGATAAACTTGCGTAACCACACCGCCTCCTTTGTAGCATCTAATGCAGCAATGTATTCGGCTTATGTTGTTGAATCTATTGCAGTGTCCTACTTCTTGCTTCTCCATCTCACATAACTACTGTTCAACAAGAATACGAACCCTGATGTCAACTTTCGATCATCATTATCCGGCTGGAAGTCTGAATCGGTGTATCCGAAGAGTTGGAGATCACCATCTCCATACATCAAGATGTAATCGTGCGTCTGTCTTAGATACTTGAACATGTTCCTCATTGCATTCTAGTGTTGTTCTCCATAGCAAGATTGGTAACGACTTACCACTCCCACTACATGGCAGATATCTGGCCCAATACACATCATGGCGTACATTAAGCTTCCTATTGTTGATGCATAGGGGCATCCATCCATGTCTTTCTTTTCCTCAATATTTTGAGGAGCCCTCCCTTAGATTAGTGGATACCATGTCTTATAGGGAGGAAACCTTCTTGGAACTATCCATACCCAATTGTTCAAGTATTTTCTTAGTGTACCCATGTTGTGATATTCCCAATATATTCTTTTCTCGATTTCTAAACAACGTCAGACCCAAGATATAAGAGGCTTCTCTAAAATCTTTCATCTCAAAGGTATGGGACAACCAAATCTTAACACTGGTCATAATCCCTGTATCATTTCCAATGATAAGGATGTCATCTACATAAAACACAATGAACACAATGACGCTCCCACTAAGTTTCTTGTACACACAAGGTTCATTAGGATTTTCCACAAAATCACAACTCTTTATGGTTTCATTAAATCTAATGTTCCAACTTTGAGAAGCTTGTTTGAGTCCATAGATGGATTTCTTCAGCTTGCAACCTTTATCTTCCTCGATTATAAAGCCCTGTGGCTGCTCCGTATAGATATACTCCTCGAGTATCCATTGAGGAAAGTTGTCTTGATGTCTATCTGCCAGATGTCGCAGTCAAGAGATGCATATATAGCTAGAATTGTCTTGATGGTCTTGAGCATAGCCACGGGAGAGAATGTTTCATCGTAGTCGATGCATTCTCTCTGTATATAGCCTTAGGCTACAATCTGTTCCTTGAAAGTCTCTACTTTCCCATCAGGTCCCCTCTTTCTCTTGAAGATCCATTTACACCCTATGGGTTTTACCCCTTCAAGTGGATCCTCTAGGGTCCACACACCATTCTTATGCATGGAGTCAATATCTAGCTTCATTGCTAGCATCCATCTATCCATGTCATGATCCGCGAATGCTTCATCAAATGAAGTAGGATCATTGTTAGTTTCACCTGACACATGGAATCCATACCATTTCAGGCGGCGCAACCACCCTCGAACTCCATTGAAGAGGTATGTGTGTTTCATATATATTTATCTCTTCAGTTTTTAGTTCAGTAAACTCAGAATCCTCAGTGGATTCAATGAGTTTCTCTTCTTCATTTTTGTCATGACCTTTAAGGAAGTCATCCTCCAGAAATTTCACATCTCTAGAGACAAAAAACTTATGGGTCTCAGGGTCATAAAGCTGGTATCTAATACCATACTTAACATACCTAATGAAGTAGCACTCTCGATTGCGAGATTCTAGCTTACTTGCATCCATGTTCTTCACATGGATCAAGCAACCCCAAATCCTTAAGTGTTTAACCAGGTTTGGTTCCATACCATAGCTCATGAGGATTCTTAGGTACAAACTTGCTGGAAATCTTGTTCAGGATATATATTGCAGTCTCTACTGCATATCCCCAGAAACTAAGCGGTAAACGTGCTTTGCTCATCATTGAACGTACTATATCTGTGATGGTCCTATTTCTTCTTTCAACAACACCATTAAGTTGGGGGTTCCAAGAGGAGTGAGATTGGAGACAATTCCATTCTCTTTAAGGTAGTCCTTGAGTTCATCTGAGAGGTACTTGCCATCTCGGTCGAGACGAATCCGTTTAATCTTCCTATCGGTTTTGTTCTCAACCAAAGCCTTGAACAATTTAAATTTTTTAAAGGTTTCATATTTATGACATAGTAAGAAGATAAACCTATATCGTGAATGATCATCAATAAACGTCAAATAATATCGATATCCATTTCAAGTCATGGTATCGAAGGGATCACATGCATCAGTATGTATTAGGTCAAGAATACCTTCACATCCTGTAACCTTGTTATGAAAAGACATCCTAGTCATTTTACCTCAAATACAATGTTTGCAAGTAGGCAAAGATTGAACCTGTAGAAAAACTAAGGATCCATCCTTTATCAATTTATTGATCCCATCAACAGATAAATGGACAAGTCTTTGATGCCATTGAATGATTTCCATCCTCCCTGGATCTTTTAGGGTTTTTATTAGTGGTAGTAATATTCATGACATGTTCATTGATGCACAATTCATAAAGTCCACCATAAGTCAAAACACCATCCGTAATATTTTATCATAATGACTTATGACTAGTTTATTACATAAAAAGAATGCATATCCACTTTTAACAAGCTTAGATATAGATATTAAATTTCTTTTGACTTCAGGTACATAAAGACACTCTTTAAGTACTAGGGACTCTTCCACTAGATAATGATAGTTGGCATGTCCCGACAGTAACTGTTGCAACACATGCACCATATCCCATCTGGATGACTATCTCACATTCATCTAGACTCTTAGTTTCTTGAAATAGATGCAACAAATTGCATACATGAATAGAAGCACTAGAATCTATAATCCAACTTCCTTTTCGTCCAACTAGTTTCAATGATGAAAGTAGATTTCATGCATGTTGGGGCTTTACCCTTGTCGACTAACTTCAGGTAATCCGGACAATTACGCTTCTAGTGCCCTGACTTCTTGCAGTGATGATAGACACTAGTTTTCTTTGATGTTATCAAAGTGGATATATTATAAGATGAGTCAACTCCTTAACTCTTCTTCTTTCTCTTTTGGACCGGGCCATTTCGAGAACCTTGCTTCCGATTGTGCTTTCCTTTCACATGTGCAATCATTGCACTGCTAGAGGGGCTATCCTTATTCATTACATCTTATGCAGACTTTAATGAAGCTAATACGTTAGTATAATCAACTTTGCTCATGTGGTATGTGACCACAAAATTGTTGAAAGACTGAAGGAGAGATAACAGAATGAAGTCATCCTGCATATCTGCATCCATGTCAGCTCCTATGGTTTTCAACTTAGAAAGGTACCCAAAAATTTTGAGTACATGTTCTCTGACAGAGATCCCCTCATGCATTTTGAAGCGAATAAGTTTTTTCATTATATTATAGTGCTGTGCGTGGTTTACATCACCGAACATTTCTTTTAGATTCAACATAATACCATGCCAAGTGTCCATTTCCACGTATTATTTTTGAATCACATTGGGCAATGAACGAAGAATGTAACATCTTGCCAGATTATGGTCTTCATCATGTTTTTCACTAAAATTGATTTCTTTCGGAGTCTTCGGGTATGTGTACTTGTCCTTTGATAACACATAAGAGATACACTCGACGGAAAGGATAAGATCCAAATTTCATATCCAATCCAAATAATTTGGTCGGGTCAATTGATTGACCTCCAGGAGCTTGCTAAGTGGGTTCAAGAACTTCATTTTTCTGAAACTAAGAGTGTACTATATTAGAATATAATAATATATTCACCTTTATTTCTTTGATTAAGGAACTTTTGATCAAAATAGTCTTGCTTTTTCAACTTTTAAAGTTCATTCCCTTAATCACTTTCAACAGAAGAGATTTACTTATGGCTATATCTCAAGCAAGATCTGGGATCTCCTCTTTACCATTGTTACATCCCAATAACATGGGAACTTGCAACTTGGATAAAAAGAAGGGTAACACATTATGCCTTTCAAGTCCTACTTGCATTTCCCAATTCATTCTTTAACACTTGGGCCCACCTCCCCTAAGGTGATGTCGACCTATTGTTAATTGAACCAACCGTCAACATGCTTCAAACTCTCTATACGTAATCCAATGTCGCCCCAATAATATGAGGACTCAATATCAGGGTCACTACGTATACAACCTTACTTTTTCGAGAAGCAAGGAGACCGATCCAGATGCACTTCTATGCAGGAGCTGTCACTTCGGACAAGCATCTCCTACATACAATCCCTGATGACAGAACCCTTTACCTTGATGCGAGACCATGGGTGTCACTTATGTGATCCTCCACCTCATATTCAAATTTCAATTAATTATCATGAATCACATTCACATAATTAATTATTCCAAGGGATATACACATTTATTCATAATAGAGTATTTCAATTGGATATAATTAATTTAATTACATTAAATAAATTATCAATACAATTCAATTAACCAACAAACTTGATTGTTACTTGAAATAATGGTATATCTAAAAAATACATATTACTCAAATTTTAATAATTAGACAAATGCATCATGATCTCTCAAGCATTATCCCTTCCCTACCTATTGTCATGGACAATACTGATAGGAATGGGAAAGACCACTCATAGAGCAACCTGCTATCCAACGCTCCCCTACTAAACATCATATCCACTTCAGGATAGGATAATGCCAAATTGATCAATTTGTACTTGAGATGATAGTCGATTTTTCAATCAAAGTTATACCATATAATAATCAAAACTATTTTGATTATAAGTAAATTTACTAAAGAAATTCTCAATCCTATTCAAGCAACTTTGTTGGTTGGAGAGTAGATTGAGTAACCAATTTGTGATCTAGATCATATCTAATCAATTATTGGTTAAGGTAATCTCATTTAAGGAAATAATTATCAATAGATATTTCTCAAATATTTATCCATAATAATTCCAGTAAATTAACCATTAATTTCACTAATTTTTTACATGACAATCACAAGCTTCTTGATTAGGAATGTAATTACCCGCAATGACACTCACTCATTAAAACTATCATATCTCAATCAGTTTAAGTCCAAATCATGTAAAATAAGTTTCCAAAGTTTGATAATTTGATTTATAACAGAACTCAAGTGATTAGCATGAATTTCTAGGCATGTCCAAATAGTAACTAACTCTTTAATTATGTCATGATTCGCCATCCCTGAAACATTGTATATATGTTCATTAAAATAATCATATCTTGAGCAATCAGATTCCAAATCATGCAAACTCAAATCCCACAGTTTCCTTATTTAATGACAACATTATACAAGTGATAATTTTGTGTTTAAACATTTAAGCGTGTCCTAAAATATTCACAAAATAGGGATGTGTGAATGAAATGCAATAAATTTTCCACAAACTCTAATGAGCCAAGTTCATGGATCATATCCAAAATCTCCAACCTGGTTCTGAGACCACTTGAAAGATATTGAAGAATCCTCAAGCGCATCATAGAAATGTGAGGATTCCATCATATATGATCGAGTTTGACTAGTCGCACTAGTTGCTTGGCGAACATAATTTAAATAAATTTAATCGATGAAACCACATGATCCAAGAAAACTTCTTGAGTTGTTTCATATAACCACATAGTATATATAGGAATACCCCTTGTATCATGTTTGCGATCGAGTTTTTAAGAGAAGAGACCTCCTATCTCAAGTCCGACCCATCAGAGGAGATGCTTGCGAGCCCAGAGATAAGTCGCATGCTTCTCGCAATCCAAGTCGATGATCCAAGTAATGGATCTCATGTTCTCATCTCACAAGATCGAATGCCTTCTTCACAAGAAATACACACCAAAGAGTACGGAGACCCAAGAGTCGTCGAAGCGACAACACAACAACGATTCGACTACGAAGGTGACCTTCTCTCTATAGATAAAGTAGATGACCACCAAAGGAGAGAGAAGGGTTGGTGTGAGAATGAGAGAGAGAGAGAGTTGTCGATGTTGTCCTCCTATGAGCAAGGGGTGAATCTCCTTTTATAGGGTTTTGGGAGTACATGGATCTCAATCCATAGATAACACAAAATCAATAAATGAGATTTATTTGTGTTCATTTCAATGGCCATGATTTTGTTGTAAAATTACAACAAATATAAATTTAATTTAAATTAATATATTGATAATTCAATATAATTAATTTCAAAATTAAATCGTTTCATCTTGGAGATAATGGAGGAAGAGATTGCCTCATCCCTTAAAACAGGGGGGAGGGGCACCAAATCCCTTTAGGACAATGTGGCCATCAACCCTCTTGACTTGGAACGAGTCAATCTTATTCCAATTCATGAGATTACATTATCTCATGAAATTTCTAATATTATCTCACAAAAATAATTCATAATTATCTTGTGAAGATTGCAATCACGCCATTGGAATAATGTGAATCACATTCACAACCCAAAAAAATGTAATTATATTTTCAATTAATCATCCAATGTGAATCCAATTCACATCTCCAATTATCTCATAGATGCTTGATTTAATCAAGGCCGTAAAACTAATTTTCTCATTGCATCTGAATCTCATTCATATCAATGTCGTACACTTGGACCAAGATCAGAGTACTTGTCTATTGGTAGGAGTCACTAAAGTCCAGACATGTTTCATCACTCCCTCAGAATAGATATGTCAAGGTTATACAATAGTTTTTGATCACATCACCCTCATGTATTCCAAATACATGTACATCCTGCATACTGGAAGACCTATGACAAATCGAAGGATATAGATAAATTTTACTCTGTCATCTTTATGGTTTAATAATCAAGTTTCTCAGTCTTGGTCATTTAGAGTTGGTATTGATCATTTGCTTTCCAAAAGCATATATCATACCTTCAAATTCTTGTCATGCTTCCAAAGCACAATGACCATGCATGGCTCAATACCTCATGAGTGAGCTCATGTCTTCCGATTCACAAGTGAACCTATATGATCCCTTTGAGAGATCTTATTACTCATAAGCCCTCACATGTACACAAGCTTGCCGGTGTATAGACCTTGGTTAGGGCATCAACCTGTTGGGATGCCAAATGTACACACTCAAACATATAGCAACACATCTATCCCCGGTTAGAGGATGTATGGCTATATCATGACAATATATGACATAGGAATTAGGTTATCTAGATCTCGTTAAGTTAAGTCTTTGACCTAACTAATCTGACACCTTTGAATCTCTATTCCCATGTAGAGGACCTGCATCAAGAGGTCGATCAGATATTATCTTAATGAGAAAGGATTTTGATTTCCTAGTCAGGTTGGAGATCATCTCTTAACAATCATTTGACAGTGCTTGATGAGTACTCATTCTAACTCCTTAGATATTCACCCAAGCACCAACCTCTATGATTATATTATTGAATCAACAGATGTATGATCATTAAGATGGCCATGTTACATAACCCTAATTGTACAGAGGGACCTTATAGTGCATTCATTCATTTTATTTTAGATAGGGAGTGAAAAATTCAATAACTTTTATTGATAAATCAAATATTACAATAGCAATTATTGTATGAATTATTCGCCTTGGGATCACATGGCTAACACTCGGTACGAGTTATGTCTTCTCATTTTCTCTCTGATCTATAATGACATTGCTCAAGCTAAGTATAGGGGGTCGTATATACTTCGTATATACTTTATCCATAACTCGTACTTTTTTATTTTTAATAATATGACTAAGTAATTACAATTAATATACACAAATACCTAATTCTTTGTATATGTTGATTAATAAATCGGGTAAAAAATGTTTTTTTTGCAGAATGTTTAAAAATAGTTCGAAACACCTGTTGAAAAATCTTTTAAAAACTATTTTTTGTAAAAATTTATTTTTTTGTTTGAAATAAAAACATTTGAAAATCTATTTGTAAATGATTTTGAAAAATAGTTGCAAAAATATGTTGAAAAACCTATGTATACTATTCAAAAAATCTTTGGAAAATGAATTTTAAATTTTGTAAAATGTTTGTAAAAAATATTTGTGAAATTAGTTTGCAAAAAAAAGGCTTTAAAAATATTTGTAAAAATCTTTTCAAATTATTTTGAGAATTGGGTACATAATAAAAATCCTTTATAAAACTTTTATAAATATGTAAATTCTTAAAAACCCAACCCTTATAAATACAAGATCTATCCCCGTGTAAATACATGTACCTAGTTCTTTTCCAAAAACTTTTATTTTGAAAAATTCCTAAAAAATTGCAAAATAAAAAATCCAAAAAACTTTGTAAAATATTTTCGAAAACTGTACAAAAATTTGCAAAACCTTTTCAAGAAATCATAAAAGTTCAAAATTTAAAAATTACATCACAAACATATTTCTTGCATTGTGCATTGCATTTGCGTTTTTCAGTTTGAGCTGATAATGGATGAAGTCTAAATAAAATCCGAATATTGGAGCTTGGTTGTAATTTAAATATACTTAATCACACGAACCTTATAGGATTTGGAATTATGGTACTTCAGGTATAGTTGACTTAATTCTTTGAGGTCACGAGACTTGGTTCAATATCGTCTTGACTGCCTAATAGAGTATTTCGTAGCACATGCGTGACTCTTGTTGATAATAACCAAGCTTGTACATCTTCACCTTTCACTTTGCTCACTTTAGTTGAAGTGGTAAAGGGATTGATTTGCCGATATGAGGCACTTGCCAATGGAAACATCAGAAGTCACACATTTGTGACCATTGTAAAGATAGAAGGCTAGAGACATAAGTTGTGGGTTGCATTAAAGCTTCAAAAGAGAGATAGTCTACTGGCTCAAGAAGAAAAGTCCTTATGTAAGTGGTGCTTTATTTAGTATTAAAAAAAGCAAAAATAAAAAACTCCAAAAAAGTGGACAAGCCTGATTGAAAATAAAATACCTACCAGAGCATATATATTTGTATAGCCAATAAGCAAGCTTGAGCTTCAAAGTCATATGTATGTGAGCCTGCAACCGGATGACTTGGCTACATTGGTCAAACATCCTAGTATAGGTAACAACACTAGTTACCGTCCATCCTTCTCCCCTCCTTCTCTTCTTGAGCTTGTTGTCACCTGAACTTGAAAGGGAATACCTCTCTTCTTGAGGAAAGTGTTATAGGATCGGGGAATTAGGGTTACCATGCTGGAGAAGACTGTCATTTACCACTTCAACTGAGAAGAGCTACATATCTCACACATTGTCTAAGATAAATTCAGAATCGTATGGGTTTACGTATGAGTTGATTTATTCTGCTCTGCCTATTAAGGAGATGATGAATCTATCATTCTCATTCTTTATTCTTTTATTTTACCTTCATCATTTAGCAAAAACATCTATTAATTTATATAAAGACAATAAGTTAACATTATACATATCTTTGTTAATATTGCATGATTAAAACATGTTTTTCAAATAAAAGAATAAAGAAAAAATAAAAAGAAAATAAGTACATAATTATGTAATAATTACATACTGACTCAAATCTCGAGAGAAGGTCAATAATTGACATGATCGATAAGGAATAAAGTAGGGAGAGATAGGGTCCTGGTATAGTCATAGGCTACGTATGTTTATGAATATCTATATCTAATTATTTTATTTTATAATTCGTGTGAATTGTATTTTTCAACATTTATATATATTCCTAAAAATAAAATAAAAATAAAATAAAATTAGAAAACACAAAAATAAAAAGAAAAAAACTCATTGTACAAAAGCCACTCTTTTGTATATTGAATACACTAGTGATTTATTTAATATATTTATTTAAATTATAAAAATCAACTAAAAACATTTTCTATTCTTCAAATTATTTTGTAAAAATATAAAATATAAAATAAAGTATATTTGTACAAAATTAATAAAATAAAAGAATAAAGAATAAAATATATATGTGTACTATACCTATAAATAATACCCTATACTGTATATACTATGCATATATTTCATAAAAATAATTAAAAATCACAGAAAAATAGCTTGAAAAATAATAAACACTTTCTATTTTTACCATTTTTATTTTAAATTTATTATTATTTTATTTTATTTATTCTTTGACTTATCAACCTCGAATTTTCTGTTTGGCTGATTCCGGTCGGTTGACCCGGGTCAACCCCTCCTCCACTAGGCCTAGCAACCCTTGTCGCTTCGATTTCTCAACGTTTTCCTGGTCAGGTCTGACCTTTGTTGCCCTCGACTTTTACGCCCGACTCCTCTCCTAGGATCCTTAATCCACACAGATCCCTAGACAAGGTCAGATCTTCCTAGGGTTTCGCTCCCTCGTCCGATCTTTCCGAACCCTACCAGAGCCCTATAAATACTTCACTCTACCTCCCTTGGTCCGCAACTCATTCCTTGCACCATCACAACCCCTTAGCCATCTTTAGGAGAGGGACAACTCCTCGACGATTCCTTCGAAATTCAATCAGGTGCTTATTTTGAATGTAGCTCAATACGTGGTCAGACCTTCACCGCGTCTAACCTCCTCCACTCCCCGCACTGGAGTTGAGGCCACTACCCTGTTGTTCCCCTCGCCACGCTTCGTTGACCACAGTTTCACCTCCAGGTACCCCCACCCCCCCATTTTTCTTTCCATTTCGATTTCGTCCAATGAGCTCTGCCACCACTCCATCAGCTCCGACCGCTATGTCGGAGCCCCGTCATGCACATCTAACCACACATATCAATGACTCATCTCATCATCACCATTCTCACCCTCCCTGCCCCCTACATCCCACTCATCCGAGCATGATTAGGATAGGTCTCCTCACCACTTTTGTCGGATACCACTGTAGCACCCCCCCCCCCACCGCTTCCCTCTATTTCAGCAGCAATAAACCGTTGTCGAAGCCTTGTCTTCGAGTAGTGATTATCCTTGCAGGTCCAAGAGCGCATGGGAGGTCGATTAGAACCTCAACTTCAGTGGCAGAGCACCCCCAATTGCCGTACCTCCGCCTTGACTATCCGACCATTTGTCGCCTCATCCGAGGCCACCAAGTGATGTGGAGCATCATCACGAAGCTGTTGAATCTCAAGGTGACTCGATTATACCCGTGGAAATTTATCAAGATAAAAGATCGAGATTTCACAGTCATTGTATTATGTTGAGTAGGTGAACTAGGGGTTTGTTTTCTCATCCAGCTTTCAGTCCTACAAATCTTCATAAATCCCCATATCAAGATGATGGGAAGGAGTCCTCTTAGGCTAGCTTTGGTAGAACTGCTTTCCACCATTACTAACTGTTCATCTAGGGTGGATTCAGAGAGAAACTCGCTCTCTGGACCTAAATTCTCCTCCAACCTATTCCCCCTCGACCAAACTTCTTCCCGTCCTAAGGTACAGACTGAAAGGCCAGCACAACTATGCATTCATTTTACAACACCTGAGATAGGGTCTTTTGCCTTTGTAGAGACCAGAGAGATGACCAGTATTGACATAATAGATGACGAGCCTCAAACTTTGTCATTTGAATTAGATAGATTAGGTGTCCATCAACAACATGCTACTAGATTCCTTGTAGACCATGCAGAGATAGATCAGGGACCGAGGGGTTATTCATGGTGAGGAGAGAAATCACACAGATGTAAGCTGAGAGAGTAGAGACAAACAGACCAGCTAGTGGAGAAGAGTTACCACACCAGGAAGGGCGAGTAGACGATAGAGGCCAGGATGAGCCATATGATCCAGCTAGACCAACCTGCATCGTGAGTCAATTCCACAATCCTGGTGCGACCCTTACCCACCTTTGGATCCAGCTGCCTGTCATCCTGGGTGACTTAGAGCTTCGCCCTCAGATGATCCAGCTACTACGCAAGTTCCATGGGCATGCCACCGAGGAGCCATACCTCCATCTACAAGAATTTGAGTTGATTTTCAATACCGTCCACGATAAGATGGTTGATGAGGACACCATAAAATTGATCGACTTTCCATTCTCTTTAGTTGATCAAGCAGCCTACTGGCTGAAACACCTGGGGATGGTGGTCACCACTTGGGAGAAGCTCCAGACATAGTACTTGAACACGTACTATCCACTCGGTCGGACGAATGCAACCGGATCCATGATCAACAATTTCAGCATGATCCCTAATGAGTAATTTCATGAAGCATGGGATCAATTTCAATAACTCATCGATAGGTGTCCTCATCATGATATAAGCAAGCCCAACCTCGTCTAGAGTTTCTTCCATGGGCTGACATCTGAGCTGCATGGTCTAGTGAATGCCTCGTGTGGAAGTTCCTATTTCGCCAAAGATGAAGACCATGTTTGGGCCATCTATGAGGAGATGAATGAAAACTACATAGCGATGTTTCATACCCGTGTTTACACTGAATGGAAGCCTCCCCCTCAGGTGATTTCATATTAGAGAATAGCACTCATTGAGGTCGGTCCTTCTACCTCTTCTATGACATCAGCATTAGGAGAGTCTTTAGCTGTCGATATGGGTATCATCAACCAAAAATTGGACTGGATAGAGATCATCAAGAAGAAGGCATGCCAGGGCCTTGACAATCTTAATAGGATTGATGAGTTGGACCAAACATTTAGTGACTTGAAGACCCAGATCATGTCTCCAAGAGTCACAAATGGCTTCTCAGCTTCCAGGTCACGAGCTGATTGATGGAGAAGTTCCTCTCAACCCTCCGCCATGTATCATCAGGGTCACCACATTTAGACTGAGTTGATCCAGTTACTCCTGCAATACTAGTTGCCACCACCGCCTTCCTCAAACACTCAGTTGGTGGTATATCATCCAAATCAGCCCCGGCATCACTTCCCCCACCGATCCATGATCAGCAGGAGCCGTTAATGGAAGTCAACGAGATTTGGTACTCCCAGTACGAATAGTAGCTCGAGATCCACCATGATCACCCAATCTTCTGACGGTCTACTGGAGGTGCTCCATCCCAACAGTAGCCTCCAGCATAGGTAGGGCAAGGTGGCCAACCACAACATCCCTAGTATTTCCAGCAGCTACAACATGGTCCTCGACCCCAGTATCTGGGTCAACAGTGGGGGCAGCAACATCCTCATCAGTAATACCCTCATCCTCCTCCTCACTACCAACAGCATCAGCAGAGCCAATCTCATATCTAGTCAGGCAACCTATCAGGTTCTCATTCATACTCTTATGAGTGCCCAATCCTTGACGATCTTGCCCGCATGTTGTACGAGCAACAAAGTAACTTTCGGTAAGAGATGGATAAGTTCCGACAAGAGATGAGAGGAATAATTAAGGGCAAGGCCGCCATACCTGCACGGATTGAACCTAACCCGAATAATCTAAAGAGAAAGTCAAAGAAGGTATAGTCTACAGAAACTACCTCTCCTAGTGATGTTATGGATGACATTCATTATTTATTTGATGTTGATTTTGTGACAATTAGGAGAGGTAGGAAGACAGCCAGTGGTGACTTGTCTAGACGACACCGTAATGCAGATTCTAGGGCTCCAGAAGGAGTCATGAGCGATGTTGATGCCACTCATCATGATGATGACAGTTGTACTGATGCAACCAAGGATGATGATTCTAATAATGGTGCTGATGTCGTCAGTTCCCTAGTTGCAGACAATGGTGCTGATGACACCAACTTATCAGATGATAGGTAGGAGTGCAATATTGATGCCACAAGTGCAGATGTTGTCAGTGGTACTGATGCCACCAAGAGTCTTACAGTTGTTTTGTCCTCTCCTTTACTTGAGGATGTTTTTAGAAAAAAACATAAAAAATAAAAATAATAAAAATAAAAGTGCAAATAAAAGAAAAGGTTTCTATATCTCTTTTGTATCCATCTGTGGTTTTTGATGATGCTTGCATGGATTCTAGCATTTTAAATGCTCATAAACTACTCTTGATCTTCATTCATTTGAAGAGGGTCCTTCTATCCCCTTCCCTCAAGCACTCCTCTTAGAGAAGTGCTAAAAATCAGAAAATCTGAAAAAGAGACAACAAACTGAGTTCAACGAGCAGATGATAGACATATTTCAGATCTACCTGACTCTTCAGGAGGCACTTGAGCATATTCCTCTATTCCAGAAGAACCTAAGAGAGAAGATCACCATACGTTGAAAGAAGAGGAGAAATTAAAATGCAGAAATCCATGTGCTCATTCATACCACTTGCTTCAGCATACAAAATCGATTGCCAGCCAAGAGACCTGATATAGGAGCTCCGTGCCATATTCATGAGCAGCAATTCGATCAGACTCTATTAGACAACAAATCCTCGATTAACTTCCTCCCGAATGCCTTACTTGACTACTTCGAGACTGGCTTTCTTAGAAAGAGCACGACGGTTCTTGATTTTGTAGATAGATCTGTCAATAGGCCGAAGGGGCCATTAAAGGATATTGTCATCACAATTTAAGGCCTGAAATTCCCGTGGACTTCGTTGTATTGGACATGGAGGTCCTTGAATGCATGATCGATACCCCTCATAATTTTAGGACGACCTTTCTTGGCCACAGCCAAGGCAGTGTCTGATCATGATAACAGGAAGGTATACTTTCGCGTCGAGCATGGGAATATACAAATAGAGATGATTGAGAAGATCAGAGCCAGAGATTCATCTTTCTCAGGGCATAAGTCAGAGCAGATGACAAATTCTGATCTAGACATCCACCATGAATCTAATTTTGTGATTACATATGATGAAGTTGTTTGGACATAACCGATTTCACAAGCTCTTGTCTCACCTTTAGATGTGCAGAGTTACAAATACCAGTAGATGATAGCTCGGAAAGTGCACTCATGACATAGAACACGTTAAAGGATGATGCTTGTGATGTGGATAACGAAGTAGAGTATGTTTCTTGTGATTCAGATTCAGATCCCTTGGGCTTAGACATAGATTTTGATTGGCAAGATTTTGATGATTATTTACTGTCCCTGATGTCCACAGAGCCCATACATGTGGTGGAGACTGAGCCAACACAGATGATAGATAGACTAGCAGGGTCGTCCGTTAGATTAACTTATCCAATGAGAGTTCTAACATGCATATTTGGAAGCTTACACTCATACCTTTCAGAGGACAGACCTGAAACAACCTTTCAATGCGCGGAACCTTATTGATAATCAGATTTGAAACAAAACAACCTTTGAAAATTCCAAAACTCTGCTTATGTCTCCTCAAATCGTTGGGTAAAAATACTTCAACTCATACGCAAACCGTTATGACTATGAATCTGACTTGTACAATGTATGTGATAGTGGCTCCTCCCAACTGAAATGACAAAGAGATTGACTTCTTCAGTATGACAACCCAGTGATTCCCCAATCCAGCAACTCCTTCCTTGAGGAGAGGGGTATTCCCTTATAATTTCAAGTGGCAACCAACTCAAGAGGAGGGGGTAAAGAGAAGAATGGACAGTAGCCAACAGACATTTTATTTTCCATCAGGACTGTCCACTTTTTTGGAGTTTTTTTGAAATACTATACATAACAACATTTACATAAGGAATTTTTCCTCTTGAGCTAGTAAACTATCCCTCTTTTCAAGCATTATTGCAACCCACACTCTCCTGTCTTTAGACGTCACTGGCACTCGACGGGTTGGGGTGCACATTCCTCCCTAGATAGGACAAATGTTTCTACTTGTGTGCATCTCATATGGGAAATCTAATCCCCTCACCACTCCAACTGGGTTGAGCCAAGTGAAAGGCGCAGGTGTCCAAGTTAGGCCATTATCAACAAGAGACATGCGCGTTCTCTGAAATACTCTACTTAGGTAGTCAAGAATCCCTTCAACCAAGTCTCACAATTCTCAAATAATTAAGTCAACTAGACATGAAGTACCTCAATTCTAGATCCTGTAAGGTTCCTGTTATTAGAAAAATTTATGGCCCAATCAAGCTCCAAGCTTTGGATTTTACTTAGACATGTTCATTTACCAAGCTCAATTCGAAAAATGCGAATGCTATAAAAATGTCATGTACAATACAATGAAAAATATTTTTGTGATGTAATTTTCAAAATTTTGAACTTTTTATGAGTTTTGAAAAAGATGATGCAAATGCATTTTTTTGCTATTTTCCAAAAGATTTTGTGAATGTTTTGGTATTTTTGGTTTTGCAAAGGTTTTTGGGATTTTTGAAAACAAAATATTTTGGATGAAATCTAGGTACAAATATTTACATGGGTATGCATCTTATATTTACAAGAGTTGGGTTTTTAAAGAATTTTTAAGGGATAAATGTCATTTGTATAGTCAACATGGAATCTTTGTGTGATGTATATATTCCTCAAACTTATTTGAAAATGATCTTTCAAATAATTTTTGAAAGCTATAGTCCAAAACAATTTTTACAGATATTGTTTACAAACATTTACACACAATTGAAAATCATTTTGCAAATGGTTTTCTAACAGAATAGATAGATCTTACAAAATATTTTTGCAACCAATTTTCAAACCATTTGCAAATCATTTTCAAACATTTTATTTCACAAAAAGAATAGAAATTTCCAAGTAACATATTTTTACAAATATTGAAAATATTTAACAAAACATTTTCCAAATAGTTTTAAAAAGATTTTTCAAAAAGATTTTCAAAATATTTTTAAAACATTTTTGCAAAAAATATTTTTATCTAATTTATTAACAATAAATACAAAAAGAATTCGAGGAATAAATTGCATCTTTTATTAATTGTTTTTAATGAATTAGACAATATGTTTAGCCATAATTATTATGAAAGTATGAAAGTACGAGTTATGGCTAAAGTATATAAGTAGTATATACGACCCCCATATACTTAGCTTGAGCTATGTCCTCATAGATCGGAGAGAAAAAGAGAAGACACAACTAATACTGAGTATAGAAAAGTCTAAAGAATAAACGAAAAGGAATGAATGAAATGAATGAATGAGAAGTCAACCATCCCCAATACTTAGGATCTAATAATCCTAAGTATAACATATTGTACACAAGGCAGGGAGGGTCAAGGGTGGGAATGAACAGATCGTACTCATAATGTCTCCCCCCTATACTTAGTGTAAGATATCCCTAAGTATAGACAAGAAGAGGAGATGGTGGAAAGATCAAAGAATGAAAGATCTCGCGGTCCACCCCCATACTTAGGACAAAGTACATCCTAAGTATAGAAGACTGACAAAAAGGGAAATGCAAAAGAAAATGAAAAGGAAAAGAAGAAAAGAAGAAAAGAAAGATGAAGATAAAAGAAGAGATAAAAGAGAATGTATACATGACTCCCCCTATGATTAGGGTAAAAGATCCCTAAGTATAGGCAACAATAAGAGTGATGACACGAAATGAAGAATAAACACTCGGCTTGTCCACCCCTTATACTTAGGACAAAGTATGACCTAAGCATGGCACACACAAAAATGGGGTGGACGAGGGGTACGGTAAATGGATGGAGGAAAACAAATACGAATATACAACATAGAGGGATGTACATCGGTCAAGAAGGTAGAAAGCGAACCTTCTTGCAAGACTGTTGAAGAATGGATCTGACAAGGTGGAGGTCGATATCGAGGTCCTCAGTAGACAGAAACCGATCAGGATCGACTTGGTGAATATCCTCAGTGGTCCTAGGTTGAGACGGCACAGACATGTCATTGGAAGAATTATGGCTAGGTCTGGACTTGGGTATCTCACAAATGTCATGAAAGTGAAAAGGCTTGAACTCAACATTGGGAGAAGTAAAGTCAAGTCCAACCAATCAAGTCTCTCCTAGTTCAAAACAAAAAGGAAGGAACTCATCTGTCGAAGTAGTCGAATATTGTTCGTCCTCTAAAGTCTCAACCAGATCATCAATATCATCAAATAGCCCAAATTCTTTAATAAAAGCAATCAGTAAAATCCGACTTTATCAATCTCATCAATGTCTGCCCTTCACTCAAAGGTGTCAATCATGTAAGTGCAACAGATGTCATCAACACATCAATAATTACAAGAAGAGGGAACTCCAAGATCTATGCTTTCTGAGTCTTCCTCCTTGGAGAGGAATTCTCTGGTCTCAGTCGAATCCAACATACAACAAAAATATTTGATAGTCTCATCAAGGTCATAGTCGTTGGGGTTAGCTAAGATAGGTGAAGTAACATTATATGCATGTCTCTGGTCAACAGAAGGTGTAGTGATGATCACAACGCTCCCGTCATTAGGATGGAAATGAATCTCTTGATCAAAAATCAATAACGACTCTGGTAGAGGCGTGAAAGGGTCATCCTAGGATGATGAGAAAATGCTCCCCAGTGGAGGTCTCAATGGGAAATACGATAAAATCAATAGTATAGCTCATGCCTTGAATCCAAATGATAGCATTTTCTCGAATACCCTTCAGCCTCTTTATTGATCCATAAGCAAATTGAACGATCATCTTGATTTTCTTGAGAGGCCCTAAGTGAAGAGATTGTACCGAAGAGAAGGGTATGATGCTAATTGAAGCACCGCTGCCAAGGAGAGTGTGATCACAAGTGTAGTCCGAGATGGTACATGTGAAGGGTGTAGCAGTGTTCCTTTTCCTAGAAATTGAACGGTGTGTGATGGTGTGGGTAGTGGCCATGGTCAAAATGTGATGCTCAGATCTGCTCCTCTGCATCTCTTGGGTTGAGGAGAAGATAAATGGGTCATGGCCTGCTGAAGTGGGGGCTTTAATGATCTCATGAATGGTGGCCATCAATTTAGGTTTAATCAATTTTTTTCTTAATTTTTGAATCTCCTCCATAAAAGGAAGAAGATCAGAATCAGTATAAACACAAGGATGACTAAGAGCAGTATGTATAGTGTCATCATCGGGGTCAAAGGTGGGACAAGATGTGAATGGATGTGTGGGTAGATGATCTGGCATGTGGGCCCTCTCCTCACAATCTACATCAATCACGTGTCTTCTGAAATCTTTTTATATTTTGAAAATTTTCTCATTTATGTATTTTTGGTGACTTTAAGCTCTCATTGTTATCCTTGAGTGAATCCATATCCTCAAACGGCGGAGCATCAGTCTGGCTCTTATTTATGCCAAATAGATCATTCATCCTCGAGTTCATATACTCCGTCATCTGGTTCAAGGTATCAAGTGTGGACATCATGAAAGGTGACTCCAAAGTATCAAGATCAGGTGAATGGATTGAGGGTGGTTGGTGTAGGCAGAAAACACAATCCGAATCAAGATCTTCATGGTAAAACGGGTTGTCGAAATGTGTCGAAATGCGAAGGTGATAGTGGTAGGTGAAAATCAAAGTCCGGTTCCTGAAATAGTGGGTTAGGCAGATATGTACAAAATTGGGGAACAAAATCCTCCTGGAAAAATGGAGAAGGACTGACTGGAGAGTACGAGGGATCTGCAAAGTACAGATAAAAATTGCTCCAGTCGGCCATCTCCAAACGAAACGAAAATGATCGGAGAGCATGATGGAAAAGTCAAGAGATGTGAGAAAAAAGGCGCACATGCGCAGAAGGATCTAGTATGCACACAAGCAGTCACAAACAAACTCATGTAAAACAAACCCCTCAATTCACCTACTCAACTCGGTGAAGATCGTGAAATGGTCTTTTTATCTTGTCTGTTTTAGAGTTAGGTGAAAATCATTAAAATTGTACAATCACTTAGGTTCTCTTATGGGATTTGGGCACTAACTTTAGCATGTACACGAGCAGCAATTAAATGTGAAGACAATGAGGGGATTACTCGCCCCAAGACAATGATTTTCTTTTTGGTCCTTTTAGGGTCAACTAGTTTTAGTAGTCCCAATTTTATTTGATTATCTTTTTTTTGGATTTTAATGAAAATGCATGAATCAATTCCTTCAGTAACTTATGTGATCAAAATTAGGGGGAGAGAGTCAGAAAAGAAATGCGAGGCGAAAATGATGATGTATGCTAAAGCGTAGATTCTCACCTTGCCTCCAGCTCTCTACACGTAAGGATGCTAAGAAGAATTGAAACTTATCTATATGCAAATGCAAGCCGATAAAATCACCCTAGATGAGAATATATTATCATGGTGAAGCATAAATACTAATCACTCAGAAATGGAATCCAAAATTCAGGTATTGGGGAGCTCTTCGGTGCCCGCCACGGCAGGTCCTGAAAGCATTGTGTAGAGTTCCTCTCAACATTCGACCCCAAATCAAAGTAAAGCATTGTGTAGAGTCTTGTAGACATCCGATGATGCGAAGGAGTGGAGGTCCGATAGAATAGATCAATGGTTTATCTAGGTGAGTGATAGGTGGAATGTGTTGGGAAAATGAAGGGGACAAAAAGCATAGGTGGAATATGGGTCGGAAACAAAGGGAATCACTATGATGTGGTTCGTTGAAGCGCAGCTCGGGTGAACTACGTTGGATCTAATTACCACTAAGTAATGCGATTAAATAATAAAATTAACATAAAAGTAAATCCTTGGATTAAACTAAGCTACAAAGACAAGAAGAAATACCTCATGCGGTGCAAGGCTGTGAGATTCACCTCACAACGGTGAATCTTGCCAGAGATGTGTTGGACATGTGAGCCAATGACGAGCCATTATGCAATAAATGTTATTGCAAATATCATTCCCTGATCTGAAATGAAGAATAAATAATTTGCATAATAGGTCCCTTAGTACAATTAGGGTTATGTACCATGGTTGTCTTAATGATCATACAGTTCCTGATTCAATTATTGAATCATAGAGGCTGGTGCTTGGATGAATATCTAAAGAGTTAGATTGAGGACTCATCAAGCACCATCAAATGATTGTTAAGATGTGACCTCCAGCCTGAGTAGGAGATGGCAATCCTTTCTCACATAGGCTGATATCTGACCGACCTCTTGACGCATGTCCTCTGCATGGGAATAGAGATTCGGAGGTGTCAGATTAGTTAGGTCAATGGGTTGACTTAACGAGATCGAGATAAACTAAGTCCTATGTTGAATGCTATCACAACATAGGCACGCATCCTCTGACCGGAGACAGATGTGTTACTATATGTCTGAGTGTGTACATTTGGTAGACCAATAGGTTGATGACCTAACCAAGGTCTATACACCGGCGCACTGGTGTGCATATAAGGGCATATGAGTAATACGATCTCTCAAAGGGATCCTATAGGTTCATTATTGAACCGGAAGACAGGAGCTCACTCATGAGATATTGGGAAGAATCAAATTCTGTGCACGGTCGTCTCGCTTTGGAAGCTTGACTGAATTTGTAGGTTTGATATATACGTTTTGAAAGTATATGATCAAGAGCTAGGTATGATATATGCTTTCGGAAAGTATATGATCGATACAAAATCCCAATGATCAAATGAGAAACTTATTGATAAAACCCTGAAGAAGACAGTATAAAATTGATCTTGATCTTCGGGTTGATCATAGGTCTTCCAGTATGCAGGATGTCCAGGTATTGGGAATACCTGAGGGTGATGTGATCATAAAACGATTGTATATCCATGACGCTTCCATTCCGAGGGAGTGATGAAATAGGTTTGGGTTTTAGTGACTCCTTCCAGTAGAGAAGCAATCTGATCATAGTCCAAGTGTTGGACATTCGTCTAAATGAGATTCAGATTCTATGAGAAGATTAGATTTGCGGTCTTGATTTAATCAAGCATCTATGGGAGGTTCGTAAGATCTGGATTTAAGATAAAATCTCAACATCCAAGTCACTATACGTGGAAAAATACAATCGCCCTGTCCTTATCTCCAAGTATCTGCGGAGAAAGCACATTAATCTTGAAGGGATTCAAGAATAATTCATTTGATGAACTTCATATCCAAGCAAGAAGAACTTCATTATTAAATGAGATTTAATTATCAAGCATAATATGAATGTGATTCATATTGTGAGAATTATTATCCAAGATAATTAAATAGGATTTAATTATCAATGATTAGAGAATATGGATAATACTATCCATACTATTTGTGTATTATAAATATGATTTATAATATACATATATTAAAGAGAGAGAATTTATGTAAATAGCATTTGTTAATTAATAATGTGGATTGGATTCACATTGATTAATTAATTGGAAATGTAATTTACAAATTAGTTTGGGTTGTGAATATGATTCACATTTTTCAATGGCGTGATTGAAATATTCACAAATTAATTTGGAATTAATTTGGTGGATATTTGTGATAATATTTATCACAAATTATTAAGAGATAATATGATATAATAAAAAGGAGATAATAAGCCACCATTGATGAGGTGGCATAACCCATGAAAAAGTCATGGGTGACGCCCCATTTTTAGGAGGCTACATTATCTCCATTTTATTATCTTGATTAATATCTTAACTAATTTATTTATGTTAAATTAAAAAGGTGTTCATAATGTTGAAACATATATTTAATTTAATTATAAATAAATGTTGTTGGTTTTAACCAACAACAATTATAGCCATTGATTATAACATAGACCAAGCATGGCCGTTGGATCTATGTGTCCCATGGATTGAGATCCATTGTTTCCCAAACTAGTATAAAAGGAGGGCTAGCCTAGACTTCCAAAGTACATCATTAAGAGTTGTACAAGGTTACAACTCTCTCTCTCTCTCTCTCTCTCTCTCTCTCTCTCTCATATTCCCGCCCTCTCTCTTTCTCTCCTCCAAAAGATGGTCGTCCATCTTATGTAGAGAAAGGAGAGACCTTCTCGGCTTCGCCTTCGACGACTCGAGGACTCCTTCTTCTTTGGAGTTGCTTACTCTAAAGGAAGACGATGGATTTCGTTTGATGAAATCAGGGGATCCATTGCTTGGATCTTCATTCGAGGATTGTGGGAGGAACGCGACTCATCATCGTTCCCGCAAGTGCGTTCTTCGTGGATCGGACTTAAGACAGGAGGATCTCTTGTTTGGGATCTCACGATTACAACCACGCTCCAAGAGGTATTCCTTATACTTTGTGGTTTGATGAAACGATCCAAGAAGTATTCTCGTGATCATGTGTTTTCATCTTTAGTTTTAAAAATTTTAATTTCCGCCACATCTAGTGACTAGTGCGACTAGTTGCTCCGATTGCATATGATGTGATCGACACGCTTCCGTGATGCGCTTAAGGATTCTCAATATCCTCAAGTGTATCAGAGACATAGATCGAATAAGGTTTTGGATGTGATCCATAGACCTAGGACGATTTGGGCTTGAAAGTGTTGCGAAGATTTTACTGCATTTCAATTTTCGCACCTCTGTATAATTGATTTTTTGGCACTGTTTAAATTGTTTAAAAACGAAATTTTCAATTGGATTTTGTTCCCCATTAATTAAGGAAACCATCAGATTTGAGTTTGTGAAATTTGGACTTCATTTGCTCAAGATATGGTCTTTTGAATATGCATATATTCACTGTTGCGGGAACTGTGGATTTAAATGTGATTAATGAGTTAATTACGGTTTTGATCCGCCTCGAAATGCGTGAATTATCACTTGAGTTATTTAATAAATCAAATAGGCAATCTTAGGAAACTGAGTTTGGATTTAAATTGATTAAGATAAGTTAATTTTAGTGATTGGGGGTCACTGTTGGAAATTGACATCTTGGATCATGAACCTTGTGATAAGTCATTCAAATATCATGATGAAAATTAATTGTTAATTTTCTGGAATAATTAGTGATAAATATTTATGAAATATTTCAAGAGATAATTATTTTATTGAATGACATTTGCCTAAATCATAATGATAAGATAATTGATCTTGATCATTGGTTGATATGAAATCATTAACAAACTCTTTTTTCATGAAGAACCTTAGTTTATCCTACAATAGTTGTAGGACAACATTTACATGAAAAACCCTCTTGCTTGAATAGGATTGAGGATTTGTTTAGCAAATCTCCTTATAATATAATCAAAATTGTTTTGATGTATATTATATGGTATAATTTCGGTTGAAAAACCGATGAGCATCTCAAAGTACATGGAGATCTATATGCTATTATCCTTTTCTGAGGTGGATATGGTGCCTAGTCGGAGAGCATTGGGGTCGTGGATTGCAACGTATGTGGTTCATCCCACTCTCGTCGATACTGGCCATGATAGCAGGTAGGGATTGGATAATGCCGGAGAAAGTTGATGTGTATTTTTCTAATTATTAAAATTCGAATAATACGTACTTTGAGATTATACCTACTATTCAAGTAATAATCAAGTTTGTTGATTGATAATTGTATTAATGATTAATTTAATGTGATTAAATTAATTATATCCAATAAACACTCCATTTTTGAATAGATGTGTATTTCCCTTGGAAGAATTAATTATGTGAATGAGATTCACGATAATTAATTATAAAATTTGAATATGAGGTGGAGGATCACATAAGTGACATCCATGGTCTCCCGTCAAGGCGAAGAATTCTGTCGCCAGTTGTTGTGTATAGGAGACGCATGTCCGAAGTGACAGATCATGTGTATGATTTAATTGGATCGGATTCTTTGCTTCTCGAAAGAGTAAGGCCGTATGCGTAGTGACCCCAATATTGAGTCCTCATATTATTGGGGCGATATTGGATTGCGCATAGCAAGTTCTAATCATGTTGACGGTTGGACGGGTCAACATCATCTTAGGGGTGGTGGGCCCGGGTGTTAAAGACCGAATTGGGAATGCAAGTTGGACTTGCAAGGCGGAATGAGTTCCCACTTCTTTTTATCGGAGTCGCAAGTTCTCATATTATTGGGATATGACAAAGATAGGAAAGGAGATCCCAGATCTTGCTAGAGATATAATGGTAAGAATATCTCTTACATTGAAAGTGATTAAGGGAATGAACTTTCAGTGTTGTCAAGGCAAGACAACTTTGATATAAAAATTCCTAAATCAAAGTAAAATATGTATATATAATATATATACACTTATGCAAATTTCTTATTTCAAATAATCCTTCATTAAACCCACTCAATATTATACTCAATAATAACCAATAAAATATCATGGATTGGACTCATGATCCAGATATTGTACTTGCAATTGGACACATAATGTATGTGGTTGCAATGTGCAAGTTTCCTGAACATAATGAGGAATGACAATTAATTAAGACAATAACACATCACCTTAGGGTTTGTATGTCTCTATAGTCTAGATCTTTCATCGTGTGTACTTTGGAAGTGACATGTCGATGGTGATCATATATGTCAGACAATCCTTATAAAATCTGAGAAGATGTTCTGGCATACATATGTGTTCTAGACATCTAATCATGATTGACATGGTTCTCTGCATTATGCAGAATGGTGGCTCGAAAGAGATGATGTATTCATAATGTTTGAATACCTACCTGAACCTAAGTCTCTAAGAGTTAAGATGTATGTAGATATGATGAGTGTCATCATTCTACCATCTATACTCAAGTCATTCATGAAGCTTCATAATAATCATTTTGAATTAATTTAATGAAGCATGTATAAATGTTGAAATGCTCTTGTATTGAAATCCTTTGAATTCAACATAAGAGATTCTTTATCTTGAACAATGGTTGTTTATAGATGAAGAGAGCACAGTGGAAGCATGGGTTGGACCATGTAAGAAGGAAAGTCAAAGAGTTGACCTACTTCTGTGACTTCCATATGACATCCAAAGAGTTGGATGAATGCCAATACTGCAATAAGTTGATGTGTTGATAGTATGACTATCAAATCTGTCTAAAATCCTTAGTGAAGGACTCAGATAGAGCATCAGAATAATCTACATATAATCATGGACTCTGACTTTCTTATTTCATAAGATAAAGTCTGACAATTGTATCCAAATCTTCTAATGACATTTACAATTGGTTGCATATATATATATTAGAAGATTAGAAATTCGATCTTAAGGTTTAATAGTCATCTACATGGATATTGCTGTAATTGTTGCAGCAATCTCTGTTGGATAGATAGACTTCATATTCTCAGTGGGAGAGCCCTTAGTCTTGGAGAATGTCTCCATGACCTAGATAGTAGAGTACACTCATTGTTTGTTTCAAAATGTTGGAAATAAACATGAATTCTGAGATAGAACTATCATAAAAAGTTATGATGGAAATATTTCAGATAGTAATCTAACATCTAGTGGACTCCACAAAATTAGAAAATTAATGAATGGTTCATTAAGATTTCTAATACTGAAAATCAAACCTTATAATATCAATAGGAGGATGAAGATCATTTGACAATGATCTGGCATCAAGCCTTGGACATTTGTCTATTGATTTGATCAATAGACTAGTAAGATATGAAACTTTAGAATGTCTAAAATTTCTAATCTTACATACTTGTGAATATTGTATTCAAAGTAAAATGTCCAATACACCCTTCTCTAGGAATGGTGTTAGATGTCGAGGTATTCAAGATCTCATACATATTGATGTATGTAGATCATCTATATCATAGTAAACATTATGGATATGTGATATCTATTGATGATTATGTATGATATGAGATTTCTTCTCTTCACCTGAGAAACCTTTGAAATGTTCAAAGATTTCACAATTTTGGTTTAGAACCAAAGTTTGAAGGAATATCAAATGAATTTGATCTAACCAAGGTAGCAAGTACCTATTAGATAAAATTCAAAGAATACCTTACGGAGATATGAATATCATTTCTATCTCACTCCTCCTGATAAACCTGAACTCAATAGAGTTGTAGGAGATACAATTGGATCATGTGTGACATGATTTGATCAATGATGAATTTAGCATAATTATCCCTTAGTTTCCAGGTATATATGTGCAGTAGAGACTACACTATATATCCTTAATAAGGTTCCATGCATGTAAGCTGGAATCAAGAACTTGGGAGTGCTACTTCATTAGGAAAATAAAGGATAGTATTGGATACCTACTTTATGACCTTGAGATTCTTAAAAGATCTCATTTCTGAGAATGTGATTCTTGGAGGATTGAGACTCTTGAGAATCAAGATGAAAATGAAGTGAAGGAACTCATTTAATCTTAAGAAGATAATGAGGCTCTTGAAATCAGAAATTAAAAGGATAATTAAAGATGAAACATTAATACCTCTTCAAATGAGTTTGAGGATGTATTCCATGTGTCAATTAAGTCTGACAATGATCTGACTTAATGTGATGAAGCTCCTAAGGATCATGACATGGAAAGATGGATATTAGCAATAAAGTCTAAAGTAGACTACATATACAAGTGTTGTGTATGGACCCTCGATGATCCACCTATATGGGTAAGACCCATAAAGGTGTAAATGGATTTTCAAGAAAAGAGGGAACCTGATGAGAAGGTAGAGACCTTCAAAGCACGGTTTGTAGCCATGAGCTACACACTGGAAGAGAAGACATTGCCTGCAATGAGACTTGATCTTCGGTAACCATGCTTAAAATCATCAGAATATTGCTAACCTTAGCTACACAACTTGACTATTACATCTTCAAGATGTAAGTCAAGATTGCATTCCTCTAAGAATATCTCTCTGAGGATATTCACATGAAGCAGTCCCAGGGCTTCATGGTTGAGGAAAACAAGGTGTGCAAGCTGAAGAAACTCCATCTATGTACTCAAATAAGATTCTTGTAGATGGAACATCAGATTTGATGAAATCATAAGTGTTATGATTTCAGATAGAATCTTGATGTACCATGTGAAGCTTAGTGGGAGTGCCATTGTGTTCATTGTGCTAAATGTAGATAATATACTAATCATTTGGAATGATATAAGGATGATAATAAGTGTTTTATAGACTGGCTATTCCATACCTTGAGATATGATCTCAAGAATACCTCTTAGATCTTAGTTCTGAAGTTGTTCAGAAGCAAAGAAAAGAGGGTATTTGGACTGCCACATTTGTAGTACACCTTGGACATATTCCATTTTTGGAAATTCCAAGAAAGGCCTTCTTCCCTTAAGATTTGATACTGACGTATCTAAAGGGATAACACCTCAAAGAGTTGAGGAAGTGAATGCTAGAACTGCTTGCACTTGTGCATCAGTTACGAGAAGCTAAGTGTATATTAGATATGTACAAAAGCCAGATATCTACCTTGCAGTGGGAGTAGTAAAGTATTGCTAATCCTACTATGGAGAGAGAAAACACTTGATTGCAGTAATAACAAAATCTTCATAGATGACAAGATTTTTTGAGATAGTGATCTCAAAGTCATATCTTCAGAAGCTTAAGACTTTATAGATAGAGATCTAAAAGGTCTTAACTGCGAATACCTTAGGATATAGAAATCTCTAGGAATAAGGGTATTCTGATAAGGATTATGGAAATACTTGTTATAATAATTGAGCAATAGTGTTAAGGATACTATAACTGCTTTGACTAGATTGAGTATTGGTTGCATAAGATGCAACATTCGCATTGGATGCGAGCACTGTTACCTATGGATATGCTAAGTGCCGTAAAAGGACTTGGCATAGTCTTTTTGGGAACAGGGTGATTGATCAGCTTACCTGGCTATTTTCTAAATAGCCTATGATTGTCACATGAGTGTGGATTTAAATGATTAGCCCATTAATGGCTCTTTGGGCTAGTGGGAGATTGTTGGACATGTGAGCCCACGGCGAGACATTATGTAATAAATGTTATTGCAGATATCATTCCCTGATCTGAAATGAAGAATAAATAATTTGCATAATAGGTCCCTCAGTACAATTAGGGTTATGTACCATGGCTGTCTTAATGATCATACAGATGTTGATTCAATTATTGAATCATAGTGGTTGGTGCTTGGATGAATATCTAAAGAGTTAGATTGAGGACTCATCAAGCACCGTCAAATGATTGTTAAGATGTGATCTCCAGCCTGAGTAGGAGATGGCAATCCTTTCTCACATAGGCTGATATTTGACCGACCTCTTGATGCATGTCCTCTGCATGGGAATAGAGATTCGGAGGTGTCAGATTAGTTAGGTCAATGGGTTGACTTAACGAGATCGAGATAACCTAAGTCCTATGTTGAATGCTGTCACAACATAGGCACGCATCCTCTGACCGGAGACAGATGTGTTACTATATGTCTGAGTGTGTACATTTGGCATACCAATAGGTTGATGACCTAACAAAGGTCTATACACCGGTGTGCTGGTGTGCATGTAAGGGCATATGAGTAATATGATCTCTCAAAGGTATCCTACAGGTTCATTACAGAATCGGAAGACATGAGCTTACTCATGAGATATTGGGAAGAATCAAATTCCGTGCACGGTGATCTCGCTTTGGAAGCTTGACTGAATTTGTAGGTTTGATATATACATTTGGAAAGTATGTGATCAAGACCTAGGTATGATATATGCTTTTGGAAAGTATATGATCGATACCAAATCCCAATGATCAAATGATAAACTTATTGATAAAATCCTGAAGAAGACAGTATAAAATTGATCTTGATCTTCGGGTTGATCATAGGTCTTCCAGTATGCAGGATGTACAGGTATTGGGAATACCTGAGGGTGATGTGATCATAAAACGATTGTATATCCATGATGCTTCCCTTCCGAGGGAGTGATGACACAGGTTTGGATTTTAGTGACTCCTTCAAGTAGAGAAGCAATCTGATCTTAGTCCAAGTGTTGGACATTGGTCTGAATGAGATTCAGATTCTATGAGAAGATTAGATTTGCGGTCTTGATTTAATCAAGCATCTATGGGAGATTCGTAAGATCTGGATTTTAGATAAAATGTCAAGATCCAAGTCACTATACGTGGAAAAATACAATCGCCCTGTCCTTATCTCCAAGTATCTGCGGAGAAAGCACATTATTCTTGAAGGGATTCAAGAATAATTCATTTGATGAACTTCATATCCAAGCAAGAAGAACTTGATGATTAAATGAGATTCAATTATCAAGCATAATATGAATGTGATTCATATTGTGAGAATTATTATCCAAGATAATTAAAAGGGATTTATTTATCAAGGTTAGAGAATGTGGATAATACTATCCATACTATTTGTGTATTATAAATACGATTTATAATATACATATACTAAAGAGAGAGAATGTATGTAAATAGCATTTGTTAATTAATAATGTGAATTTGATTCACATTGATTAATGAATTGGAAATGTAATTTACAAATTAGTTTGGGTTGTGAATATGATCCACATTTTTCAATGGCGTGATTGAAATATTCACAAATTAATTTGGAATTAATTTGGTGGATATTTGTGATAATAGTTATCACAAATTATTAAGAGATAATATGATATAATAAAAAGGAGATAATAAGCCACCATTTATGAGGTGGCGTCACCCATGAAAAAGTCATGGGTGACGCCCCATTTTTAGGAGGCTACATCCATTGATTATAACATAGACCAAGCATGGTCGTTGGATCTATCTGTCCCATGGATTGAGATCCATTGGATCCCAAACTAGTATAAAAGGAGGGCTAGCCTAGCCTTCCAAAGTACATCATTAAGAGTTGTACAAGGTTACAACTCTCTCTCTCTCTCTCATATTCTCGCCCTCTCTCTTTCTCTCCTCCAAAAGATGGTCGTCCATCTTATATAGAGAAAGGAGAGACCTTCTCGGCTTCGCCTTCGATGACTCGAGGATCTCCTTCTTCTTTGGAGTTGCTTACTCTAAAGGAAGACGATAGATTTTCTTTGATGAAATCAGGGGATCCATTGTTGGATTTTCATTGAGGATAGTGGGAGGAACGCGACTCATCATCGTGCCCGCAAGTGCATTCTTCGTGGATCAGACTTAAGACAGGAGGATCTCTTGTTTGGGATCTCACTATTACAACCACGCTCCCAGAGGTATTCCTTATACTTTGTCGTTTGATGAAACGATCCGAGAAGAGTTCTCGTGATCATGTGGTTTCATCTTTAGTTTTAAAAATTTTAATTTCCGCCGCATCTAGCGACTAGTGCGACTAGTTGCTCCGATTGCATATGATGCGATCGACACGCTTCCGTGATGCGCTTAAGGATTCTCAATATCCTTCAAGTTGGGCGGAAGTAGACTTCAACCACGCTCGACTTGCTACTGAAGGGCTGGAGAGACCCCTATCATGAATCCTTATCCTGAGAGCATAAGAGAGATGGTCAAACGAGGCCCAAGCGATTCAAAAATCAAAAGTAAATCAGAGGAGGTTTTTGTACCAAATGACCAAGAGGATGGGAAGATCGAGGTGCGTCGGTTGGCTCAACGATCCAGAGATCGAGGAGACACACCCACGTGAATCATCGGGTAATGAGGTAGAAAAGTCGTGAAGAGATCAACTCATTTTGATGCTTGCATCGATCTTAGGAAAAAATGAACATGGGTCAAAACCATGTTCTGACAAAGATTAGACCTGGGGAGAATAGTTGACCGTGTTCAACTCTTGACTCCCCTTTGTTGGTCCACATGGACAAACCAGAAAAAGGCTGGTTTAAATTATTTGCAAATTACTTAATAAATAACAAATTATTTTATTAAATTAAAGTTATAAAATAAAAATGACATTATTTTAAATAGTATTTTATTTTGATTTTTTATTAATTTTTAGAGGTACTTAATTACAAGTTACTTTTTAGGATATATATATATAGGTATATTTATCTATGTTTTAGAGTATTTTATTTTTATTTTGTATCATCAATTTTATTATTTTCTTTTCTTATTTTATATAATTATAACTTATTTTTATATATTTGAATATATTTTTATTATTTTTCTGATATATTATATACACTTGAATAAATAGGTATATTTATTATATAGGTATGGTTATTGCATATTCGTCTATGTTTTTTTATGTTTTATTTTATCTTAGTGTTTTATTAATGGTTTTATTTTAGTTTTAATATGTAAATATATTATATATATATTATTTGGACAATTATAAAAATATAAAATTATCAAAAGAATAAAGATTGAATAAAATGATATTTTAATCGGTTATATTATAGAATAGGGGTCCAAAACCTAACTTTCACACCTTAACTCCAAAATATATGAAACTATCTTCATTGAATAGCTTATTAAAAGTTATATACAAGTAAAGGTGATTTTGATATATGTTGAGTTTTTATTTGAGAAATATGGGTATGGGAAGTTGAGATTTTGGAATATTATTTCAGAGTATAACTCTTACACTGTGTATTATTTTTGTATGAAATTGATTTTGTATTTTTCTATATTTAATTATCTGCAACCTTTAGTACAGAGTTCCTTTATTTGATGTATAAAAAGTACAAAAGAAAATGGGTCCCATAAGTAAATAAATAATGAATACATAAATGGGATTTTTATTATATTATTGGCCCCTATCTCTGCAACTTTATTCCTTATCCACCTAGCCATTAAGATGCTCATGTCTTGGGGTTTAAGGTCATAAAATACCTTTGATATTTTATTCTTTTTCTTTTCTTCTCTTTATTCTATAATTTTGGCATTAAAAACAATATTGTATACAATACTTATACAACAAAGCATGAATGTTAATTTATGCAAATTAAGAGTATTTTACATGCACTTACAAATGATAAAATAAAGGTGATGAAATGGAGATTCATCACAGGTCTAGGAGCGCATGGGAGGTCGATTCGAACCTCAACTCCAGTGGCAGAGCACCCCCAGGTGTCGTACCTCCGCCTCGACTATATGATCGTTCGTCGCCTCATCCAAGGCCACCAAGTGACGTGAAGCATCATCACTAAGCTGTCAAACCTCAAGGTGACTCGATCAGACCTGTGGATCACCCTACACATCGATCGAAGCTTGCCAACACCTAGTTCTTCCAGGCTCCTTCACGCCCATCAGATCAAAAGGATCCCGCCCAGTTTTGATCAAGACCTTCCCTCTACGCCTAATTGATAACGTTTTGATCTGTTGTCTTGACATCCCTCCAGATGTCATATCTTTTCCAAGCGTAGATCAGAACCGTACGCTAGCATCGAGACTAGAGTCGTCAGGTCTAGCCACGTGTTGCCTCCCACTTGCAAGGGTATATTATGTGTTAGCCTATCATTTTTTATTTCATCGTAGTCCAATAAATATAATGTGTAGTTAAAAAGATTTGTTGTGAGACCCTTGTAATTTTTAATATTTGCATTTCAGTCTACTTGAGCTTCAGTCATGTACACCCGTACACGTTTTTGGGTTATTTGTTACAATTATCTTCAACTTGTTTAATGTGATGGAAAGAATTTATTATTTTCAAAATTGCATAAATATCCATGTATATCTTGTTCACATCCTGTGCACGACTATTATGGTGAACTTGCATAAAGGACCCCAAAACTTTGATTGCTTGTTATCTGCTACGCCTTAGAACTTAGAATATTTGTAGTTTGGTTCCTATGCATTGTTTTTAATTACTTGTCTTTTATTTATTTCAATAAATAATAAATTAACTCCAAAAATTGCCTAAAAAGTATTTGTGGTTCTCGATTTCATGTAGTATTTATGTTAGTTTTTTCTTGTTGATTTTCATGCATTTTTTTAATATTAAAAATTGAAAAACTCCCTAAATAGTCCCTATTTGTTTTGAAAATACATAAAAAATCAGAAAACCAATTAAAAAATTCTAGAAAAAATCACTGTAGTTTCCCTTTGTTTTTTAACTCTTGTATAATTTTTGTTAAAAAAATACCTTATAAAAACCTAAATATTTGAAAAACACTTAAAAACTTGCAAAAATCATAGAAAAATCCAAAACTAGTGATTTCAATTCCTATTTGTAGTTATTTTGCTATAGTTTTTGTAAAAATAACCTCTAGGAATTTTGATCGTCTTACTCATTTTTAATTTACGAAGCATTCCTAGCTATGCAATATTTATTTTATCGTTGTTTGATTTTTAGAAAATCACAAAAACATTCGAAAAATACATAAATATTACAAAAAAACACTATAAAATATATAAAACCCAAAAATATTTTTATTACATTTTTCTGAGCATTTTTTACTTATCTGAAAAGTACAAAAGATTGTGTGTGCATACTTTTGTTTATTGTGCTTATTTTCTTCACTTAGAAAAATTAAAATTTGCAAAATTAAAAACCACTAAAAACAATAAAAACCCACTTGTTTTATAAAATCAACTACTTAGTGTATATTATGCTCTTTAAGTTTGACCATGGTCGCTATACCAGGTTAATAAAAGTAGCAAAATTACTCGTTTTCTCTGCTTGATTCATTATTTGTTTATTTTCTTGTAGATTGCTTGATTAGTTAGGGTCACAACGATACATGCTTAATTAATAGCTTAAACATAGTCGATCTATCTCACACTAGGAGACTTACGTAGGGTTTTGTGATTCTCGATGGCTGTTGTATTTCAAATCTGATTCCCAATAAGGTTCTGAGCACCCTAAAATCCAAGGGTCTGACTTAAGATCCAAACTTAGATTTTGTGAAGACAAGTTTTAAAATTAAAGTCAATCCACTTTCTTTTTCTTTTTTTCTTTTTTTTACACTTAATGCATAAGTGTTTGATAGGGACTAGCTCACATAAGTATGTGGGAGGGGATGAATCTCCATTTCATCACCTTTAATCTTTCATCCTGGCCTTAAAACCCTAACTAATGCATGTAAATAGCATTATTTTGTACAAATTAGCATTCATGACTTATTCTAATTCTTGTATATAAATTATAGTTTTTAATGCCAAAATTATAGAATAAAGAAAATAAAAGAATAAAATGCTAAAGATATTTTATGACCCTAAACCTCGAGACCTAGGCATCTTGATGAATGGGTCGACCAGGAATAAAGTAGGGGAGATAAGGCTAAAAAACACAATCAAAATCATATTCTTTTATTCATCAATATTGCATTTTTGAGACCTATTTTATTTTATTTTTTATATACTTCAAATAAAGAAACTTTTTTAAATAAAAATTGTAGATAAAAATACACATAAAAATAAAAAAATGAGTTCACGCAAAAATAATATATTGTGTACTTTTTATACTCAGAATAAAAAACCAAAACTCAAACTTCCCAGACCCACATCTCTTCAATAAGTATTCAAAATGCATCAAAGTCAATTTAATTGTATATAGCTTTTAATAAGATATTTAATGAAGTCGTTTCATTTTATTTGGAGTTAAGATGTGAAAGTTAGGTTTTGGACCCCTATTGTATATTATACATGAATTTTATTTATTCTTTATTATTTTTATATTTTTATAATTTTATAATTTTGTAACTATTATTTATAACATATGTACATATTTAGAATATAATAAATTCATAAATAAAATAAAAAATAAAATAATCTAAATAAATACATAGATGAAATACCTATACTTATACCTATATATTATATACCTACTTTTATTTAAGTGTACAAAGCAAATAATAAAAAATAACAAAAATATATTTATGAGTATAAAAATAAGTAATTATATAAATTAAGAAAAATAAAATACTCAAAACGTGGATAAATATACCTATAAATTAAAAAAGTAACTTGTAATAAATTAAATCATATTAAAATGGTACATAAAATAAAACATTTTTTATTTTATAACTTAAAATAAATAATTCATTTATTATTTATTATTGAATTTCCAAAAAAACATTTGCTTGCCTTTTTCCTGGTTGGTCCATGTGGACCAACTAGGAGTAGTCAATAGTGGACCCCGATCAACTGTTCTCCCCAAGCATTGCCCCTGTCAGACCTTGTGTTTGACCCATCTTCCACTTTTTCCCTAATCGATGTAGTCATCAATTTGGGTTGGTTTCTTCTTCACTTTTCCTCCTCGATCCATCATCTTTCATGCATCATTGATTCCTTGAAGAGTGGATCGTTACATCATGATGCACACCTCGTTCTTTGACCCATGTTCATCACCTGTACATAACTGAGCCCTTCTCCTTCTTGGAATTTTAGAATACCTTTTGGCCACCTTCTCTCCCTCCTTTTTCACTCAATGACTCGAGGAAGGTGACAACCTCCTTGCCCAACAATTGGCTGGATCGAGGAGTAGTCTAGAGGTGAACCAACTCCAATGGAGCACCACCGTGAGTTTCTCATCTTTTGGTTCCTTCCAATCAAGGTTTTTTTATCTCTTTTAATTATCTATTATTATTAGATTTAATTTCTAGTTTTTAGTTTTAATTTTAATCACATGCATTAGCATCGAATACCCGATTCGTAGTTCGTTGGAGCTCTGCTCAAGCGAACGCTCCACCATGCTCTCGACCTGTTCTGACCCACCATACACCACCATTTAGAATCCCTTTTGGCCACCTTCTCTCACTCCTTTTGTGCTTAATGGATCAAGGAATTTGACAACTTCCTCGCCCAACAGTTGGATAGATAGAGGAGAGTTGCCTAGAGGCAACTTCCACCATCTTTAGTGGAGCAATGCCATGAGGTTCTCTTCTCTTAGTTCTGACCAATCGAGGTTTTTTTTATTGCTTTTTAGTTAGCTATTAGCAATAAATTTAATTTATAGTTGTTAGTTTTATTTTTAATCGTGTGCCTTATCGTTAAATACCCGATTCGTAGTTCGCCCGAGGTTTCCTCCGGTAAACCCTCCACCGTGCTCTCGACCTGTTCCAACCCACCGTACACCACCACTTCATTCCCCGTCACCTTCTCTATGCCCAAGCCATTCAATTCACTTAAATCCTTCATGGATCTAGAGATCTGTGTCCCAACTCCGTTGCTCGCCAGAGACACATCCAATGCGCCACATTTCTTCCCATCTCCACTAGTAAGACCCCCCGACCCCTTTGTTTTGTGTGCCTGAGCTTCCTACAGGACATGGTGGGCCAAAGG
This sequence comes from Ottelia alismoides, assembly GCA_037367405.1. Lineage (NCBI taxonomy): Eukaryota > Viridiplantae > Streptophyta > Magnoliopsida > Alismatales > Hydrocharitaceae > Ottelia > Ottelia alismoides. The sequence continues at coordinate 800,050 of JAZKJV010009965.1, forward strand.
ACCCCTCATGGGTCGATTTTTATAGAGAAAGAGGTACCTGGACCCCCCTTGCCTCCCCGAGCTTGTTGGACTTCACCGGAGCTCCAAGGAACCTTCAGCCTACCGATGCAGAGGACCGTTGCATGAGAGGCTTCACCGTCGTTCGATCACCACATGGGATCTAATCTTATCCCTTCACATCAAAGCGTCATCGCGCATTCTAGGGAAGACATGTTGTTAAGTGGAGCGATCTCAGTCGTTTGTCTGTGCGCTGAGTGGGGTATTTTGTACCTCCCCCCCCCCCTCATTTTTATCTATTTATTAGTCAATATTGCATTTTATTTTAGTAGTTTAAATAATTTTGTAAAAAATTCAAGGAACACCACGTAGTTTTTGGATATTACGTTTGGTCCTGTCTAGCTTACCTCATGTGTCATCCCATGTGAGGGGGGTATTTTGCATGGATAACCTTGCAACTTTTGTAATTTAAGTTTATTCCATAAACATTAATTAGCTTTTATAAAACTTTAGGATAATTGCATTTTAGCCCTCAACTTGATTTATTTGCATTTATGCCCCTACTACTTCATTAATTTTTGTGCTTATTTTCCATTTTTTTTAAAAATATCGTACATGCTCCAAAAATTCTCAAAAAATAGGGATAAGTGCTTTCTTGCTCGTAGATTCAAATTATCTTTGGTTTTTGATTTTATGCAATTTAGTTATTTATGAAAAATCAAAAGAACACATTTTATCCCTTTTTAACTCGTAAAATACAAAAAATATAAAAATGTATTTAAATAATTACTTTAAAAATTAATTTATTTATTATTTTATTTCTAACTTCATACCAAAAAACCACTAAAAATAGAAAAAGCATAAAAATAAAAAGGTCAAAAATCCTATATAAAAAGATAAAAATCCCAAAAATCTCAAAAATATTCATTTTTATCTCTGAATTTCATTTATATCATTATTTATCTATTAAAATTGATTTGGAGAAATTTTGATACCTTTTGTTATTTTTTATCTTCAAATCAAATCGGCCTATTTATTTATTCCCTATTTTGAAATATTTTTGGCATTAAATTATATAAAAATTAGCAAAAATATCTATAAAATCACAAAAATAGTAAAATTATTTAAAATGCAAAATTATTTTATTTTAACCATTTGTTTTTTAATTGTATTTATAATTATATTACCTTATATTGTATATGTAGTCTTATATCTTCTTATATTATATAGTTAAAAAATAAAATTAGAAATAGAAAAATATAAAAATTAAAATTATGAAAATAAAAATAATTAAAAATATATGAAAAAATAAAATCCATTATAAATATAAAATAAAAAACCCACACAAAAATGCATACACAAGAGGAACATAAATTTTGTATTCCATTTCCCGATCTTTATAGTTTGCTTCCTGTATTCGACACTCTACACACACTTACACATATACACACATTTATAGAGTTATAATAATTTTTTATCCACATCTTATTTTTTTGCTTGATTTTAATTGTGGGATAATTGTTGATTGACATGAGATTTCGCGAGTGGTCGCCTCAGTTGCATTTTGTTCTTCTATTTTCAGTAAGGATAATTTTAGACCTTTGTAAAATATATTGTATCAGGTTATTCAATTGAAATATTAATAACTAGTTTTTGTATTATTGTTATTTTCCTTTGTATTATTGTTGTGTGTATTAATATTTAAGATTGAATGTGTATGTATAGAATTAATCTATATATCGAATTCAATTTAACATGTATCTGATTGGTTGTTGATATATATATTCAAATGGTCATGCATTGTTGCTATTTTTTGTTAATGTTTTGTTGGTGTGTATTTTTTAAATATGAAAAATATGTGTATGAGTTTAATCTGTGTAGCAAACCTAATTTAATGTGTATCTGTTTAGTTGTTCTTTTTATGTTTTTTGTCTTTGGTTCCATGTTGCATATTCATATTGGGCCTAATTTATAACCATGTTTTAGTTTTGATTTAATATTTAAATCTATATTCCGAAATTATGTTCATTAATTGCTTAGGTCTTTGGTTACGTCCAATTCTTGTCTAAACTTGATTTTTTGCAAGTATAATGAAAACATTGTGTTTACATTTACTCATGATTAACAAAAAATTATGGTAAATCATAAAATGAAAATTATTGTAGTATGTTGCATGAAATTTCTCTCCATAGCATTGAAGCATGCATGGTCATATGATGTTGCATGCTATTTCTCTCCATAGCATTGAAGCATGCATGGTCAGATGAGTCTACAATGATAGATTAGTTTACTAAACATGATATGAATTATATCTTCTCCAGTTTTCCTCGTTTGCCAGTAATTCAACTAACTGCGATGTTTTATAACGCGTTGTATATTAGATTCTAGCTTTGTTTGTGAAATGTAATCCATACAGTTAATCAATCGAAATATCATTTAAGTAGTTTCTAGATAAGTGTTATTTTCCTATGTATTATTATTGTGTATATTGCTTCTAAAGAATGAATGTATGTGCATAGAGTTAATCTCTATATCAAATTTAATTTAATGTGTATCTAATTAGTTGATTGTAAATATCTTCAAATGGTTCTGGACTATTGCTAATATCCCCAGTTGTAATATAGGTATGTAGACAATTAGGGTTGGTAGATATTTTAATTCTAGAAACAAGTGTGGCTTCTTTTTGGATTCAGTTTTGTAATTAGTGTGGTGTTTTTGGTTGATTATAAGTTAGCTGCAAGGTTATGATGATAGTTTCTGTTGTTTCTAGACTATATGGTTAAGTTCCATAAGCACGGATGTCATATGTCATGCTATGATTTTCGTATGGATAAAAGTTGCAGCTTCACTGTCGGAAATGTAGTCTGATAAAAAAAATATTTTGTATGATTTATGTCCCAATATTTAAATATTTTTTATTTTATGTATGTAGTCTTGCATAATCTATTCATATATATTGTAATATTATAAATGAATCTTATGATTATAAACATAAGTCTTCCACAAATAAATTCTTTGTTTATTAATAATTTCCTTTATTCTTAAGTAGGGTACTATTTTAATTTTAGAAACAAATGTTGCTGTTTTTTTATTCAGTTTTGTAATTAGTGTAGTAGCTTGTTTATATGCTAACTAAAAGGCTATGATTAGAATTTTTTTCAGAGCGTGTAATTTGATAGGTATTGAATGTTTATGTATTGTTGCACTTAAGAAGGTAATATGTGATACTACATACATTATAATACTATAAACGAATCTTATGATAATGTACATAAGTCTTTCAGATATAAATTATATACTTATTGATCATTTGCTTTATTCTTGAGTAAAATATTGCTGTAAAATTGTAGTGTATTTCATGTAGTTTATGCATTTGGATATGTACTTGGATGTTTCTTTATATATTTACAATTATTTTTTAGAGCGGGTAATTTGATGTAGGTATTGAATGTTATGTATTATTGGACTTAAGCAGGTAATATGTGATATTGATCTTATTGGTTTATAATTTAGAATTATGAATATATGTGTATGTGTGTGTTTCATTGCCTTATATAAAGTTTACCCGATTTATTTATTCACCCCATTGTATAAATATTGTTTATATAAAAATGTTTATTTTGTTGTAAATATTGAATGATTTCCTATTGATGAACTTTAATATGTAGTATGTAATATTGATCTTATCGCTTTAGAAGTAAGGATTATGAACAATTTATGTGTTATTTTTTTAAATGTTTTTTTTTGAGATTATCTGATTACTCCAATATGTAAACTGTTGTTGATATAGAACTGGGTAAATTGTTGTATATTATATATATGATTATTTTGTATGTTCCCTTAAATTGTTCATCACAATATTTAAATTGATGTTGACATAGATTTTTTTCTGTTTGTAGGTTAATTGTTTGTATGGACGTTTAATTTGACGAAGTAATGTGCAATACTGTTTTTTATTTACACTTTGGTTGGAGCTCCAATTACTAGATTTGTTGTTGACGATTTCTTTACAATTGAAAGTAATTAAGTTGTTTTACAAAATTTACAATGAAAAATTTTTCATTGCAATATGTAAATTGTTGTTGGTATAGAATTATTTATATTTGTTGGTTAAGAGTTTATGTGGACTTCACATTTGACCATGTAATATGCATTATTCTCTTTTTTATCTATAACTTGTTGGAAGCACCAATTTTCTATATTACTCTTGTTTAGAAAAATTTGTTCGCATGAAAGTAATTAAGTTGTTTTTATGTGCTTGCTGCTTTCAACTTGGTGACATTTACATTTCATATCTTCATGAATTCCCTTCGCATATGTCATAGGAACATTGGTAGTTTGTGTTTTTGTTATTCGACAACAAATGGCCAATATTTATGAAAATTATCAGCAGGAAGTTTATAGATATAGGAGATTTCCTGTAGGAAATAGTGAAAAGAAAAAGACAAGGTGCACATGCGAAACGTGAAATTTTAGTTCATAGAAATTTATCAACATTGAATGCGATGTAATCTAATGAAAATAATTGTTCATGTATGATAATGAGATATGTCTTCAGAAGTAGTAGCCATAGTCCTATCAACATAAGTAATGAGAATAAGAGGAATAGAACTTCCCGTTTGTCTGATGACACTAGAGTTTTGCGAGAGTCATATAATGTTCGATCATCTATTTGCAATTTCTTTGAAAGACAAAATATTGACATGGTTTAAGATGATTCTGTTGAATGTTCTCATTGACCACTGTCTGAGTATATCGATGGTCATACTATATATTTAATTTTTTAGTTGAATTATTTAGGCAAGTACTTGAAACACTCATTTTGTTTCCCCATATTATTGTAGTTTTGGATCTTGGTTGTCCTAATTGTATAAGCAATTACTGTGAGGTTATTTTTTGGATTGCTGAATGTTTGAAAACCACACGATTTAAAGATAAACATGTCTACCCATTGTGTTGTGCAAAGGTAAAATCAAAGTAAATAATTTGCCTTCTACACCACCTTATCTTGATATGTTACATGACCGAAATACTGGAATTATTTCTAAACACCTTAAGGATAAAATTAGAGTATATAATTCTTTATTTGCAATTACTTCTATGGGTGCAATGATTGATCATCAAGTAAACAAACGACATGGGCCCTATATGTTTCGTATATGTGGTCCAAATTACCATCGTATTGGATATTTACTGCAAGAACTTGGTGAAATCCCTAAGTTTTCCCAACTATATATTTTTGTACTAGAATGAAATCACAAATAGAATGAATGCATTGGGTATTATTCGAGAAGTAGCTAATTTTCATGCAAATATTATTACGTAATTGATAAAAATGTTAGATGATTTAAATTTATAGTGAAAGTTTTTAGAATGATGAAAGATTGAAATGTTAAAACACCTAACACATCAATGAACTTATGAATATGTGTTACAAGAAAGGAAAAATCACCTTACAATATACCCACTATGTTTGAAATTGAAGGACTGGTTGTTGGAGACTTTGGAACCTCTAGTAGAAATCGAGATATCATTATTGAAAGTCAAAGTGGAGAATAAAGAAGAATTAGCGACTTGCATCCATCTTTTATGTCTATGCAATACCCATTGTTATTCCCTTATTGTAAAGATGGTTTTAGTATTGGAATTAGCTATTCTATAGATGACAACCAAATTATGCAAAAAAGAACTCTTGTAACTATGAGAAAATTTTATTCTTACTGTTCGCAACAGTGATGCGATGATGGCAAGACTTTGATTAGAGGTGGTCGTTTACTACAACAATATACTGTTAATTCTTATTGTTGCACTAAAGAAGATAGGTTATTTTTTTATAATAGAAAATCAAATAGAGTTGTCATGTCATCTGAAATATATTAGGGTATATAGGATGCAATAGATAAAGGAGATAATGTTGAAGATCAATTGGCAAACGTATTATTTTACCAAAAACTTTTGTTGGTGTCTGACTGAACCCTGAGAGAAAGGACAATATTAACCTGATTGACAAGGAATAAAGTAGGGAGATAGGGTCATTACTCATTCTTCCTATATTTATGCGCCATTCTCTTATTTTATTCATCAATAAAAAGACCTCAAAATAATTCATTTCCTTAATAAAAATTGTACATAAAAACATTCTCTAAATAATAAAAATAAATAAAAAAATCAAATGGTGTGTATATCTACAATAATACCACTCATAAAAAGCTGTAAAATAGAAATTAAAAGATCAATTCTATCTTCTTATGAATTCAAGTTATTCCAAATCATTTTTATTATACTCTAAATTAAATTATATTTAAAATGAGGGTGGTTTCATTATTTTGAAATTACGATGTGAAAACTAGCTTTTGAGTGTATTGTATATCCATAAGGTACCTATACTTGTATATATCTATTTATTTATTTTGTACCTAATTTGTATATATTGTATTTTTAAATACTAGAATATATTCCTAATAATGTTACAAAATTAAAATAAAACTCGTAAAGTGCTATATAAATTAAAAATAAAATCATCTTCTCATTGAACAAAGTACCAAACTTGTATATATTGTACAAAATAACTATTTAGTTAACACCTATATTTATTTTGTAAAAATCAAATAAAAATAGTTTTATATTCCTCTTTTATTTTGTAAATAATAAAATATAAAATAAAATGTATTTTTTTAAAATAATAGAAATAAAAATACATGAACATAATATATAGGTATATTATACCTATATGTATTTTAATTTGGGAACAAATGGACTCATTAGATAACCATAGGATAATAGATTCTATTATTACAGCTGATGAATCCCTGATTCACATCCTTTATTAATTTATTTTAGTAAAATTCCCTATAAAAATCGCTATAAATAAATATTAAAACTAATAAATTGTCATTCACCATGCCTTTGTTAATATTGTATAATTAGCACATATTTGTTCGAAATAAAATAATACATAAGAAAGGAAAATAAAGAAGGATGTCATTATATACTAAGTATAGATTGACCCGAACCCCGAGAGAAGGACACTATTAACCTGATTGACAAGGAATAAAGTAGGGAGATAGGGTCATTACTCATTCTTCATGTATATATGCATCATTCCCTTATTTTATTCATCAATAAAAAGACCTCAAAACAATTCATTTCCTTAATAAAACTTGTACATAAAAATGTTCTCTAGATAATAAAAATAAATGAAAAATCAAATGGTATGTATATCAACAATAATACCACTCATAAAAAGCCGCAAAACAGAACTTAAAAGATCAATTCTGGCTTCTTATGAACTCAAATTCTTCCAAAATCACTTTTATTAGACTCCAAATTATATTATAGTTAAATCGATGGTGGTTTCATTATTTTTAAAATTATGATGTGAAAATTGGCTTTTGAGTGTATTGTATAGCCATAAGGCACCTATACTTGTATATATTTATTTATTAATTTTGCACCTAATATGTTTATATTGTATTTTTAAGTACTTGAATATTTTTTTAATAATGTTATAAAATTAAAATAAAATTTATAAAGTACAAAATAAATTTAAAATAAAATCATCTTCTCATTGTACAAAGTACATACTTGTATATATTGTACAACATAACTATTTAGTTTACACATATATTTGTTTCGTAAAAATCAAATAAAAATACTTTTATATTTATATATTTATTTCGTAAATAATAAAATACAAAATAAAATGTATTTTTGTGTAAATAATAAAAATAAAAATACATGAACATATATAGGTATGTTGTACACAATACACTATATTGTATCTATTGTATATATATTATAAAAAATAATTAAAAATCACAGAAAAATAATTTGAAAAATAGAAAACATTCTTCATTTTAATCATTTTTTTATTTTAAAATCATTTATTGTTTTTATATAATATTCTTTGATTTTTGGAATCGAATTTTTTGATTGGCCCAGGTTGTGTGACCCGAGTCAACCCTCCTCTCAGCCGGGTCAGACCCGACTCCTTATCGCAAGAATGATGAATCCCCATTCATCACTCTTTATTCTTATATTTTAGCTATTTTTCTTGGCAAAACACCATGTATATGATTGCAAATACAATAAGTTGTCAATAAGCATGCATTTGTTAATAATCAATAATTAGCATGCATTTGTGCTAAAATAAAAGAATAAATAAATAAAGAAAAAGAAGGAAATATCTAGAATAAATATTGAGTGATCGGAACCCAAGATAGGTCCAAACATGGGCCTGATCACCAAATAAAATAAGTAGAGAGAGATAGGGCCACTCATACTTGTTTATATCCCTTATATATATTTGTGTATGTGTGTGTAAATAATTTATTTTCCTAAAAATAAATTAAAAGTGTGTTTATATTATTTTTTATATATTTCTAAAAAAAAATAAAAATCAGAAAAATAAAATTGAAATAAAACAAAATAATTTCTCTCTCTACCTTGTACATATACCATGTATATATGTAACATATACTTGTTTATTTCACCCTTGTAAATAATCAATAAAAAATTATTTTATGCTCCATGTTTTATGTTGTAAATAAATAAAATATGAAATTAGGGTATTTGTACAAAAATAAACAAAAAAATTAAAATAAAAAAATAAGTAATTTAAATATGTACATAATATAATAAAATGTATATACCTTAATTTATTTTACAAAAAATAAATAAAAAATTACTAAAAAGGTTTGAAAATAAATAAACATTTTTCATGTTGAAAATATTTTCAAATAAAATAATTTTAGATTTTTAGTTTAATTTCTAAATAATTTTGACTCCGAATATTCCGATTGGTCCATGGGGGAATGTTGACCCCGGTCAACTGCCCCGGGACCACTTCCTCCGTGGATCTCGTTCTCAGCCCTATTTCGCCAAATTATCCTGACTTGATCCATCTACCATTTGCATCGATCCGAGGCTCCGATTGTTGAGAATGATACTTGATCTGCGCCCGCCAATCCTCTTTGGGATCCATTCCTCGAACCTCCATCTTTGTCGAACCTCAACGAGTATATAACCTTTGTGAGTCGCACCTTTCATCACATCTTTGGCCATCCCTCTCATCTCCTAGGACCTCCTCCTCTTTGTCTGAGTGACAGCTGACACGAGACAGAGTAGCTGCGAGGTAGCGAGCTGCAGAACCTCAGATCCGGCGAGCTCTTCGCTGTGCTCCGCCACCCGGTGAGCCTGAGCTTCTGGAAGCATCATTCCATTGAGGCGACGACCTCAAGAGGTAGCTGACCTCCAGCACAGACGCCAGCAGCCATCAGGTACCCTCGATAGTCTTTAGTTATCCTTATATTCCAATTTTTAGATTCCGATCACCTAAGTTTCATCGGACCGTTCACCGTACTCCGACCACCTATTCGTCCGACCGACCATCTCATCATCTTCGTGAGACTCCTATCCACCTTCTGCACCCCTTCGTTCCCCCTAGTTCACCCAGGAATAGGGTTCACACTCTCCTCCGTCGTTGCCTCGCCGGAGAGCCCCGCTCTGCCTCACCCCTTCGTCCATTCCGCCCGCTAACGGGTCGAGGCATTTTGCCCTCGACCCAGTTTTTGTCCTGTGCAGATTTGACCAAGAACGAGCCTCATCTGGAAGTCCAACTGCCGAAGCATAGAGCTCCAGGTCATTCACGTCGCCTGAGCCTTCCAGGACCTC